>CM038478.1:5049288-5148456 GCA_021464305.1 Kandelia obovata | reverse complement strand
GCAGTATATTTAATCAAAATATTAATTTACTTCAATTATATCACTAACCATGCAATAATAATTGAACCTTTGGATAATGATTAATAACATTAATTTATCTAATTAGTTTTCATTCATAGGTATTTTATTAAAAGTATCAATAAATGACTTATTTATAATTTTGGTGAAATATGTTATTTGACTACTTTAGTAACTAAAAATATAACAATAGTGCATAAATGTCAGTTCAATATTTTTAATTTGTCACTTTAGTGATAATCAAACTATAATCATAATATATACATGATATTAAGTATAATAATTTGATCACTTTGATAATTAACAAATTATAATTTTAATAAATGCATATAAAAATACAACTTAATATTTATTAATAACTAAAATCAAACATCTGAGTTCATAACTCTATCACTAATACATATATACATTTATTTAAATTAAAATTAAAATTATGTAACATACAACATATAAAAATTACTACATCTTTTTTTTTTTACATAAAATGCAAATAAATTTTAAATAGTGAAATAAATAATTATCAATTATTTAAGAATAAATAATCATCATTCATCATATAACATTTTAATTAATATGATGGAATTGACTTAAAAGTTGTTAATAATTTTTTCTTTATGAAATTTATCTTATAGGACCCAATTAAGCATGATATCTCTTACCTTTAAAAATAATAACAAAATTGGCAATATTGGAACTTGCCACTGTAACTTTGAACCAATAAGCATTGTTTTCCTTGTTTCTTTTTTTTTAATTTATTTAATAGTTATCATACAAATTATACGATAGTTATTGATAATCAAAAAACAAGCATTATCATTTATGTTAATAGAATTAATAATTCCTTTTAGTTCACTTGTTAAACCATTGCATTATATTATATACAAGACTAAATATAAACTTCATAGAAACTCAACAATCATAAACAGAGAATTAAGAAATTTTTATTTCTATAACCACGAATTTTAATAAAGAATCTATAATTTTTTTAAAGTTATAACTATATAACTACATGAGGTCTTACTTTTTATTATTAAACAATCAATAATAAAGTATATGATATTTATTATATATAAAAATATTTAAGCTTCAACATTACAAATTTTAATACCACTTATTATATTTTTTTAATAAATTTATTATCTTAAATGTTAATTTTTTAAATTTTGAAATTGAATATATTTATATAAATAATATATTTAAGTCTAAAAAAGTTAAAACTATTGATGCGTTTAGGTAATTAACCTTAACCTTTATAATTTAAATTATATATGTCTATCAATATTCAAATTAAGTTTGAAATTATAATATATAAAATTATTTTTCATTAATTTAATCACATTATAATTAAATTTTTAATAAATATATTATTTTTAAATATTTTAAAATTATTAATCAGAAAATTCTTACAATTATTTCTAAGTTATATCTAGTCTTAGAATTAACATTTTTAAGTATGAAATCTTTCCCATTGGCAATATTGATGCAAATGTGAGTCTCTCCCTTCCAATTATCCGGGACTTCCACTAGGGGACAAACCAAATTCTAGGGGAGATTAGGGTCTTGTTGTGGAGAGAATTCAATCTCGTCTGTAGTCTTGGAAGTGCAAACACTTATCCTTAGGTGCTAGGCTTAAATTGCTTAAGGGTACTCTATCACAAATTCTTTCACACTTTCTTTCTTTGTTTCAGTCACTCCGCTGCATATTTTTCTCACGTGAAAAAATTTGTGCAGGATTCTTATGGTGCAGTAGCTCTAACAAGAGCAAATATCACCTGTTGTCTTGGGCTGAAACAAAGAAGGATAAACGTGTTGGGGGTCTTGGGGTGAAAGATTTAGCCCTCATGAACAGGGCGCTGATGGGCAAATGGCTGTGGCGCTTTTGCCGTGAAAAGTGAAGGCTTTTGTGGAACGCAATATCGGATAAATATGATCTTAATGATAATATCTGGGTGCCAAGGAGCCTCTCTAGCGACAGTAGGAGGACACTTTGGAGGGACGCTTTGCATGGTAAGTGGAGACTTCTGGAGTAGACCTAAGGTCGAAATAGGGAATGACTGGTGCACCACTTTTTGGCGTGATGTTTGGCTTCCAGACAAGCCTCTTGCCACTTGTTTCCCTGACTTATTTGCGGCTTTTTCCAATCAGAATGCAGTATTTATTGAATTCTTTAGATGGAACAGAAACACGGAGAGGGGGGATGATGAGAGTTCGAAACCATGCCAATTGACAAGAGGCACACTGCTAATTGCCAATAGGGCAGGCTCAAGTTCTTCCATTGTAACATCTTTTCTGCGTTTGAAGGTGGTAAGTACAATTTAGTTGAGAATGAGGTTGGCAATAAATTTTTCAGATTATGTCTCAATTTCAGTCAATGATAGACAGTAATGTTAGCGTGAGAATTGTGCCCCTTTCATTCACTAACTTGGGGTTTGAAAGGCCCGTGCATTTGTAATTCATTTATTCTTTCATTATTTATCAATAAAGCTTGCACTTATCAAATTAAACAGAACAAAAAAAAAGTGTGTGTGTGTGGGGGGGGGGGTTGTTTCATTCTCTTTTATTCAAGAACAAGCGTTGCGTCTCATACACTTGGATGGCACTAAAGCTTTCTAATACACCCGTCATCCAAGTTAACCATAACATGGAAATTACTAGGAACCCTTTTTGATCCAACTGCATTGAGTTTGCATCAGTTTTTGGAATTAACCTATAGAAACTAACTTTTGAGGAAGAAAGGTTTGGACGCCATGACATTGCTATCAGATGAATTTTTACTAATCAAAGTCTCTTTACGATGGTGTGCTTCTTTTTTTTTTTTTTTTTTTGGGTATTCATTTTTGAAGTTTTTTAAGAGTATATAAGTTTGATATTTGGTTCCAAGATTCAACTAATTAATGTGCTTAACAAAAGTGGCAACCCTTGTTAGAAAGAAAGAAAAGAAAAGGATTGTTAGAAGGAAAAGAAAAGGAAAAAATCCTTACGAGTCTATTTTATCCATTCTATTCCAAATTCAAAGCACACCCGCTTAAGGATTTAGTATATATATAACGGCCAACTTCCTAATAAGATTGCAAGACAACGCTTTTATTTTCTCATTTCTACATCCAAAATAAACAAATACCAAACTTTTGATCTCAAATTAATCGCCAGCCAATTATTACAATGAACTTGCTCAAATTCCCCTTCATGAATCATCGTGTTTTGTGGCATTGCGGTTATTTCATTTGGGGTGGGGCAGGAGGGTTGGCGGGGTGGTTAGTTTCGCTGTTATTGCCTAATTACCCAACAGACGCATACCTTCATTAAGAAATAAACAAACCGTCATTTCCAAAACAAAAAGAAAGAAAGAAAGTAAACACTTCATCGTTCATCACAATAAAAGGCCACAGCAGATGGTTCCACAAAACAGGCCTAAAAGAAAAACAGAAGCGTTCTAAACGAGATTGCCTCGACGTTATCATGGACAATAACAACAACATAGACATGTTCACAGACATCCCAAATTCTCTCCTCCTGGTAATCATTAGTTTCTTGCCGTTCCGCGAGGCGGCGAGAAGCAGTGTCTTATCCACTCGATGGCGCCATCTCTGGAAAGAAACGACAAACGTCGAGTTCAATGAGAACTTCTTTGTCAATCACAATGAAACCGAAGAGAATCAAAATGCTCAAAGAAGTGCTTTCTTCAATTTTGCGAATCAGTTCATTGGTAACTACCCGCAAATGGCTATCCAAAAGCTTAGCATCACATGTTCAAAGCCGCAGGAGTTTCTCTCGGACATGCACAAGTTCGTGTCTTTTGGTACTTCAAGGAATGTGAGATGGTTGAGTTTGGACTTTGCTCATCCTACGTGGGGAGAAAATCCCGTTGGTGATAACCGTGCAACAGTATTTCGATTGCCTTCGGATGTGTATCAAAGTAGGGGGCTTGAGTCATTAAAGTTGTTTTCATGCAGTTTTGGCGTCCCTAACTTCACCAACTTTAATGTGCTCAAGAGTCTTGCTTTGGGCTGGATGCAATTGAGTATGACTACAATAAGGTCTTTATTGGTTTATTGTCCGCAATTGGAGAGTTTGAGTCTAAACAAGTGTTGGGATATGGAGAATTTTGAGATCACCCTCCCAAATTTGAGGCTAAAGCACTTGGTTCTCGACAAGTGCGAATTTGCTCAAGATTGGTTTCGCATTGAGGGCCCAAAATTTCGGTCTTTTAAGTACTCGGGCAATGTTGGTCAATTTCAATTGGAGAACCAACGTTTTATGGTGGAGGCCGATCTTGAGTTTGGGATGGAGACCGAGTTTGGTGAAACGGGTACGCTTCTCTGTGACCTTTTGCAAGAGCTTTACGCTGTTCAAATCTTGACGGTATGCAGCGTATTTCTACAGGTATGTATTCACAGACTTCATTTTGCCTTACAAGTGTTCAAGTCAAAAAGAATTTTCCCCTTCAACTGAATATCGTACATTAGTAGACGCTCGTTTCATTCAGGGCATCCCAACATGATGTGCTACATCATTCAATGGCACCCCAAATCGGATCTTGAGTAGTAAGGAAAACCCAATTTGGTGTGCTTTGAATTGGCACTGTCTGTATGTATGTTGGATACAAATCTTTTTTAACAAATTGATTTAAGAAAAGAAGTGATGTAGTGCCTAATACACTCCACTTAGTTAACACATTATTTTTAAGGGATATCTTAGTAATTAAGAGGTTAGATATATATGTTTTAAGATCAGTTTAAATCTTAAGTATCTGAGTAATCATGGTTCTCTAGCTAATTATTACAAATCTAGAGACCATAAAATAAAAATAATTGATAAAATTACAAATCTATGTGGTTATGTGATCCCATTCCTTCCACTCTATTTTTCTTGATGCGTTTAATAAATTTCAAGCCAATGATCAAAAATTTTATTTGTTATTGGTGGTTGCAGTTGATTCCCCATGAAGAAGAACCAATCAAATTGCAAGTTAGTCTCAACGTTCGCCGACTCATCTTGAAAACTGCTTTGCACAGCAACGAATTTTGTGGCATCAGGTTCATGTTGAACAGTTGTCCTGATCTAGAGAAACTTATCATTGACTTAGGCCCTGGAACAATTTTCCCTGTAAGTACTTGCAAAAATAAATAAATAAATATAACTTACGAATATTGATTATAGAGACTTTGGTTGGACCACTAATTTTGATAGGAAAATGTTGATGTGTTTTATGGGCTTTTTTTTTTTTTTTTTTTTTTTGTCCCTCCAGGATTATTATCCTCCCTATGATATCAATCCACGGGAATTCTGGTCCAAGAACTTAATTGTTGAACGATGCATCAAAAGGACCCTTAGGATAGTGGACGTGAAAGGGTTTAAAGGCACATGGACTGAACTTCAAGTCTTGATATACATAATATACTTTGGTCGTGTTATGCAGAAGCTTAATGTCTATCTTGCCGCTGAAGAAGGTGGCAATGGGAAAGGTGGGAGGGAAGCATATATGCAGAGAGCTCAGCTGGTTATGCAGTGCCCAAAGGCATCGCCAAATCTGCGCATATCCATTTTTTATTGAGTCCTCGTGATAATCAAATTCCATGTTACACACTTGAATTAAATTGGAACATGTGATGTTTTTTTTTTCTTTCTTTCTTTCTTTTCCCTGAAGATGGTAATGGCTAGAAAATGTGGAGAACACATTTTTTTTATCTTGGGTTCAATTTTAGTTTGCTTGTTCTACTCTCATTGTAAGATTCTACAGAATTATTTATTTATTTGTTATTTTGGTTTATTTCAAACAAGAATGTTTGCATCTGCTACTCAATCATTGTCTTACTTTGCCTTTCTATATATATAAGTTAAAAGAATAACATGCATTATTGGTTATTCCATAACAGCAAGTGTTGGTGCTAGGATTTGCAATCTTTTTGTTTTTCTTCTTGTTTGGTTTGTTTTGTAAAAGTTGGGGAGGGTATAACTGAAGGTTCCAGTTTTGGAGTGGCAATGCTTCGCAAGATTACATTTAATAATTAGTAAATACTAATTATAAAATAAAAATAAAAATTGTTAGCATTCTTCTTCTTGTTTTTTTTTTTTTTCTTACATATATTTTTTCTGATGGGGTAGCTAAGAAAACTTAAAATGAATGGGAAAATTTTACTTATCAAGAGATTTTTTTTATTTTGCGAGGATTATTAAAACACACGCTTAATACGCTGTTGAGCAGCGTATGTTGTAAATGATGAACTCCTAGCTAGAAAGGGCCTTGCATGCAGGATCCAATTTTATCGGGATTATTTCTCTTTATGAATTATTAAAACATAAAACAATATAAATGATACCATCCCTTATTCTTCCTGTTGAGCAGCACGATATCCTCTCCCACTCACTACCTTATAGGTATAAGGTTAATCAAATTCATGTCATTTTTGTTTCTTTACTCTTAAGCACACACACACTGAGACTTTGTTTGCGGTGGCAAAATTTATATTCAACGATATTGTTTCTAATGCTTCAGCCGTCATATCCCTTCAGTTTAATTTATTTACATTGTGTTCATATATTCAACTTCATTATTTTATAACACCTTAACCACACTTGCCACTAAGTGTTACTACCAAAATCAAACTAATAATACATCCCCTGTAAGGATTAGGAAGACCACATATGCAACTAATGGAGTTGTTATAATCTTAAATATATATATATATATATCTTAATCGTGGATCGCATGCAAGCATTGACTCAAACACGTTTTGCAGAGTTGCAATTGTTTTACAGTTCTCTGTGGTGTGACAAGAGTATTAAAGGGAAGCCAGCCCTTAGGATTTCTTTTCTTTTTATTATCTTTTATTCGGAATCCAATGTATTATGAGAAAGTCTTAGTTCATACTTTATTATTAGTATTATTATTATTATTATTTACGTGTTGTGAACCTTATTTTTTCAAACCAAAATGTTGAAATTGTTGTTACCCTCCCCCCCACCTACCAACAAGCAACTTCTTATAAAAAAAAAAAAACCAACAAGAAAACAGGAAAGGTCACGAGTCCCTTAAATCAAAATGGGGAAGGTGGTTGTGCAACCATTATCCAAGTTAATTATAACATGCAAATTGCAAGGACTTTAAAATAAAATTGTTCGACTGATCCAAGTGCAATACATCTAAACAATAAGAACATTTTTTGGAATTAACATATAGAAATTAAATTTTTATAAAGAAGGGTTTGTCAAAAAAATTTACATGTAAGATACTCTATTTTATACCATGTAACAATTCACACATATTTTTAGATATAAAAAATACATACCTAGAAAAACATACATTATATGAAGGAATTTTTATTTTTATTTTTTTTAAAAAAAAAACTCTTACTCCTTATTAAAACAAAACTCATAGAATATTAAACTTTTTAAGTGCATTAAAATAAATAAATAATTTATGAGGATAAATTGAGCATGATAATGTATTTGATGATAGTTTACTTGATAAAAAAACTAAAAAATTAGTGTCTTTTTCCTTGAAAATAATTTGGTATTTCATTCAAAACATATATCTTTTTTGGCCTCTTTATAAGACATAATATTTTAATCTCTCTCAAATATTTGTAATGACATTTTTACAATTATTTGAATTTTTTTAACAAATATTTAATTAAAAATGTTAAATATTATCAAAAACAAATAATAGTATGTTGCCCGTTATATCTAAAAATATTATTTACTAATTTTACTCCTAAAATACAATAGTATAATAGACTGTCTTTTAAAAATTACGTGGCTACAAATTGCAAAAGTAATATGTTGAATTTTAAAATCTACCTTGTTTTATTTTTGGGAAAACCTAATTTATCGTCTATAAAATGTTCTGAGTTATAGCCTTTTAGTTTATCATTACACAAAGAAACCCCTAGGTCTAGTTTATTTTTTTTTATTTTCATATTATCTTTCTAGTTCATTTCTCTTTAATTTAGTTCATCTTTAACACTTTTCTTCTTGATTGGATTGTTTGTCATGGAAGAAGTCAAGGATTCAAAAATAATTGAGTAGGACTATCGTCCACTAGTATGAATAAAGGATTTAACCTTAACATTTCTCATATTATTGTTGGTTTCTATGAATTTTTATGCAATTAGTTAAATTAATGTTTAGATATTTTGTTCATGAAAAAGCATAAATTAAGTTTCAATATTAATGAAAGAGAAAATAATTTTTTATAAGGTTTTGAAAGGTGTCAAACTACCTTAAAGATATGTCAACAATAAGGAAAGGAAATTGTTGGGTAGAAAAGTTATCATGCATATTTCTTAATAAATTATCTTCTTCGAGTTGTAGTTAGGAAAACAATTTTAAAGTATGTTGTTATGACCTTAATAAGACTATGATCATTTTTTAAAGTAATACGCAGCAAAACTATGAAAACACAAGATCTTGATAATTTAGAAAAAGAAATTAGTCAACATTATGCTAGTTAAAATTGATCTTTCCTCTAAATTTTTTTTATGTTATGGTTCATTTACCTATTCTTTTAATGAAATTAGAATGATGGAGTCAGTGCTTTATCATTAGATATTTTCCATTAAAAGATACTTAGGCAAATTAATGACACATATATGAAATAGAACTTATCTAAAAGTCTCATAACATAGGGGTATTTAGTTAAAGAGTGCTTAGTGTTTTGCTTAACATATTTGCATAAGACTTCATTTATAAGGTACATTAAATGATGTAAAAAATGTTAAATTTGATAAACACCACTTTTTCCTTTTAAAAGTCATGTAATAGGCAGTAAAAGGAAGAGAAAGGGCAAAGCTTTGACCTTAATTTTTTTTTTTTTTTTTGGAACAAGCACATAAATATGTATTGTTTAATTGCAAAGATGGAGAAGTTTGAAGGCTATATCAAGTAAGCTAATGATTTAACAGAATTAAGTTGTCATTTTTTTTTCATAAACTTGCTTATTGTAGAAAACATAAAGAATTGATTAATATAAGTCAAAGAAATAAGTGGCAAGAGCATAAAGTCATAGTTAAGATTTTGTGATTTGGTTTCAAAATGAAGTTATAAATAAATAGGTTCTTGTTTACATTAAATGGTTATCTAATGATCAAAATCCAATATTCATATGCTATGCTTGATATTTTATTAATGATTATAAATCTCACACAAGAGAACATGATGTAAGGTGTAAAACACAAAATAATAGTGTATCTTAGAATGCTTTGATAAATAGCTTTGTAATTTCTGCGAATCAAAATCCTACCTTAGGAGATGTTACTTATTATGAGGCAATCACAAAAATTATAAAGCAAAACTATTAATGTCAATTTGATATAATTTTGTTTAAATGTGATTGGCTTCATATTGAGAAAGATGATTAAGGAGTCTAACTTTTTTTGCACTTCATTTTTCCTATTTCCTTCAAATGAAAGAATGTTCTTAAGGATACTATAAAAGTGCCTATAAATTTTATGCAATTAAACCAACAAATGGACATGTTCAAAGTTACTTACACAAAAAACTTAAAAGAGTATACAAACAATCTAATAATACTACAAGTCAATAATTGGTAAGCATTAAGTTAAATTTGAGTATAAAATCAATTTTTACATTGTGATATTCTTGAACTTTATGTTGTCATGTTTAGGCTAAAATAAAGGATAATTAAAAAGTGAAGGAATTAACAACCAAATAGTTAATCCTTTTACTATAATTATAGGGCAAAAGCATCCTAAATGATTACAACTTTATGGGAGAGATGCAAACCTTGCTTCCTTGAAAGGAAATAATGATATTGAGGATACTATAAAAGTATCTGCAGATTTTATGCAACCAATATAACAAAATATGAAAAGTGAAGTACAAAAGAAGTTGTAACTTAAAGGTGTTGCTTTCTTAAATGGACATGTTCAAAGTTACTCACACAAAAAAACTTGAAAGAGTATACAAACAATCAAATGATACTACAAGTCAAAAATTGGTGAGTACAAAAACAATTTTTATATTTTGATAGTCTTGAACCTATATTTTATTATATTTACATTGAAATGATGGACGTTCAATTAAAAAGTGAAGGAATCAGTAACTAAATTGTTAATCCTTATACTAAAATCATAGGGCAGAAGCATCTTAAACGGGTACAACTTTATGAGAGAGGTGTAAATGTTACTTCCTGAAAGGAAAGAATTTTATTGAAAATATTGTAAAAGTGCCTACAAATTTTATGCAATCAATCAAAAAAATATGAAAAATGAAGTGCAAAAGAAATTGGAACTTGAAGGTGTCACCTTCTTAAATGAACATATTTAAAGTTACTTATACGGAAAAAAAAATTGAGAGAGTATATAAACAATTTAATGATACTACAAGTCAAAAATTGGTAAGCATTAAATTAAATTTGAGTACAAAATCAATTTTTATATTTTGATAGTCTTGAACTATTTGTTATTGTGTTTAGGTTGAAATATACGACACTCAATCAAAAAGTAAAGAAATCAACAACCAAATGATTGATCATTTTGTTGTAATTATAGGGAAAAAGCATCCTAAATGAGTATGAATTTATGAGAGAGGTGTGAACCTTACTCCCTTAAAAGGAAAGAAAGTTATTGAGGATATTGTAAGAGTGCCTATAGATTTTATGTGATCAATCCAACAAAATATAAAAAATGGAACTACAAAGAAGTTGGAACTTGAATAAGTCACCTTCTTAAATGAACATGCTCAATGTCACTCACACAAAAATACTTAAGAAAGTGTACAAATAATCTAATGATACTACAAGTCAACCAATGTTAAACATTAAGTTGAACTTGAGTACAAAACCAATTTTTATATTTTGATAGTCTTAAACTACATGTTGTTGTATTTACATTAAAATAAAATACACTTAATAAAAAAGTGAAGGAATCAACAACTAAATAGTTGATCCTTTTGCTACAATCTTAAGGTAGGAGCATCCTAAATGGGTAAGACTTTATGAAATAGGTACGAATCTTACTTCCTTAAAAGGGAAAAAATGTTATTAAGGATATTGTAAAAGTGCCTATAGATTTTATACAATTAATCCAATAAAATATGGAAAATAAAGTACAAAAAAAGTTGGAACTTAAAGTATAAAAGAGGTTAAAAGTTCAGAAACTTGCTATAACACTAAAAATTTTCATTATAATTCTCTCAGGCTTACAACAATTCAATCTTGTTTTGAACATTAATGTCAACATGTCAGTTATGGTTTTTTTTAGTTATTGGCTTGCCCGATTACTCTCTTTAATTTTCAAGAGGTGTCCATAGTCCACTGAACCAAGTATGCCCAAAGACATGTGTCATTTATTTACTTGATTTGTGAATCTTGCTTACTTAATTTTAATTGGTTGACTATATCTTTAATTGCTAGAATTCATAGCTTTAATTTTTAACAATACATATGTTTAATATACTCACTCTATTGTTTTTTATTTGTAAGATGATGACAATACTAGTGATAATAATGCTTATTAAGTATATATGTTATGAATTAAGTTTTTTATTTGATTGGTTGACTATCTTGCATATTATATTAAATATGTGTGCATTACGTTATTATTTTTACATATTTTATGCTTGTAAATATTTTATATTTGTTTGGGTGATTAGAGAATGAGTAAAATGTTTATTATTTAAAAAATCTTATGTCAATCAAGAGTAAATGAAGTAGGAAATTAGTATAAACAATCTAAAATTAATACGTTTATTTTTCAAAATCAATGTCAGTAAACAAGCCTCAAAATAACTATCTTTATTAATCAAATTTGCTACTTTTATTACTAATAATTGCTACTTTTATATTTCACAAACATTATGTTTAGTTATTCAAATTGTCATCTTTATATCTTAAAACTACTATCTTTAAATTTAAAAAACGTTATCATTTTATCTTGAAAACACTATCTTTTGGTATTAGCACCCTACTTTTATGACTCAAACCATTATATTATCATATTTAAATTATTCTCATTAGTTAACCAATTATGCCCCACACATCTAGGAAGTGCTATGTATAATTTTCAAAAGCTAATGTTATTGATGCCAAAAATCACTAGATTAAACTTTAGTGTAGTAATTGTTTTTTTTAGTAGGAATAACTTTTAAAATCATTACATAAAATTATTACATTATTTATCAAAATCTTACTCAAAAAATCATTATCTTAAATATTAGGTAACAGTTAGCATATTTAATTCATAATTTTTTAGAAACTTGTTGTGGGTGATTTATGGTGCGGTGAAAAAAGAAAATCTTGTTTATCTTTTTTTTTTTTTTAAGGAGAGAGGTAAAATATGATCATTTATTTAACTTCCTTTTCAAATTTTGGAGTTTAGTGGGGATAGCCATCCACACTCATTAAAAAATAGATCTACCTCTCTATAGTGTAGAGGGGTTATGTAACCAAATTGTTGCCCTAAAATTAACACCAAAACCAATTGCAGTTTGGAAAACATGCAAACTGTAACTAAATTACAACTAACAATTAATTGGTTTATGTGAGTCATCGGTCATATGGTTTGGTTAAACGTAAAATCGACTTCAAAACTAAGCCAATTTTTCTAATTGAAAAAATTCTACTTTTATACATTTTGCATACATACTGAAAGAAACATGCATTATTGCATACTTAAATAAATCAAGACTTTGGTTTTTTGTAATTACATGTTTTATGAAAAAAATCATTAGAGGTAACAAAATATTCTTTTTGTTGCATTTCTTATAAAAATGGAACTATAATTTTTTTTGATGTAGTCAACTTAGTATAGGATTTGGGATTTTTGAAAATCATAAAGTAATTTAAAATTCTAAATTATTGTTTTTTTAATTTTGAAAATCTAAAATCAACTATTTGATGCTTTTGGGTAGATACAGTTAATCAATTATTTTTTTTGTTTGTTTGATCCTTTTGTATTGCATTTGAATTGTAGCACACAAGTCATCATATTAAATCCACCTCATATATTCAACCATAGATAAGTCATAAAGAAAATAAAATAAAGTGATCTGTTAATAAAACTATTTCTCTTATTTACAACTCTACCAGTCTTAACTTACATATATGTAGTAGCTACTTAGATTAATTATGAGAAATACATTGAAAAAAAAAACTATGTATTATCATAAGAAAAAAATTCACTATTATATTTATTTTATTTTATTCAATATTTTGACAAATATTCAAACTTTTGATTTTTTTTTATTATAACAATATAAACTTTTATTATCAAAATACAATAGTTGTTATTAACAACTTTATTATTTATTATTTTTAATAAAAAACTAACTTTATTCACTATTTTATGTATTACTGAATTTTTATAATTATATTTATTTTATTTTTTTAACTTACTTAGTATGTTAATTTTTTAAATGTTTTTTGAAAAATTTATAATTTATGATATATCAATAAATTTACTAAAGTGTTGATAAAAAAATATATATTTACCATGTAATACATGATTGAGTGTATTTAATTAATATAACTAACATGCTAAGTAAATTTTTAAAAAATAATAAAATAAATTTAATTAAAAAAAATTAATTTAGTGTATGAAATTAATTTTTGGTAATTACATTTTTCTCGCACTAATGAAGGTAAATAATCCAAGCTGAGGCCCAAGCTTCCCAAATGCCAAGGCCCTTTTTAACAGAAAGAACCGAACGAAGACCGCTAAGTAGCCCACCAAACAGCAACTACCCCACTCTAGCAAATAATAAAAAAAAAAACCCCTAAAATTCTCTCCAGTTGCCCGTTAGAGTACAGAACAGAGCAGAACAGGAGAGAAGAGAAGCAAGCGCCTCCGCCCTAGCCGTCGCGGGTGACGTCCACCGCCGCCACAGTATCCGCTAGTAACACGATTGCAACCTCCATCTCTGCGACTACGGCCGAAAACTTGCATCACCGCTGCTGCCAGTTCCCCGGGACCGAGCTTCATGCAAATTGATAGTGATATTACGGCCGTCGAGATTCTCGCCATTGTTTCCCTCATCGAGTCTTCCTCAAATTGTGGAAAATGGGTACTGAAATTGAGGGCTTAGAAGAGAGAATGAAGTCGTTTCTAGAGCAGCTTCAAGCAGAGTCTCGGGTTTTTGAGCGAATGGTGTACAAGAACAAGAACCAGCATAGGAGGTCCTCATATTTTCAGTATATCTTAAAGGTAATGGATAGTTTTGCTCTTTTTTCTTCGCTTCTTTTTGTGAGGTTTTCATGTTAGTTTTTCCTGATCATGTTTCTGGGTTTTTTTTTTTTCTGAGAAAATTAAGGAAAAGGATGAAACTTTATAATTTATTAACAACGAGAAAATTCCTTTTAAAGTTAAGCTCACAGTCGTAGGGCATTTTAGGTCGCTGTTTGATGAATTATTGTTTTTTAAATATCCTTTTGAATTCCTTTTCCGTTTCTGTATACCTGAAAGTTAAAAACAATGAATTGGGTTATATTGATTATATGTCATTGTGTATTGTTTTTGCGTTTCTTGAATTTTTAATAATTTATTTGGGAGGCCAGGTGAGACGAGATTTGAGGCTTTTGCAATCAGCTAAGCTGGAGGACATAATAAGTTCTTGCTTTCAAGTTATCAATGGAAAGAAACCAAAGAAAATGGTGCATCTTCTAGAAAGGTACAACCTCAAAACAGTAGAAAATCTATCTAGTCATGTAAATTTTACTGCATATAAAATTTAGTTCTGGTTGTCTTGGTATATGGAGTTTTCAAGTCTACATATTGATCATCTGTCTAGGTTTTTGTTTGTAAAGTAGCTTGTTACCATATTGTTTCTTACAGTTTGAAGTGGAGAAAATCTGATTGTGGAACACCTAATTTCATGGAGCGACTTCTAGGAGTTGCACGCTTACTATCACTGGCAAGTTTTCATTGCTTTTCATATGACTAGAGCAGATTGGAGATGCATTTTGAAGAATCCTGCATTCAACTATATGCATAAATCAAATAACATATCTCTGCTTCTGTCACAGATGGTTGAGCCCATGTTGAAGGCAGCTACGTATCCTTCCTCTTTTACAGATGGTTGAGCCCATGTTGAAGATTGCTATGTGTGATTATGCATATTGTTCTTTGAGGGTAATAAGAAATTTTTTCTTTGAGGTGCTTTCTTTGTTATGCCTAGGTGTCACAAAATGTCCATTTTTCACTCTACTTTTGAGCATAGTGTGTTCTGCTTTTCTATCCAAAAATTGATGGCCCTTTTCAGAATTCCTTAACTATTCCACAGTGTAATATCTATTTTACTTGCACAATCTTTTTTCATGGGGTTTTCTCTGACAATGTTGGCTCTGCTCGCACGGCTTCGAGTTTTAATACAGCAAGTAAGTTCCTATTTATCTTAAAAAGTGCAAATGTTATATGGCAAGAGACATTGGCTTGTAATTTAAAAAAAATAAAAAAGGAAATGGATGTTTTAGAGATGAGATAGACATGGATGGCTGAGAGTTTGCGTTGACATGGATTATGTGTTACTTTGACTTAGGAAACAAGATCCACCAGAACAGTTAACTATGAGACGGGTTAGAAACAGATATGTGGTAGTCCATGTCATCTAGGGTATAGATGCTAAAAACATTTATAAATGGATTTTATCTTAAATACTCAGATTGCCATTTCTTTAATTGATCACTGAGAGTTTGATGACCTCAATTATGTTGAATCTTATTATAGTTTTGCTATTAGGATGAAATCTATTCTTCTTATTGCTATTTGGAACATTAATTTCTTTTTTCCAACAGTTATTGCTTGATGCTGTGTCAGTTTTCAACTTGGTTTCTTCCATTTCCCAAAAGAAGCAATCTGTAAAGATAACTGAGGGAGGAATCGAGGTTGGTCGGCATTGATGATTTTGCAAATGTTCTGATCAAGCACTTTCTTCTTGTGTGTTTTTCTTATGTCTGAGTTCCCCTCCCTTTGTGCGTGGAAATTGAAGCAGGTATTTAGGGAGTACTATCCAACAAACAAGGTTTATGTTAGCCTAGAGTGTGTATGGAAGACCGATAAGTTTGTCTTACTGGAGACAACACAAAACAGCAATTTAAAAGGTCAAGATGGGGTTGCTGCAGATGCTTCTGCCGGAAAAGCAGTGCCACAGTATAAAAGTATTGAGTCTTTCCTTGAAGGTAAGAATATCTATGGCTTTTCCCTCTCTGTCTTTTCTGTTATTAACTCTGAAGTAATGAGTCAGATAACTGCCTCCAATTGAACATGACTGATGTATGTGGTAGATTGTGAAGGGCTACAGTGAGGATTATTGCTCAATTGTATTGTATAATACTATAATTTTACCGTCAGTTATTTTAGGCTCATATCAGCATGTGTGTTGATATGTCCATGTATTCCAATAGTAACTTTATGGTAATTCATAATGCTCCCTAAATACCAAACACTTAAGAAGATTCTGATGCGGAGAAGATGGGTGAAAATCAAACTTCCAAAGAAGGTCCTGCATATGCCAAGGAAGATAAGAAAGGACTATTCACAGTCACTTGCCCTGAAACTGAGCATGGGAAGGAAGCTGTAGCTGGCATTCAAGCGTCCGTTTATGCAGAAAGAGCAGAAAATCCTGCTGAAGAGCTCCCTTTAGGAGGTGATGAGCTGTCAATGTCAAGTTCATCTCCCAACAGAAAATCTTTGTCATCAGAGCCTGCCACGAGGCAAGTGGCATTTGTTTCGGTTAAAAGGCCTACACCCGCAGATGCAGCATTTGTCTCAATTAAAAGACCAGCAAAATCAACTGAAAACGACCATCGTTTTGAAGAAACTAAAGATGGCAGCAGGAAGGTGGATTCCTTTTTCAATTTGCTTACTGGTGGCAACTTCAAGGATAGTCTCTTCTGATTCTCCAGCTCAATCAGATTCGACGATCCCTTTTTTCTGTTTTCACTAATGCCTTGATATGAGTTATTATTAATTTTTTTGTTATTCATGTTAACTATTTAGCTGTAGAAGGCCATTTTGAAGAAGAAAATTGATCACAATTGTACATGTTGAAGGATGTTGTAGCCACTTATGAACGCAATGCGGTTTTAAGTTACACTCAAGCGACTAGAAGCTGAAGGCAACAGAATCAAAAACAAAACCAGAAAATGCAGCAGGCAGTCTCAGAAGTTGTAATTTCTGATGTAAGAAGAAGAAAAAAAAAAGAACTAAAAGATAAAAATAAAAGAATGGTATAAGAATTTACCCGAAAATACAAAGTAAATGGGGATATTCACTTGAAAATTAAGCTTAATGTTCAATGTTAATATCATATTTATAACAGGAGGTTAAAATAACCACTAAATATAGGGGGAGTATAATTCTAAGTAGAAGAATAATTGATGAAATACTATAACAAGATATTTTCTGAAAAAAAAAAAATTATTATAAATACAATATATTAATAAAATTTTAAATAATAATAATAATTTTATTATTATTATGTTTGTCCTTTCTTTCTAGGCTTCCAGAACACCCTCCTCGCCTCTCTTTTAACAATTCTTCTGTCCGAAAAACTAACATTTTGACCCAAACTCTCTTTGCTCTCCTTTACAAATAATTTTAACAATCGATTTTTGTCACCATCACAATTTTTTAAGATGATTTATAGTGGAAGAAGCCTCTCAGTTTTTTTTTTTTTATTTTTTTTAATTTTTTGCTAATTTAAGACAGTGGGGGCGACAACGGCCTAAAATCGAGTCTAAGGTTGTTATGGGTTGAGGTTGGGCTCTAATTTAAAGATGCCCGATGAAATACAAATTAAATATTATTTTGATATTTATAACAAAAATTTTACTTATAGAATTAAATTGATTAAACTAAATAAAAGTGTAATTTTAAACTAAGAAAATAATTAAATAAAAACTTATAACAAGATGTTCTAGTAAAATATTACCATAAATGTAATATATATTTAAAATCTTAAATAATAAGAAATTTCTTTCTTTATTCTCCACCAGCTTCAAGTTCATATTTCCAATTCAACTTTAGCTCATGCATTTCAGGACTTGGAAACCATCTTCAAGAGGTCTGTGTTTCCAGCAAAATCCACTTCCATCAGTAATGATCTCAGTTAGCATTTAGACCTAGTTTAGTCTGTATCCTGAGCCTCCACGCTCAGTGTTCCCAAGCTATTATCGCCAGTACTCACTCACCAATGTGGGGTAGGACATCACTTTGAGTTCTCATTTATCAATGTTGACTTGTGGAAAGAAATTTTTCTTTTCTTTTTCTTTCAGCTCTAATGGGAAGAATTTTACATCCCCACCACATATGTACTAAAGACTTTGCCTTTTGAAGCAGAAAAAAAAAAAAAGGAAGCGCAAATTAGTGAAAGTATGTATTGAATTGCTAGCAGAAAAGGGGCCGCTGGTGGGTTAGATTCATTATTGTCATCTTTACGAAGTTTGCCCTCAAAGTTTACAACTTTAGTCCCACTTGGGTTGCTTTGCTTGTTTGGTTAGTATGTCCTCTTCAGTCTTTAATCTGAGTATTTATGATCTGATTTGCTTCTTCATGGTTGCTGATTTGTAAGTTGTTGTACTTCTGGCCTTTTTGATGGAACATTTTTACCCTCTCAATTGAGGCCTCGATTAGAAGTGACTTTCTTTGTCCCTCTTTTTTTTTCCTCTCTCTCTCTCTCTCTCTCTGTCTCTATGATGGATGTGTGCGGGATTGATGTGAAGATTTTGAGTTCCATTTTGTGGATCACATTGCAGATGAATAATTTGTAATTAGTTTTTGGCTGTGTACATGTGAAAGGCTGTTCAGATCTATTAATGTAGGAGGTTGGTCTCAATACTAAACGTAGGAGATATTTTGACCAATTCGTGGAGTTCGTTGTGCCTTGATCTTGTTTGGGCTGGGAAATTTTCTTATTTACTAACATCAGATAACATTTTCCTGGGAATCAATTGCATGCAGGTGACCATTAGGATTTAAACCTACAGTTGTGAAATTCTTGCAGGAAAGCCTTCGTTATGCTGAAGTTGTTGTTTTCCATGCTTGTTATGCTGTTTATAAAAATTTGTTGCTAAATAAAAACTTCATTGGATTCCCCATTGTCAGGGGCTTTTGTAGTTGTAAGGTTGTTGTTTTCTTGTCAAAGCTATGAGCTATTCTTTCAGAAATTTTGCTGTCTGTACTTCTGCACTAGTATGCATGTTTATTCATATATCTCGTATATGCAGAATGGTGACTTATGTTTCGGCTGAACGTTACCATTTGCATCTGTGCAGTACTGTTCCATAATAGGCTTGAAAGCTAATGTAATTGCAATACGTTGAGCAAGCTTTAAAAAGTAGTACTATTCTGTTATAAGACTGACTGTAGACTAATTGAAGCCTTACAGAAATATGGTTCAGAAACTAGAAGCTATAAAGGGTGCCGGAGGGTCCATCATGGTAGGGACCATAGGCACAATGGGTTCCCTGATGACAAGGGAATTGGAATCCATTAAATCTACACCACAGATTCCAGTATCCTGTTGAAACGAGACCAGAACTGTTGCTATTTCGGTTCCATGTACTCCCGGAAGACTGCAAACAAGGAAGTCATTAGATGGAGCAAGCAGCAGTGGCATTAGTAACAGCATCAATTCGTAGAAGCCCTGAAACTCTCCAGACAATGAAAAGCAGAGTAGAAATGACACATAGAGTATCAATGCTCACATATGATATTACTTTGGATAGGACTCCTGGCAGGGAGAAGACCAGCAAGAGACAAACTAATCTTGTTGAAGTAGTGGACATATCATGTGGTAACCCAGATACAGCTTGGGCTAGTCCCATAACAAGTAAATTGAAGAAGCTTGGTTTTTCAAGGCTGTCTGAAAGCACAGTCTAAGCTTGCAAATTCTTGACATCAGATTTCAGGTTCCTGTAACTGAAACCTGAGATCCCTGTTTGCCTAGTGTTGCCTGACACCTCCACTGTAGAACATATGCCTGGTAGAAGCTTGCTTCCCCCTTTCTTTTTCCTTTTCTGATTGGTCCTTACTGAACCAATACAGGGCCTGGAATTGAGTTGAGTATCAGTTGAAGCCACGATAGTAGAAACATGGGACAACTGCTTCTGTGAGCTTTCTTTGTAACTTAGTTCCAACTGGTTGAAATACTTGATTTCTTGCATTATCAGGGACCCAACAGTGCCTCTAGTGCCTATTTCTACAGGCATATGTAAAGCCATATCTTCAGGGACTTTGGTGGCAATGGTGCTGGATTTGTACATGATCCGTACATTCAGGTGCTGGAGGCTAGCAGATGAAGAGAAGTGGCATAGAGTCCTGGTCTTGGTGGGGAAATTGCCTTGATTATGGGGGATTTGGTGATTGTGTTTTCACATGCATTCTTTACCTCATGTTCTCTTATCCAAAGGCAACATTAAATTTCCACTTGACTATGGTCTAGATGGTGACATGATCATTGTATTCATGTGCTTGAAGTTAAAAGACATTTAATTTGTTAACTACTGTGCTTTTGTCCTTTGACTACTTGTGTCTTGTTCACATGTTGTTCGGTGCATAATTTGATCGCCATTATGATTGGTGTTCGCCACTGAACAAGTTAGCAGGGGATGGATGAAATGTTCATCATCAACTGCCGTCGAACCTCACAATCTCCTGTCTCAGATAATGAGGTTCACTTCAAAAGCTAAGGATAGCTTTCTTTCCGTTCCACTTTTGGCTGCTTTTTCCTTGGATGTGAAGGGAAGGAACCAAAATAATTAGAATATGCAAAACTCGAGTGCTTTCTAGTAGAAGGTTGGTTCTTTGTCATCCCATTTTCATTTGATTTTGTTGGGTGGGTCTCATTCTAATTTGTATTTCATTTTTGATGGGGTCACCGGAAGGACAGGATTAGCATTCTCTCCGTTCTATCGACATGTTGGCCATCAATTTGAGTGTCAACCCACCACGTTTGGACATCCTAATTGTAGATTGTCCAACATTTGGGTAAAAACAATCTTTAATTTCCATATCATAGAGTAAAAGAAAAGATGACAATTTCAACATAGACCAGGCAGTTCAATCACAATAAGCGTGATTTTCATCTAAATCATGTCTTCTGAACTGAAAATCCACGGATGAAGTCCTTAATGTCTTCGCTCGCTCTGTCAAGTGCAGTCCGCCCATCTGCATCCCTGACATTGTAACTTGCTCCAGCTCTTAGCAACTCTTCGATTTTTGGCTTATCGCCTTCAGAAGCAGCCAACATTAACAAGATATCTACTGGATGAATATCTTGATTTAGAAGGACCTCCATCTTATCATATGAACCCTCAACAGCAAGCATCCCCATGTAGTTAAAGTACTGCAATTGAATATTCTTTTCAATCAGTGAGATGATTAACAACTATTAGCCCCCCCCCCTTAAGCAGCTTGATAACAAATTACAGCACATCATGTATACTCAAAATGTGGTCTCTCATGATTCAAATGAAAAATTTGATAAAAAAAAAAAATTAAAAAAAGCAGATAAACACAAATAAGTCATGACATGGAAATTGAAAAATGGGCGATTTAGGTGTGTTGGCTAAGCAAAGTTGAGTCAGTACAAGTCACTACAGACGAAGAAATCATGGAATATAAAAATGCACAACAAACTCACAAATCAACAAGTAACTGGCATATTCCTATAATCCCAAAACAAAACATAGCTAGTTAAAACAGGTTTTTGTGGACATAAATTACGTGCACAAACTTGAGAAGCTTAGAATCTTTGTTTCACCTCAAAAGGCAGGAGATGATTCCAATACCATGAAGAAGTGTTGATGCCACGTATAAGAATATGCACAAAAGTTGATTGCTCAGTGGCGAGAGAAAGCTTATACCACCAACTTGAAACTTCAATTTGATACCATTTCGATTCACTATCCCAGCCGATTTTACCAAGGAAATGAAAGTAAACGCCATGTCCCAGATATGATTTAGAGAAATGAAGGGGCCTATCTCCTTAAATTCTATACATTGGACTTGAGAGTTTCCCAAGCAACTAACTAGACTCCTAACCAAGTATATTACCCCATATTCAAAACATGTTTATTGAACTTGTTTTGATTGCAAAATACAATCATGCAGTTACTTCTGTTTTCTTTTTCCCCTTGTTCCTTTTATTGATAGCACAAACAAGTATAAACAAGAAATCCAAAAACATGAAATTCAACCACATTGATTAACAAACTCCCCATACAATGTTTAACAGTAATTTGGGTCCATCTCTACTTCCAAAAAGTTAATGGAGAGAGAGAGAGAACCTGCTCAACGTCATCTCTGTCAAAATCATCACGGGTCTGGCTGCCATAAATGCCAGCGCCTTCAGCATCAACACCATTTTTACCAAACTTGAACCAGCACGTTGCTCTTGAACCATTGGAGGGTCCAATCCTCAAGGGTCTCGCTTTGCTTCGGACACCCAGAAACTGAGAAGCAAACTTTGGCAAACAAGATGGAGAATTCGGAGCCCTGCATGCGAAACCAAGGTGGATTGTACATGGGGTTGTACTCGTAGACATAACTTCTGTTGTTTTTTTTTTTTTTTTTCTTTCTAAGACACCAAAAAAAAATAAATAAATAAAATAAAATCACTCAGACCAGATCGAGTTTAAAATCAGTTCACTACTCCACTCTTTATCCATTCATGCGCCAGTTCTGCAGTTTGGAACTTGGATTGCAATAGATGGTGGGGATTGAATGTGGTCATTTCACTTGACTTGGTTTGGTTCGGCTCATCAAGGTCATCTCCGTAAGGTATATCGAGTGGTTCAGAATTATTTTCAATCTCTTTGATTGTGGGCCAGGAACTCCACAAGGCCTGCCCTATCTAATTTAAAGGAACCGAATGATTTTCCAAATGTTGGGTTGGGCCACAAACGACCTGACCCGAGATTCACTGTATTTATAAATTCAATTCTTTAAAAAATACATCCGATTTATAAGACATAGGCAAAAAAAATTAAAAAAATAAAAACAAAATTTTAGTCACTAAATTAAACATTTTATATAATAATATTTAACTTATTAATATTTTTTAAAATTTTATTAGTATATTAATTAAATTATATTAATATTAAATATTTTTTCGTTAAATACAATTAAATGATAAAAATATACTTATTACTTAATATATATATATATATATATATAATTATATCATTAAATTTTTATATATAATATAAATTTTAATTGTTTTTTAAAAATAAAAAAATATTAGTTTTTTTAATATAATAATTTTTTATAATATTTAAAAATATTTTTAATTTTTAATATTTTTTAAAAATTAAAATTTATATAACATTAACTAATTTAATAATATAATATAAAAAAATATGTGTCACTTAATAAGTGAGTTTTTATTACCATATGATTATACTTAAGGTATCATTTTTAATTAATTTATTTGATGTATTTAAAAAATAAAATAAATATAATTAAAAATATTTTTTAACTTATTAAGTGAAATTAATTTTTATTTAAAAATTTATTTAAGATAGTCTCAGAAATTTTAATAATAATAATAATAATAAATATAAATATATATATATATATATATTTTTTTTTACTTAAAAAAAAAAACCCACCCCTCGTGTTGTCATTCACGTAGATGTTATCCACGCACCATTGACAAACCATTGGATGTTGACTCCGTAACTCCATATTCAAAAATGAAGGCTCCCATGATATCATTTGATCCCAAGTTCACGCCCCAAGATTGAAGCCATGTACCCAACCCAAAAATTTTTCAAATATATTCCCTTGTTAGTTGTTGCGATCTGATCTTCTAATTGGTTCATTTCCACCTTTCCTGTCCCATGCAATGCAAGCAAAGCAACAATGATTTCATCACTGTTTTCCTCTTTGAAAATTGATTTCTCTCTCTCTTTCTTTTTTTTTCTTTTTTTTTTATCAAACAAGAAGCTAATTTTTAAGTTGTTCTCACTCTCCCATCGCATGGTGGCCTTGCCTTCTTCCCCAGCAATACATCACAGCCAAAACAAGGTTCCTCGCTACTAGTACTCGCTGCGTTCCATTCCATTCTCCAGTCTCTCTCTCTCTCTCTCTCTCTCTCTCTCTCTCTCTCTACTCCATTCCCTTTTGTATTTATCTTGAACTCCCAATAGCTATACTTTCTGCAAAAACCTCACTCTTTGGTTTTTTGTTCTCATTCTAAGTTCTTGTGAAACCTATTTGCTGTCCATTCTTTAAAAATCTAATCTTTCCCTCTAAATTTCAATAAACATGAGCGTAGCAGCCACAAAGTCCTCAAAATCCACTAAACCCATGAGCCATAACCAACCGAGCCCAAGGTCCTCCTCTCTCTCCGCTCACTTAGCCATGGTGGAGCTTAAGCAACGGATCATCACCTCCCTGTCCAAGCTTGCAGACCGTGACACCCACCAGATCGCCCTTGAAGACCTTCACTACATAACCCAATCTCTGTCTCCTGATGCTCTCCCAATGCTTCTCAACTCTCTTTATGACTCCCTCTCTGACGCCTCCAATGCCAAGCCTTCAGTAAAGAAAGAATCTTTGCACATACTCTCACTCGTTTGCCAGTCTCATCGCGATTTGACGCTACCCCATTTGACAAAAATCATTGCCCATATCGTTAAAAGGCTTAAAGACTCGGATTCAAGCGTCAGAGAGGGGTGCAGAGATGCAATTGGGCTTTTGTCTGGGCTGTATTTGAAGGTAGCCGGTGGTGGAGACGGAGGTGGGGATGGTAGTGAGATGGTGGGGTTATTTGTTAGGCCTTTGTTCGAGGCCATGGGAGAGCAGAACAAGGTGGTGCAATCGGGTGCTGCAATGTGTATGGCGAAGATGGTGGAGTGTGCGGCCTTAGAAGGAGTTAATAATAATGGTGGCAATGCATCGATTGGAGCGTTCCAGAGGCTGTGCCCGAGGATTTTGAAGTTGTTGAATGGACAGAATTTTCAGGCCAAAGCTGCTCTCTTGGCAGTTGTGGCTAGTTTGTCACAGGTTTGAGCAATATGGTTGCTTCTTGTTAATATCTTTTATGCTATGTACGTTTCCTATGTTATAACTTGCTGCAATGACGTTCCAGTTAGTGGTGGTGTGGTTTAAATTTTTTTCTTTATTTAGTTGTTTAGTGCTTAGGAGTTGTGGAGAAAGACCAAAAGACTTGAATTCTTAAGGTTCTAGTGAGTCCAGTGATGTGGTTGTTACTAGTTTACTTAGTTGATCCATGTGTGGTTTATATAAGTGTAGGCAAAGAATACAGACCGTGAATTAGCTGACAACTCAACAAATTGATGCGTTTATCCTGATTAAACAAATCTGCAAATTATGAAAAGAGATTCAGGGTAGATGATGCACGATCTGGGATTTTCAGTTCAACATTTCTACTATGTTGCACCTGCTGAACATAGTCGATGACTCTGATTTATTTCACTATTTGATTGATGGGAATAAGGGAAAAGTGGGCTTGGGTATCAGATTGGCTATTGTAAATTTGTGCTCGGTTGAATGCTGGAAAATTGTGGGATAGATAAAACTGTGACAAAAATCTCTCTCTCTCACTCTCTCTCTTACCGAAATCAATCATCAAGACCACATTGCTCTATTTCTTCCTCTTTTTCGACCCAAGTAGAGGATTCCATTCTATCTGTCAATTGGTTGCCCCAGATGCCATGATGTTGCTCCTGAACTCTCTCTGACCTACCAGCAAACCATTATTCAAAAATTAATCTCTCCACTAACTCTCACAATGTTGTCAAGTCCATCATGAATGAAAATAGCACCGTTTCTAGAATACTGTTGCCAAAATTTTCAGAATGTTGAAGGATTTGGATCCAAGCATTAGTAGTTTCTGTTTCTGTGTGATAGGGAGGGTGGATTGATGGTTTTTAATGGGCCATTGCATGAAGCCAAGCTGGAGTGGAGCAAAGTGGTTTGTTTGGGTGTACCAATGCATATGAAAAAAAAAAAGAAAAAAAAGGTAGAATGCACTAGTTTGGATAATGCACCAATCAGCATGTTTCAGCAGCTGTGTCCTAATATTTATAAATTATCTAGCCAAACAATTAAGCCCTAGACCTCAATCTTGGGTGCTATTTCAGTTTTGAAAATTTACATTGTATTATATCTGGCACTAAGGCGTTGATGTGAAATTAGAGTAAATAGATAAGAATAAGGGATGTGGCCTATAATTTTTTGCATTTGATGGTTGACTTTATGCATGCAATTTGTTTGATTGCTACAGATTGTGGGGGAAGTTAATATATATATTGATAGCATGGATTTGCTGAATGTTGAAGTGAGTTTTAAATTTGTGAGGATACTTTGATTATCAAGCTCTTTTTTTTCCTCATCAATTGATGTCTTTCCACCAGGCAGTTCATAAGTGTGCGCATTTACTTATTTCAGCATGATGATTTTGTTCTTTAAATGATCCAATTTCATGTATTTACTTATTTTTGCATAATGATTTTGTGTTTTAAGTGATCTAATTTCATGTGATAGCATGAATTAACAAGTGAAACAGCATTGAAGTTTAAAGTCCTCACAAAGGAGGAAGCAGTATCCTTTATTTCTAAATAACTATCATTTTGTCACAGGTGGGAGCACTTGCACAACAAAGTATGGAACCATTGCTTCAAAGTATTCAAGATTGTCTTGGGAATACATACTGGGCCACACGTAAGGCTGCAGCTGATGTTTTAATTGTCTTAGCATTGCATTCAAGCAACTTAATAGCAGATGGACCTGCAAATTCTACACTGGGAGCACTTGAGGCTTGCCATTTTGACAAGGTAGCTTCCAGGAACATTCTTTTCATTATAAGATCCAATTTTTCCATTTCTCTTGACCCTTTATGGTCATTACTGTTGAATTTCAGTCACCTGTCATTCTGTCTGTATATGATAGAATCACAGTTCTCTTTACTGCTTCATTTTCTAATTGAATATCAATCAAATTTTCATTGTTCCATGTTATATGCTCCCTTGGTTACCATTTTGTTAACTGAGATTATGGATATTCCTGTTGTGTTATTTTGGTATTATTATATGTCGTGTTGTTTTCATATAAACATTATCATGCACTGTGATTGGGATTCTTACCTTGGAAGAACAAATGATTCTTAAACATCGCATGCTGGGTCGTGAACAACTCATTAGTTCCCTAGCTTTAGCTATCAAATTTTATCATATATTATTAAGTAACTTTTGAAAGTAGAAAAGGGCAAATGTGAAAAAGAAACCAATGATATGTATCACAAAAGAAATTTTGGGCTGTTCCCTTATTCTTAGATACAGAAAATTCTCACCATCTTTTTGGCTTAGTTCTTTAATACACATTATGTTATGGAAGAAAAGTTCGATAACAAAAAGATCCAATCAAGGATCTGGATCTGTGTGAATAGTGAAACAAAAGTATTCAGAGAAAGAAATTTTTATAGTAACCAGTTTATCTCAAATATTGTTATAATTGTTAATTGAATGTCTAATATTCCTGTGCATCTGTAGGGCGATTTACTTGCATTTCTTTGCAGTTCCTGAAGGCTAACTTTTTATATCCTTTGTTCAGGGAAAGTAGGCTTGATGGAGTTACCTCATCAAAATATCATAAAATATAGATTCATGCGAACTGCAATTTTCTTGTGGAATATAATGGCTCTGTAATAATTACTATTAGTATTAACTGGTTTTATAGGTAAAACCTGTCAGAGATAGTATAACAGGGGCCTTGCAATTATGGAAGAAGATTGCTGGGAAATTGGATCAAGATTCAGAATATCAGAAAACTTCTCAGGGTGAGAATTTTAGTGTAAATCCCTTTTGAAGATAAGCATCTCAATCCTTATCATTGCTTCTTGACCGTTTCTCTATAATCAATGTCCAGATAGTGAACATGCTATACAAGTTAAGTCGGTGGATAAGAATCCAAATCATAGTGAACAAGAAGCAGCACCATTGGTGAAGGATTCAACTGGTGGTCCTTCACCAACCAAGGATTCTGTCCCAAAAAGCAAAAGTGTGAGTATTTCAGATAAAGCAGTTGTCATATTAAAGAAGAAAGCACCTGCCTTAACAGACAAGGAGTTGAATCCAGAATTCTTCCAGAAGCTTGAAACAAGAGGTTCTGGTGATTTGCCTGTAGAAGTGGTTATTCCTAGAAGATGTCTCAATTCTTCAAATATGAACAATAAGGAAGAATCAGAAGATTTAGAATCAAGGAGAAGATCAAACTGCATGGGAAACAGACCAGCAGATTATCTTGCATCTTTCAGCAAGAGAGGGGCTGCCGGAAAATATCCAAGAACTAGAGTATTTGATGATGAACGGATTGATGCTAATCATAGGGAGTCACCTGGAAGTCATGCGGGTTTCCCCAAGTCTGATGAGCAGTCAGAAGGATCCACAATGAACAACAAAGGAACTTGGTTGGCCATCCAAAGGCATCTGTTACTGTTAGAGAGACAACAGGCTAACCTCATGAAGATGCTGCAGGTATGCAGACATTTTACATAATGTAAATCATCCTAAGTTTTCTAGTTTTGTTTTTTTTTTTTTGGCTGATGAGGATACTGTACACTGTAGGCTTTCATGGGTGGATCTCATGATAGCTTGGTAACTTTGGAAAACAGAGTAAGGGGTCTTGAGAGAGTTGTTGAAGACATGGCACATGATTTTTCAATTTCTTCAGGGAGGAGAGGTACTAATTTCAGTATGGGTTTTGAGGGATCCTCTAACAGAGCCTTAGGCAAGTTTAATGGCTTCTCTAACTACCCCAGTGCTAAGTATGCTGGGTGGGCTCCTTTGGGGGAAAGATTTTCCCAGTCTGACACCACTGCTTCAGGAATGAGGGTTAAGGGCTCTCATTGGAGAACCGATGTAAGTGATTCTTGGGACTTTCCCTTGTACAGTGCTTCCAGAAATGGGCAAGTTGGCTCAAGGAAATCTCCAAGCGGCAGTTCTCTGGATGAAAGATTGCCTAAAACAGAGCATGAGAGTGATCAGGCTGGCAGTAGGAGAGCTTGGGATAAAGGGGTCGGACCAATTAGGCTTGGTGAGGGGCCTTCTGCCAGAAGTGTCTGGCAAGCCTCAAAAGATGAAGCTACCTTGGAAGCCATTCGGGTGGCTGGGGAGGAAAATGGATTATCTCATACTGCAAGGATGGCCACTCCTGAGTTGACTGCAGAAGCTATGGCAGATGATAATCTTGGGCAAGACCGAGATCCTATTTGGACTTCCTGGACTAGTGCAATGGATGCACTTAAAATAGGTGATATGGATACAGCTTATACTGAAGTCATGTCTACAGGAGATGATCTTTTGCTTGTGAAGCTCTTGGACAGATCAGGCCCTGTAATTGATCAATTGTCAAATGAGAGTGCATGCGAGGTCTTACATGCTATTGGGCAGTTTCTACTGGAGCAGAACCTGCTAGACATCTGTTCGTCTTGGATTCAGCAGGTACAGGTTCTTATTGAAATGTGAGCTGCATGATCTGAAATTTTTCCAATCTTATTTCTCAATCTGCTGATTTATTTGTTTGTGTTGGTTTGGGCATGTCAATGTAGAGCCACAAATGCTCCAGTTAAGAGGGGGTACTGGATCCAGGTAGATGGCAAGACAAAAGGGAGAGGATGACCCATATTAAGTTGAGAATTTTTTGACTAGGAAGGATTTAGAACACCTAAATCTCATGTCAAACTCGCTTCATTATAACATGGTAGGCGAGAAAAAATTCATGTAGTTGATTCCTATTTAATTTGGGATTAATGAACAGTGTAAAGAAGAAAACATCCCTACTATCAAAGCTAGAGTCTATGGGTGTTCAAATGACCCAGGAAACACTTTCAGTGGTGTCTCTATGGGACCACCCAAATGGAGTGCATGACAATCATTTTTTGTGAACTTTGAGCTCATAACTGCATGTAGAATTCCTTACAAGCCCTGTAGAAGAAACATTTGGACATCTAAAATTTCATGAAGTACCCAATTAAGGGATGGATTTTATGTTGGGACAATAAACCAAGACCTCAATCTTCAGAAATGCATTGCAATAGCAATGCTGTGTTTGCACCAAAAAAAGGCAATGCTGTGTGACTATTCTTTTTGACACTGACCATTCAGTGCCTTCTCTACTGTGAACAGTTATTGCATGTCATCTTAAGTGGATCAAATTTCTCATCCATGTATGATTTTGCTTGCTCTGCTACAGTTGATAGACATAATCTTGGAAAATGGACCAGATGCCTTGAGCATCCCCATGGAGTTGAAGAGGGAGCTTTTGTTGAATCTACATGAAGCTTCTATACCAATGGACCTGCCTGAGGACTGGGAAGGTGTGGCACCTGATCAACTTTTGATGCAGTTGGCTTCAGCCTGGGGAATTGAGATACAGAACTTTGAGTAGTAGTAGTAGTCACTTGTTGGATGATGTGGCCTGTGTGTCTTACAAGTTGTAAATAAGCAATGATTGTTATACGACCAAGCTAAGAATTATGCATCAATACATGAATTTTTTCATGCTGCAATCATTTTTCCTTTTGGTTGAGCCTGAGAAGCTGGAAACAGACTCTTTTGAAGTTCTTGCCCATTTTCTAATTTCTTCTTCATGGTTGTATTTCATTATTTGCTGCATTGTTGACATGATGAACTGTAGTGCCAATGGTTAATATTCAGAAGGTAAATAGATTTTGTGCAAAATAGTTCACCACACCACACGGAACTGATCTTTCCAAACAAAGATTAAAGCTGATATATTCAAATAGGACAGACTCTGAATTTGACAAAGCATTTCATGTTAGAATCAAAAGGAAAGTGAAGAACAACTTAATTCCATATGCTTCATTTGTTTCAAATCCGGCTAGAAGCTAATGCTGCATTGTCCTCAACTATCACTGGTAGTTTCACCAGATGCAATGGTTAAGCACAGGAAAAATCTTCTGTATGCACAGCTAACATGTCTGCCCTCTTCTTCATTCCTATTGTGAGCATATGAGTCTGAAAGTCCCAGGAAACACAAAATGTCATCTTGAATGTTTGAATGTCTGCACCCAAACTGCTGGCCGTGTGTTTGGTGGGAAAGACAGACAGTCACTTGAGAGGAGCTGTGGCTTGCTGTTAGTTAGGATTTGGGCGGGAAATAATTGTATTATAGCTTGACCATTGGATCGTGTTAATCATTGGATGGTTGTGATTTGTTTGCTATCAGAGTATTAACACCTTGGCCATTGTATGATTAAGCAATCAGCACCAATAGTATCCAAAGTTCCCCCTCTTCTCTCTCTCTCTCTCTCTCTCTCTCTCTCTGTGTTGTCTGTTCTTTCTCTCATTTTCCTTCATTTTCTTTTTCCTTAAACCCAAGCACCCCTCTAAAACCCTCCATCTCTTTCTTTACTATCACAACCCACAACCTCAATTCTCTATCTGTCTCCCTCCCCCCTCCCCGTCTCTCTCTAAGATCAGAAAATCGAGGAAAAGCTTGAGAAAAGAATCAGTCTGAAAAGATTGAACAACCTACTGCAAAGATCCGCAGCAAGAAAGTACGCCATGGACCCTTCAAGGGAGAAAGAAAGGAACACTGTTCCTTGTAAATCAAAGGTTGATCAGCTTCCTTGGGAACAACAATCTCTGAAAATTAGGGAACCTCTATGTGCCTTGGAGAGGGAGAAGATCGAGAACTTTGTTGAGAAGCTGACCACTGATGTGAAGTTTGAGGTGCAGTTCTTGAAAGAAATGCATAATTACCGCTCCATAAAAAATGAGTACCCTTTCAAAAGTTCTCGAGCGTTGGAAGATTTCACAAAGAATTGGATCGGACTGAATATCTCTGAGATGGAAATGCTGTCACAGATAGACAAATTGGAAGAGAAGTATTGGAAAAGGGCAAAAGAGCATGATAAAGACTTGTTTTCTCTGGAAGGTGATGAAGATCAAGCATTTGCGTTTGCAGTAGGGATATGGGGTCTTGACACTGAAAATGAGTATCCTGATGATGAAGTTGAAAAGAATACTAACAAGAAGAGTCCGGAGGTGGGTCTCAGTATTGGGCAAGATCAAGATTGTGAAGTGAAATGGGACCTTGGCACTGAAAATGAGTATGCTGATGATGAAGTCGGAAAGAATACTGACAAGGAGAGTCTGAAGGAGGGTCCCACTATTGGGCAAGATCAAGATTGCAAAGGGATATGGGGTCTTGACTCTGAAAATGAGTATGGTGACATTGAGGTTGGAAAGAATACTAACAAGGAGAGTCCGGAGGAGGTTACCAGTGCTTGGCGAGGTCAAGATCACAATGTGTAATCATACATGAGCAGGTTATTTGAATTTCATGCCAGCTTCCAATGTCAAGATGTTGTTAAGTAGGGTCTCTGTAGGTTTGGTTTGAGTTAGATAGGACATAGAAGAAGTTAGGCAGTGTGCAGATTGCAATGGAAGGTACCGATGCTTTTCTTGTGGCAAGTGGATTTCCTTTATGCACAATCAAAGCAAGTGCTGGATGCAGTCATATCATCTCCTCAGAAGTATTCAATTCAATAGTGGTTTCCATTGTTTCCTGTACTTTTTGTGCAGAGAGTTCATTATATTTGCATTAGGACCTCCAATTCTTTTTCTTCTGCATTACTGTGTTAGTCAGTTTTTCATTGAGCAGAATTTGAAGCCCTGTAATATGTAATCTAATGTACATTTTCGTGAAATAATGGAAACAAAAAGACTACATTTTTGTGCAATCTCTTAAATAGATATTGATGCTCACATGTTCTTAATTATAGGCTTTGTAACGTGCTGAGAGGAGTATGGTTTCTGAGCCTTCTATTTTAGTTACATATTGAGTAGCATTTTGTTGTAGCTAGCAGAATTGTTTACGTCCTCTGCAATCTGTAATTTGAATGAGCCTTGTAGCAGGAGCTGCCGTATAATTTGTTGGATATGCTCAGGTCATTATCTTGTGCATCAGAGGTTAAGTTGGTGAACAGTTTGGTAGTCTTTCAAGTTTTGTGATCTTCATTCAAATATAACATTGGTAGGGAACATCTGGCAACTGATATGCACTGTTAACCAGATTAAATTTGACATGTTACCTCATAGGCCTCGTACTTGGAAACTATGAATCAACTCATCGATTTGAGATTTCTGATTTAAGACAAGTTTGGTAGATAAAATCCAGAAAATAGTGGCATTGCAGTTAAAGCAGGAGTGAACCATTGCAGATGGAGTTGATATGCATGTTTGGAGGTAATTCAAAACCCATTCACGTCATTTCAATCAAAGGTGTTATATCAATGACAGGATTGCCGTCTAGCAATTTATGGCAGGGTTTTATTATAACAACATTTTACATACTTATTTAAGTCATTCAAAGAAGTAATTTGGTCTTTGATGTTGGATGCTGATGCTAGATTTGTTGATTGGTTTTGGTTTGACGGCAAGGAAACAGGGTAAACAGCCCGGGATTAGAACAAAGAAAGGAAATAAAAGGATTTGCAGAGTTGATCTCCAAAGATGCTATTTCAATACACTCTTATTTGTTTATATAACAAGGCTCTCACCACTAGAAATTTCAAAAACATAATCAACAGTGATTTGGAGTCTCTTTTATAGGTTTAAATTCAAACTAAAGTAGTGCAAAAGTAGATTAATACATAATGATTACAATTCAAAATGTTTAAGTTTGAATTTAAATTAAATCTGAGGTTAAAGCTGCTGGAAAAAGGATTAGCTAGAGGGTAATTTGTTGCAGCAGCTCCAGATGACTCAACTACCATAACTGAAATTCAAATTGTTGCAACCTATAACTTGTTCTTCAAGGAAACAAAATTACAGCACCACGGCAGCCTTTACTCCTAGGTGCTATAATTTTGCATTCCTATGGCAGCTTTCAGCTCTTAAAATTTGGCCTTATGCAGGCCTTTAGTTAAAATATCAGCAATCTGATCTTTAGAAGTGCAGAAGACCAGTATAATTTCTCCACTTTCTTGGACTTCCCTAATAAAATGGAGTTTAATGTTAAAGTGGTTTGTTCTCCCGTGCAGCACTGGATTTTTAGAGATGGCAATGGTGGACTAATTGTCTCAATATATTGTAGTTGTGTCTGATTGCTCCAGTTTCAAATCAGCCAGCACCTTCCTAGTCCATATGGCCTGGTTTACAGCAGAAGCTACTACAATATACTTAGCTTCTGCTGTGGACTGAACTACAGTTGGTTGCTTTCTAGAGCTCCAACTAAAAAAACCTGAACCAGAGGAGAATACAAATCCAGAAATGCTTCTCATGTCAGCAGAGGATCCTGCCCAATCACTGTCAAAGAAGCCTGACAGCTTTAGTTCTCTGATGCCTTTAAACATGATTCCCATATCTGTGGTGCCTTTGATATATCTTAGGACCCTTTTAGCAGCCTTGAGATGAATTTCCTTTGGTGAATGCAGGTACCTAGATAGTAAGTTTACAGAGAGCTGAATACTTGGTATGGTTGCTGACAAGTATAGCAGGCAGCCTATGATGCTTCTGTACTTATTTCCATCTACTTCAGGACTTTCATCCTGCATCATGAACTTGTCAATAGGAGTCGGGGGAGTTGTAAAGCTCTTGCATTCAGACATATGAAACCTTTGAAGTAAATTTTTAGCATGAGATTGAGAGACTTGCAGACCAAGAAAGTAATACATTCTGCCCAAGTCAATCATTTCAAATGGACCCTTCATGTTTTCCTTGAATTTCTTTCTCAACTCAGGAGGATTTCCAATGGCCAAAAGATCATCAACATAGAGAGAGAGGGAGATGTAAAGAAGTTGAGCTTCATCACTTTTAACATAAAGGGTTGCATCATTGTGACTTTTGCTAAAGCCTAACTTCAGTAGATATTCATGGATCCTAGAATACGAAATTCTAGGAGCTTGCTTCAGCCTATAAAGGACCTTTTTCAACAAATAAACTTTATCCTCTTCCCCCTTTTTCACAAATTTCTCAGGCTGGTTGACATAGATCTCTTCTTGAAGCAAACCATTCAAAAAGGCAAATTTGATATCCAGTTAGTGTACAAAACAACCCTTGTGTGCTGTAATAGAAAGTAGGAGTTTTATGGTGTCTAATCTGGCAACAGGCTCATAGATTTTAATATAGTCTACGCTAGGTTATTGGGTGAATCCCTTTGCTATAAGTCTGGCCTTCAATTTGTTAACAGATTCATTTGTATTGTATTTGATTCTAAAGATTCATTTGTTGACAGCTAGGTAGTTCTTACCATCAGGTTTGGGAACTAGCTTCCAGGTGTCATTTTTGTTGATAGAGTCTATCTCTTCCTTCTTAGCATTCCTCCCTTCTACCAGTTGTGGTACTTTTTGGTAGGTTGTAGGTTCAGCCAAAACTGTATGACATCTTTCATATATATTTTCAAGGGTTTTGACTCCCCTTACAGGAGGATCATCAATGTCCTCTTCTTCAGAGAAATCTAGCTCCTAATCCTAAATCTGTAATCTCTCAGAGGTATGAATCCTGCCAAGCTATGCAGGTTCCTGCAACATCCTAGCCTTCCTTCTCTGTTGGTGGCAGTTATATTTGGCAGCCTTGATTCGGTCTCATAAGCTCAGCAGCTTAAGTGCCAAAAGATCATATAGGATTCACCAAGAATAAGGCTAAGATGGGATACAGAGAAGTTGACCAATGGCATACGCACCTGGATTTCTGGCGCTGGCCAGTTAGTTAGTTAATTAGTAGTATTAGGGCGGGAAATAATTGTATTATAGCCTGACAGTTAGATCGTTAATTCTGATTTGGTTGCAATCAGAATATTAACACATTGTCCATGGAATGATTAGAGATCATGATAAAAAATATCCAGAATTCCCCCCCCCTCACTTTATCTCTCCTTCTCCTTCATTTTCTTGTTTTCACTCTATCCCCTTCCCCTCCTTAAACCCAATAACCCTTCTGCAAACCTTCATCACTTCCTTCATTATCATAACCCTTAATCTCAAAACTCTCTCTCTCTCTCTCTCTCTCTCTCTAGGCCCAGAAAGTCCAAGAAAAGCTTGACAAAAGAGACACCCCGAAAAGATTGAACAACAATCTTCCACTGAAACCTACTGCAAAGATCTGCAGCAAGAAACCATGCCATGGACCCTCCAAGGCCTGTCTCTTATACACATCTAGATGTGTATAAGAGACAGCTCTCTCTCTCTCTCTCTCTCTCTAGGCCCAGAAAGTCCAAGAAAAGCTTGACAAAAGAGACACCCTGAAAAGATTGAACAACAATCTTCCACTGAAACCTACTGCAAAGATCTGCAGCAAGAAACCATGCCATGGACCCTCCAAGGCTGCAAGAGAGGAACACTGTTCCTCGTAAATCCAAGGTTGATCAGCTGGCTTGGGACCAACAAGCTCTGAGAATTAGGGAACCTGTATCTGCCTCTGAAAAAAAGGAGATCAAGAATTTTGTTGAGAAGCTGACCACTGATGTGAAGTTTGAGATTCAGTTCTTGAAGGATATGCTTAATTACCACTCCAGCAATAATGAGTACCCTTTCAAAAGTTTTCAAGCGTTGGAAGATTTCACAAAGACTTGGATCGGACTGAATATCTCTAAACCAGAAATGCTGGCACTGATAAACAAACTGAAAGAGAAGTATTGGAAAAGGGTTAAAAAGTATGATGAAGACTTGTTTTCTCTGGAAGGTGATGAAGATGAAGCTTTTGCATTTGGAGAAGGGATCTGGGGCCTTGACAATGAAAAAGAGTATGCTGATGATGAAATTGGAAAGAATACTAACCAGGTGAGTCAGGAGGAGGGTCCTGGAACTGGGCAAGGTCAAGATCGCGACGTGTAATCATACATGAGCAGAGTCTTTGAATTTCATCTCAGCTTCCAATGTCAAGAAGTTGTCAAGTAGTGTCTCTGTAGGTTTGTTTGAGTTAGAAAGGAAATAGAAGAAGTTAGGCAGCATGCAGATTGCAATGGAGAGTACAGATCTTCTTCTTGCAGCAAGTGGAGTTCCTTTATGTACAGTCAAAGGCAGTGTTGGTCTTGATTAATGCGGGCATATCTTCATCTCTAATGTATTCAATGCAATAATGGTTTCCATTCTTTCCTGATCTTTTTTGTGCAAAGAGTTCATTGTATCTGCATTAGGACCTCCAATTCTTTTTCTTCTCCGTTACTTGCATTATTCAGTTTTTCATTCGGCGGAATTTGGAGCCCTGTAATTGGTACTCTCACGTATAATTCCTCTTCAATATGTAATTTGAATTAGACGGTAGCTGCCGTACGGCTGCAAAGCTTTTGTCGGATGTGCTGGAGTTCTTCTCTTTTGCATCAGAGGTTGAGCTAATGAACAGTTTAGTATTCTTTCAAGCTTTGTAATCTTCATTCAAACGTATCATTGTTAGGAAATATTTGTCAAACTGATATACATTGTGAACCATATTAAATTTGGCATGTTAGCAGCACGCATATTCCTGACAGAACTATTTCACACTCATCAATCAAACTTCTGTAAATAGTAGAGATGCACCTGAATTGATTAATAGGAATACAAGCAACTATTCCCCTGGAGTCTTCTGTGAGAGAAATGGGGTTACTTCATATATGCCAATTTCTCTGGACAGTGAAGAGGAGGACTGAACGAACTGTGCCCATAATGAGAAACTGAAAATTATGAAAATAGAAAACGATGATTGGGATAGAACCGGTTTCTCGTCAGTTAAAATAATTCTTATTATTTAAATTAATAAATCATAAGTTATTACATAAATGTAGTACTTAATTACTTAAAAAATAATTATACCCATTAATATAAAAATATATATATATATTATATTTACTATTAAAAAATAAATATTAATTTGTATAATGTAATAACAATAATATCTTAATTACGAAAATTTCATTATTCTTTTGTGGTAATATAAATATATATTATATTTACTATTAAAAAATAAATATTAATTTATATAATTTTATAATCATTCTTTTGTCCTTTAAATTAATTTTGTCTTCAAAATTGATTGGAAGCAAATAACTTGCCTTAATCATTTTCAATGGAACATTTCCTCATATAACTTTTTCTATATAACAACCATATGCTCCCTCTTATTTTTTTAGAGAGATGCATAAAAAATTTTTATTTTACTTTTTATAGAAATTTCTCCATTTGATAACTAGTAATATTATCATTATATTTTCTCTCTGTGCACTTTCTTTGAAAAAGTAAGATGTTTCATAAGTTTTTTTATTCACATTTTGTTTAAATCAACCAATATAATTTTTAAATTTTTAAAATTTTTTTATCAATTTTCATGCATAAATATTCAACTGAATTTATAATAACTTTATTTAAATTTTTATTTTTTACTGTATCATGTATATTCTAAATTGATGTCAACATCAACACTTTTTATTTAAGCATTTAACTACTTATTGTTAAATTCATTATTTAACAACCTATTAATGAATTTATTATCAAACTTGTTGAGTTATTCATTGAAAACACTTTTATATAAGAAATATTAAGTTTTTAATTTTAGTTAACCTGATTTTGAAAGTATTTGATAAATATTATCAAATTATATTTTTTTTACTTTAAGTAGTGTTAATTTGGAATAGAAGTTAAGAACGCCTCTTTGAAATAATAGGAAAATGAGGACTAAAAATAAATAAATAAATAAATATATCAAAATAGAGACTATTCTCTTCTAAAAATTATTTGTTAAAAATTGTTTCATGGAAATTAAATTTTAATTAATTAAAATATTTTTAATATAATTTTTATTAATTAAAATTAATAAATTATAAGTATATATATATATATATATAATATTTCACTGATTATAATTATACTTACTTCTGAAAAAAAAATATAAATATACCTATTATTAAAAAATAAATATTAAATTATATAATTTAATAATTTTTTTTAATTAAAAAATTCTTACCGGTCAACCTTACAAAAAAGCACTTGGTGGCTATGGGAGTTGAATTGGCCAGATGTATTTCTCTCAGCCACGCCGGTTGGTAATTCATGTAACCTTTTCATAAGAAGCGCATCAGCGAAGGAGACAGAGAGTTGTCTTGTCTCCGATTCTACAAAGGTTGAATTAGTGATGTGAGCTTTTGAACAATCTTCAATAACTTGAAAAAATGTGCAACTTCGTGAACTTTCTCATTTTAATCCTAAGACTGCTGGAAATCTAATGGAGATCAGTGAGAGAGAAGCCAACGTTCCTGATTTCTAGCTTGGCTTCCTTATTGTTCACATACTTGAACCTAGGTAGGGTTTTTGTCAGAGCTTCAGCCAACTGAACTTGTGATTTCTTGTGCTTCTCAAAAATGTCATTTCGAGTCCCTTTGTGACCGAAGAACCTTGCTGCTTCTTCACAGCTCGCAGATTCCCGAATAGCTAAGAGATCCTTTGTACCTTTGTACCTGCTCAATTGTGTACAATACTTTCAGACAACGAAACACATTTAACCCAATGTTTGCTCTTACCGAGTTCATGGGGTTGTATGGACTAGCACCGTATATTAGTTGTTAAACATGACAATTTTGTTCTGATTTAGAGGGGCATATTAACCCACCAGATAACAGAAAAAAAAAAAAAATTGCCTTTTGTGATGCAAGACAGAAATATACTCCACTTGCTTTGGCAAAAGATATATTCTTGCCGTCCTTGTTGTTGAATCAGTTATATTCAGCTCCTGATTCAGCCGCATAAACTCAGAGGCTCAAGTGCCCAAAAGATCGAAGAACGTTAACCAAAAGTGATACGAGAGGTGGGGAGTTCATGTGCAGATCATATAGGATGATGCGCCAGGATTGAGCTGGGAGGGGATAGAGAGGAACCGACGGATTGCATTTGGTGGGAAAGACAGTTACGTGATGTTGCTTGCTGTTAGTTAGTTAGGATTTGGGCGGGAAATAACTGTGTTATAGCTTAACCATTGGATCATTAATCATTGGATGTTTCTGATTTAATTGCAATCAGAGTATGAACACATTGGCATTCCATGATTAGCAATCAAGATCAATTACATCCAGAATTGCCTCTCCTTCTTTTCCCTTTCTCTCATTTTCCTTGTTTTCTGTATCCAATTGGCATCTCAAACAGCACCAGATTCCTAGCAGATGGGTGCACTTTTGTTACTCTGCAAATTAACTCCATCTGTTGATTAAATAAACAGAATCTCCTTTGCTTTCATCCTTAAACCCATGAACCCCTCTAAAACCCTCCGTCTCTCCCTTCACTCTCACGACTCTCAATCTCAACCCTTTCTTTAAGCCCATAAAAGTCCAGAAAAGGTTGACAAAAGATTAAACGTTCTGAAAAGATTGAAGAACAATCTTCCATTGAAACCTACAGCAAAGAGATCCGCAGCTGGAAACCACCCCCATGGACCTTCCAGCGAAGCAAGAAAGAAACGCTGATCATCAGAAATCAAAGGATGACGAGCTTTCTTCGGACCAAGTACCTGTGGGAATTAGGCAACTTGTATCTGACTCAGAAAGAGAGGAGATCAATAATTTTGTTGAGAAGCTGACCACTGATGTGAAGTTTGAGATCATGTTCTTGGTGGACATGATTAATTACACAGGCAACAGCAACAAAGAGTACCCTTTCAAGAGTTTGGAAGCCTTGGAAGATTTCACACAGAATTGGATCCGAATGAATATCCCCAAAATGGAAATGCTGACACTGTTAACTACACTGAAAGAGAATCACAGGAGAAGGGCAAAACAGAGAGATAAAAACTTGATTCCTCTGGATGATGATGACAACGAAGCATTTGTGTTCGGAACAGCGATATGGGGTTCCATGACAGAAGATGAGTACTCTGCTGCTGAAGTCAAGAATACTAAGAAGAAGAGTCAGGTGGAGGGTCCAGGAACTGGGCAAGATCAAGATCCCATTGTGTAAACCATAAATGAGCGACGTCTTTGAATTTGATGCAAGCTTCTGATGTGAACATGTTGTCAAGTAGGGTCTCTGTAGGTTGGTTTTCAGTTAGATAGGAAATATAAGAAGCTAGATGGTATGCAGATTGCAATGGAAGTTACGGATCTTTTTCTTGCGGCAAGTGGATTTGCTTTATGCACGGTCAAAGGCAGTGCTGGATTCAGTCATATCATCATCTCAATGTTTTCAGTTCAATAATGGTTTCCACTGTTTCCTGTTCTTTTTGTGCAAAGAGTTCATTGTATTTGTATTAGGACCTCCAACGCTTTTTCTTCTGCATTATTGTGTCAGTCAGTTGTTCATTCAGCAGAATTTGGAGCCCTTTGCATTGTCATGTAATAATGGAACACAAAACAATGCATTTCTTGGTTCAATCTTTTAAATATGTGTTGAAATCTACTTTTTCTTAATTTTAAGCTTTATTACGTGCCAAAAAGAATAAGCTTTCTAGAAACTATACCCTCTACTTTAATAGCTCAATGGATGGATCTCTGTAGTGTAACTGGCAGAATTTCTTTTCGTCCTCTTCGATTTGTAATTTGAATGAGACTCATGCCAGTAGCTGCCATATAGTTACAGAGCTTTCATTGGATGCGCTCATGTTCTTCTCTTTTGCATCAGAGGTTGATTTAGTGAACATTTTAGTAGCCTTCCAAGTTTTTTGATCTTAATTCAAATGTAACATTGTTAATACAACCGATATGCATTATTAACCAGATTAAATTTGGCATGTTACTGTCTGATTTGAGGCCTTGAACTTGGAAACTGTCAACTGATTCATTGATTTGAGATTTGCTAATTTAAGAAAGCTAGTGGCATCACAGTTAAGCTACCCTGAAGTGTTGCAGATGGAGTTCAAGTGGATTGTTTTAAATCTATGGCCTCTGATCATTGGTTCAAATTAAAAGATGCGGTAGCCACTAATTGAAAGTTTTCAGGTGGTAGGACGGATATTGCAGACAGAGCTATTTATGCACCCATTGATCAAACTTTAGTAAAAAGCTGAAACGCCCCGAAATGATTATAATAGGAATACAAGAAACGACTTTCCTATAATCTTTTGCCAGGCAAATGGGATTACTTCATACGTCCCAAGTAAACGGCCAGTTTCTCTGGCCAGGCATCATCCTCTACTTTAGCCATCCAGTTGGTAGTTCATGTTGTTACTGAATTAGTTGTCATTAATGCTGTTGTGCATCATGCTATTGGAAATTTGAGGTAATAATAATCATTATTATTATTCGATCCATGCTTCAGAAGGGACCATATCGCAAAAATTATGCTTCTCATTGTCTAGAGATCACCTCTGCATACAGGAACCATATCGCAAAGAATGAAGGCCACATTTTTCGGATCAAGCATAACATAATCATAGCTGTAAATGTTAATCTGGAACTGGAAAGCTGCAATCCTTGAGGCAGCTCCAATGTTTTTAACTGACTACTTTGTTCAGTCACATTGAACACAGTCCATGGTAGAGTTCTCACGGTTGCTAAGTTTGAAACAAATGCCACCAAATACAGACACTCACAATCCCACACATCATGATTAATGATACACTAAAAATTGGCAATCACTCAAGAGGCCAAAGATTTGATGATGAAGAATCTATCTCAAGAAAATGATTGAATGAAGATGAAGAAATCAGCTACACAAATAGATCAGTAAGCATAGATTTTAATGTTAAAAATAATAATAAAAAAATACAGTACAATGAATCATAGCTACAAGTTTGATTCCTACTTCAACACCAACCAACAACCATTGAAGTAACTTCCAAAGATTTTGTAGGCCACATTATCAACTCTACTTAAAGTCACATGTCAAAACAGTCAACCCATTTTCCAATTGAGAACAGCTAATTTCAACCCAAAAAAAAACCAATTTGTGACAAATGTCCAAAAACCTTACTATCAGTATCACCCAACAAGAGAACAAAATGAACCCAAAGATTCTGTTCCCATCTGCACAAGGTGCAAAAATCATTGCTTGAATCCCTTTGTAAATGAAACAATCATTGTCAAGCAAACCATTCAATTCTACCTTTTCAACAGCAAACCCACTTCAACCACAATCCAAAGATCACTAAAATCCAATCATATTAATCACTGAGCAATCAGAATGATAAAAAAAAAACCAAGAATAGACAATGCAAGTGAGAACACAAAGAGGATAAAATCTTGGAACAATTGGTCATAATTATGGAGGAAGAATATTTGCACAACTCTTGTATTAAAGCAACTACAAGACAGTTGATAAATATTCACATCACTAACTAAAAATTCTAAACTAACTAAAACCTACAACTTGCACAAGACAGAACCATAAAAGACACAAACAAACACTAATTCTGAAGCTACAGAAATAAACTAGAAAACAATAATCAAGCCTCGTTGTGGCAGCAAATGCATTGTCTCCTCTAAGACATTTCCAATGAACAACACTTTTTTAAGTTCTGTAAAGGATGAATTTAGCTTTCATCATCAGCAGAGACCTTGGAGGAGCCAGTCTTCTTGGGCAAAAGGAGGTTGTGAATGTTAGGCATGACACCTCCATTGGCAATTGTGACATCCCCAAGAAGCTTGCTCAGCTCCTCATCGTTCCTCACAGCAAGCTGGATGTGACGTGGTACAATTCTTGTCTTCTTGTTGTCTCGGGCTGCATTTCCCGCCAATTCAAGGACCTGAGATCACACAAACAATTAACAAAACCATCAGACCCCACTTTCCTCCCCCAAACCAACAACAACACAATTTCAAACAAATGGGATTCCAATTCAATTTAAAGACTCGGCGTTAGATCCATGATAGTACGACCAATCTAAAGAGACTAAACTAAATACAGATAAGCCAAAATCCAAAAAGGACATTTCTGTCATTTAGGAACAACAGGAAGCAAACACAGCTAACCCTAGATCCACAACTCGTACTTTACTTGAGCTATAAAGGGGTTTCGATCGTAACAGAACCATACCTCAGCGGCGAGGTACTCGAGGACGGCGGCCAGGTATACAGGGGCGCCGGCACCGACACGCTCGGCGTACTTGCCGGCCTTCAAGAACCTGGCGATACGGCCGACCGGAAACTGCAGGCCGGCCTTGCTGCTCCTCGACGTCGCCTTCTTCGATGCTCCAGATCCTAAGGTTTTCCCCCTGCCCGCCATTGAAATTCCCGAACAAACCAAAACCGGTAGCTTCCTTTGCAGAGAGAGAGAGGTGCGGAGGAGCCGATAGCTAGAGAAAATGGCCTGTGAGAAAGGTTGGGAGACCGTGTTTGCGATTATATAGAACTGTGCGATTTTGGATTGGTCCAATGGGAGTAAAGCACGCGGATCGATAATTCGGGCCGTTGGATTCAAGAGATGAGAGCATCGGTGGAGATCCCGATCCTGATCATTTGTGAATTGACAAAACGGCCCCTAATGTTAACGGCGTTTTAATATATAACCGAACTTTTGAAATTGGAATCTGAGGAATCGGGACGACACCTCCTCTTCTGTCCTGTTTTGGAGGCGGAGTCCCATGGCAGCACGACATGTCGTATAGAGTGAGAATTTTACTAAAAATAATTCTGCAAACGGAAATAATTAGTAACACCCGGGAGAAGTAATATCGTGGACAATGTAATATGATGAAATATTTATTAGAATCTATATATATATTTATACTGTTAGATAAATAGTATATTTTTTTTATTATTACATAATTAAAAATTTATAAAATAAAATTTAAATTATTATTATTATTATTATTTTAATAACTATAAATCACATGCTAAAATAGCAATCATCAAATTGACACATCAAGATATAATTTGAAATAACATAAAGTACTTAAAGAAGTTATATTATTTCTTTTAAGGGACTCACGTAGTGAAAAAATAGGAATAAATTCTTTCACTTCTCTTATCGGTTGCTCAATTAGTATGCATAATATGAATCATATGCCAGAATGAATTTTCTCCCACTTAAAGTGTATGTCATGTTTACTTATTTCTTTATAAATCACCATATAGATCTTAGTCTAATTACTTTTAAGCATTTAACCTAAATTATTTAAGTACCTGCTCTTCAAAGCACCAAACTAAGATTTTATATCTGGCTTTTAACAAGTTATATGGATAATAAACAATCTATACTAACCTTACTTTTTGTTTTGATTCTTAAGATTTCATCTTGACTCTTTTAAGGTAACCAAAAATTTTGAATGCAATTTCCCTAAATTGTTCCCTTCACTCAAATAATCTCATTTCTACTCATTCTTTAGGCAATAAAAAAGGTTGTTTGTGTGAGTAGGCCAATCTGAATTTATGTGATATAAACTTATAACAATATATTGGAATACTTGTATATATGTCACTTATATATTAGTATCAACATATTGTACCTTATGTAAATTTATAAATCTTTACTCAATTTTTAAAAATTTAATAAAAGACGTTCATTTACATTATTATATTTCTTATTAAGTTATACTTTAAATTAATATAATCAAATTTAATGTCTTACTCAAGATCTTTTAAAATATGTACCATTTCACTAAAATTGTTATGTAAAAACTTGCAAACTATGACAATTTCTAACATTTTACAAATCTTTTCAACTAAACATTATTTATTATTGTAATTAAAACACATACAACAAATTGTGTCTCCATTTACATAAAATTATGCACGTGTGCTTCTTCTTTTTCATGTAATAAGTCTCACCATTAATTAAATAATTTCATCTATTATTTTGCACTTAATAATAACTTAACACCATGTTAAATGTAGTTTTATTTCCTTTGTATCACTTTTAGTGATATAAAGAGTAACTTACAACACTCATTAAGTATTCTAATATAATTTTGACTACATTTTTTATGCATGTATGAAATTTAAACTTTTATTAACTTAAAAATCTATAAAATAACTCAAACATGCAATATTATTTGCCATTGATTGTACTAAACTATAATACTATTATTATTTTACTATTTAACTTAAGAAGTCAACATATACATTATAAGACTTAAATCCTTTTACTTTGTTGAAAAGTGTCAATGAGGCTACATTTTTCTAATAAAATTGTTGAAGAATTTTTCTTAAACAATTAATCAATTTTGATTATCAAACCAAGGATAACTTTATCTGTGTAGTCTCATTTTTTTAATAATTTTGAAAAATTCTTTATAATTTATAATCACTCACATGTTGCCAACATAAGATATATAATTATAAACCAATTATTCAAATGCTTAACATATAAATAGTGGTCATCATAGATCAACACAAATATATATATATATAATTTGTTTATTGCAATTTTAATACCACAAATGAGTTTATTGTTTTAGGTCAAACATTAAAATTCCTTTATTACTTAATATAACCTAACTTTTCATATTGATATCAATACTCCTCCTTTAAGTTGATGTAATTGAGGAAAAATAATCAATATGATGGAATTCATTATCCATAAAATTAAATCTATTAGGCATAAACTATAGTAAATGTTATCAACTTAAATATATTTATACCATTATCAAATCAAGAAGGAGTGCTAAAACCAAAATCTCATCAAACTTTGACATATAAGAAATCTTATATAAAAATTGAATTTAACCACCATGCAATCTCATTTGTAAGTGATAATAGCCTTTGGTATTCAAATAATTTTTTACATATCTATTATGTCATAATAGTATTCATTTATACTGCATTCATACTTTAAGTTTTCATACTATACAATTCATTACTTAAAAACTACTATCCACTTAGAACATAATTTAAAGGATAATACTAATTAAGAATCTTAAGCACAAAAGGTAGGCAATAGGTTATTTTCTTTACTAGCTTAATACACTCTAAGTATTTAAAAGCATTTTACCATTCTTGTCATAACCTCAACAATTGGTCTTATCCTTTTATTTACTGACATATTCACATCTCATGTCAATTGATTTTGCCCTTATTAACACTTTTTAAAATTATTTCTACTACTGAACTCAATAATTAAGTCCCATAAAATTACTAAACATTTGACATTTATGTCATATATAACCAAATATAATCATAATGTATCATAGTCTATATATGGTCATAACTTTTAAAAAGGATCAAATTACAGTTTGTATTTACTAGCTTAAATAAAAGTCTGAATTAATATCAATCAATCTTTACTTCACACATTTAATAACACTACCACGTAAATATTTAGTAAAGATTTAATACTTAGATTGAGTCATTTGACTCAATCATGAATATACTTTTAAAAACTATTTAAAGGTAAATCATATCATCTAACAAATGAAATATTTCTCAAATCTTTTGATAAGATCAATTCTTATATTTTTTTAGCATTGTTATGTGAGTACTATTAACTTTTAGTTTTGTTTAGGACTCAATAATTATCTCAATCTCCTTATGACAAGTAGTAATTTTACTTTTAAATCTATAATATGATGTGATATAAAGTTTTTTAATATATTCTCTTTTTATAATTATATTGGATTTTATGGAGTCAAATTTCTTCCTCTATTTACATAAGTAATCCATTCATATCAAAACTCATTTGTCATAATTTATAGATAAAGAGACACTTATGTATAGTAATGTTAATAAAATCACACACGTACATTAATTTTGTAACAAATTCAACTAAATTAGCAATAATCTAACAAAGAATACGAGATCAAACGTTTGCTATTATTCTAATCATTTTTCATATTTCAATGTTTAATTATCATTATTCTAGTTAATTCTTACAAAATTTTAGCTATATAGATGAAAATTCTTTTTTTATTATCTTAATCTATAAACTCTCGTTATAATTTAGATATTTCACTAAGATTAAAATTCATTATTTCATTTTTTTAAACATAAAAATTACATAAAATAGACATTACAAATGTCAATTATGTTATAGTAAAAATTAGCTCATATAATTTTGCTTATGAATTTAAAACATATAATTTATTTCTTCTTTTCAAATTATTATTATCCGTGAGTAATACATAATAACATGCTTAAGTCATTTTCAGGGGATATTGAATAAGAATGACATATATAAGTTTTTCATAAAATTATGTAAGTATGCTAATAACATATCATATTTGATTTTAGTTATATAATCACATGTATCTGTATAAGGCATATCAATAACAATATCAAGAAAATGTCTTATCTTATATACATATTCATTACATGTCCAAAACAATTTGTAATTTTGTTAGAAAGTTTATTATACACCTTTTATTATATTATGATTTTTATATATTATAACAATGTTATTTTCTTTTTTTTTTTTAATTTATAATCATAATGAGATAAAATTATAAATTCTGAAATTTTGAAAATAAGAGTTATAATATTCCCAACTTATATACATAAATACGTAAATTTTGCAGCATTAATTCACATACATTTGTATGTTTTTTCATGTGCACACAAGAGCACTTATATGACATCTTAAATTGTTTATGGACATGAACGGCAGAGGAAGAAAACCAATTTTGTTAAAACTTTTTATATGCTCTTACAAAAACACTTTTTGTTATGCACTCCTAGAAAATCAGCACGGTTACTAATTCTTTCTGGGCCTTGCTGGGCTCATGGCAACGGAGAAGGAGATGGCTCTGCCCAACATCTTCCTCAGCCCATTGACATTCACCGTTGCAGATTTGCAGTTTATTAACAAAATTTTAGAATTTCAATTCTTTGTTCACAGTGATCAGATGGAAGCATATCACATGGCGTTGGAAAGCTTATAAGAGGCACCACAGAGCCTATATAATTTTCAATTTCTTAAACTCAACCTGCAAAGAATATTTGAGTTTTAAAGTTTTCTTTTCCAGAAACTACAATCTTCACATTCTCTCAACCTAGAAAGAAAGAATCAGACCTTCATATATTTGCAACCTTATTCAATTGCATGTGAAATATATTCCTGTAAAATTTCAGGCTTTAAAGCCCCTTTTCCACGGAGTTGCCATTCATGGGTCAAAAAAAAATCTAGATTTAGCACATAACATACTAAAATACTTACAAATACTCGAAATTGGAATTCAAAGATATTAAGAAACAATTCATATATGGTCTGATATCAATGCAAAGAAATTAAAAGTATAATTTTCATATAAAATTTACTTAAAATAATAAAATATTTCATAATCGAGTTTGATTTATAGTTCAAAATTTAAATTGAATCACCAATTATTAATTAATACTATCATCACACACACAATGTTGAGTGAAATTAGATTAGAAATTACTTAATTTCACTGCTCAAAATATCTTGGAAACGTGGCCTCTCTATACCCGTTCAGTCTCTTCTGTATTGTTTTCACACTTTTAAGTAATTGGAGACTGATACAGAACCCTTTATACAAGAGTAGTTCAGAGAACCTTTTTTAACTGCTTCCTTCCTTCCTCTATAATTGATCGTCTGCTTGATTTATCTCATCAGATCAGACTAATCAACTCGTCATGAACGGATACCTATACCCATAAATCAACATAGTCTCCATCTCTGCGAAATCCGTCTCGCCCCACTTTCACAAAAGACATGATCAAAGAAAATTGACTGGAAATTGAGAATCGCCAGTGAGGTGAAAGCATATGTTAGCCAGGGGCGTTGATGGCAAGGGGAAGAGTTCTGCCCTTTTTACATAATCTGGTAAAAAAAAAAAAAAAAACCCTCCATGCCTTACAAAATCTAAAGCAAAGAAACAAGAGAGGATTGAGATAAACAGAATTACCAAAAAATTAAAAAAAAAAATAATCATCCCATCTTTGCAGAATAATAAATGCAGTGTTAAAGGAAGTCACGAGGTGGTTAGACAAATAAATTGTGTTCCAAGTAACGCAAATCCTGTCACGGCACGTGATAATGAGAATGTCTCACCTTCACTGCCTCAATGGTATCCTTACTTTGCATCCTTGACATGGCTTCCGCTAGAATTAGTAAATACTCTCGGCAAAACGGCCATTGTCATCAACTGGTGCAATTAGATTCTCACCCCTTTAAGGCTACAGGAAGTTTTGAATGTGAATGCCTACAAATGGATATCATGTGCCTCGGATGAACAATTATTGACTTTCCACCCAACGCAAGTATGAAATCATGCTCATCATCATCATCATCATCATCATCATCATCATCATCATCATCATCATCATCATCATCATCATCATCATCATTTAAAAGGTTTGCTTGGACAAAAATTTAGGCAGGTAGAGAAAACACTGGAAAGAAAGTAAAAAAGAATGAGAAGTAAAAGAGTAAAAAAATTTTTTGTTCTCTGTACTTGGAAAATAATGATATGAAGAAGGAAAGTTATAGATTCAGAAGAGTAAATAATAAAAGGAAAGAAAATAATATTTGTTGTAATATTAATTTCATTTTTTTCAGTGGAAATAGTTAATATTAATAATTCAAAAAATACTTAATTTGTAAATTATATAAAATCCACATACAAGTCCAGTTTAAATAGTCTAGTTTGAAGAGGTATGCATTGGTACGCCCTTTTTTTTTTTTTTTTTTTTTTTTTAAGCTAGGCATAAAACACATAATAAACACATTATATCCCTTTTACACCAAATGCTTTTCCTTGTGTCCCTCCAAACCAAAAAAAAAAAAAAAAAACACTAGGAGAGGGGAATCTAGAAGGTAAGCCTTTAATTCATGGGCTTCCAAGTTCTAGCAATGAACTCATTCATAGATATACAAGCCTAAATTTACAATACAATACATGCCTTCCTAAACAATATTAGAGTAATTTTTGTGCGTCAGCACCACCAGTCACAGAAACCTCAATTGGCACAAAAACGAAAGGAAAGATATCAGAACAATGGGATGTGGCTTCTTTGATGATTTGACCTGAACGTAAAATAAGTAGAAAGAATGGAGAAATCTATTTCAATTCCTGAAGGCAAAAATCATTGGCAGGGTTCTAATACTGTCAAAGGATATATATGTTGCAAACTAGAGCCCCAACAACTGAATGTTAAAAGTATAATATGTTTGGATAAAAATTTGAAACCCGTGCATTGAGCTCCCCACAGACACCTAAAGACATAAACCAGTACTTGAATAGAAATAACAAGCCAGACCCATTTTAGCACAATAAATGAACAGCCAAAGTTAGACCAGAAAAAAATACTAATCTTGAAGCCTCAAGATAAACACTTGTGAACAGGGAAAAGGTAAAAACTTTAAATTACTTTTGTAAGATAAGGTGAGAATAGCGTGAAGAAAGAGCAAAAGGAAAGGCACTGGCCAAAAGAGTTGGAGAAGATTGAGAGAGACATCATTGAGCTTCTAGATCATTTTCCTTCTTCATCTTCTGCACCGGGTGAGAACTTGGGTTATCAGCTTCGATGGTGATTAAAAAAGTGAGACCATCAGAAGCATTTAATGTTGTGGGAAAGCTTGGCACAGGATTTTGCCAAACTTGGCTACAGCTAAAAAAGGTGATTTTCTTCCATTTCCAATTCTCAATAATTAATTCACAAAAATCATTATGTGCATTTTATCCACCAAAGAAAGAGAAAAAAAAAAAAAAAGAGGAAGATAGAGAGGAGCTTATGTTACACAAAATTATAAGGAAAAGAGATCACCTAGTCCTAACAGAAGCAGCAATCAGAACTACAGCATACCCTGATTCCCACCTACTTCCTTTCCTTTCAGATCGGATGTGTAGCTTTGAAGACAAGACAAAAACCAAGGGAATGTTACAAAATGACTAAACAGAAAAAGGGTATCATCTAAACTTCGCAAGTGTCTATACTGTCAATGGATTCCTCTCTCCCATGGTGTTCAGACACTGGAGTCTTCATTTCTACTTGGTCCATATCAACAGAAACATCATCTGTTGTGGCAGAAAGAGACTTCCTGTGATGCTTTTTGTTGTTTCTCAATTTGACAATCTGAGAAAGGACTTGCACGATGTCCCTGACAGAAGGCCGTTTTTTAGAGATGCGGTTGATGCACTTGTATGCAAGAGCTGCCACTTCATTGACTTCTTGAACGTTGAATTTCCCATCAAGACGTGAATCCACAATTTCTTCCCATCCAACTTTCCCCTCCGTATCCATAGCTGCCTGTTCATTACATCCAAACTATTTTAAATGAAAACACAGGTATTATGTTTTGACCAGTGAATCCACAATCCTAGAGTCCTATGCACATAAAATGTAACTGCTATGAGCTAGTGGAAAATTAAAGGCAAATCTCTCTTTTAAGCAAATAAGGCACTGTGACATTCCCCCAGTTATGATTACTGTAGGTAGCCTAAAAAAACTGTTTTATTTCATCTATGGTCAGAGTCGAACATTTAGCTTGCTTGTCGCAAAGGGATTTTTCTACAGAAGAAGCATTAGAAATTATTGGGCACAAACTCTAAGAAATAGCAGCCACTATACCTAGCCTAGTAATAAGATCTTATGCCTTCTCATATTACCTTCCAAATTTTCTTTCAAAGAAGCTACAGTATATCTTTCAATAAAAGTACTTTCAGCCTCTGCCATTAGTTGATGCACAAATCATGCTTGCACATCATTATATCTGTTGCAGAGACATCAGTTTGAAGGAAAAGGCTATTTTAATTCTTTTGGTAGTTCTATTATGTTTAACAAAATAGTTAAGACAGAGAGAGGCTTACAAGCTCAACATATTCCATAAGTCCCTGTTGAGGATTTCTGCCGGCTATAAGTTCAAAGAGCAACACTCCATAGCTGTAGACATCACTCTTCTTTGTGAAGGTCCTCATAGATATATATTCTGGATCAAGATATCCAAAAGTTCCTCGTATGTTAACGGCATGCCCATCTACAGTCTCTTCTCTTGAAAGCCCAAAATCAGCTACCTATTTGAACCAGCATAACCAGCAATAAAAAATTTTTATGAGCTCCTAACCATTTGTCGGAGGAACAGACTTAGAAATAATCCCCTGCCATAAAAGGGGTTGACCTTATCCCAATACATAAAACAAGAAATACATGGAACTTAGTTGTATCTCCTTACTAGGCAAAGATTCAACAATGCCCTAGAGACATACCCTGGCTCTCATGGAGTGATCCAACAAAATGTTGGATGATTTAATGTCCCGATGAATCACAGGAGGAACTGCCTGTGACAAAATAGGCAAAAAGGAATACAGAAGGAATAAGAAGTAATTCTTGGAACTATAGAAGACGGGGACACTCTACACAAACACACAAAGGTACAAGGAAAATCCAAAGGAAATAAAAGCTTACCCCATCATGAAGATATTCCAAACCCCTTGCAACATCTAAAGCAATAAGAACCCTCAAATCCCAGCTCAATTGTTCATAGATTTTGCCTGAAGGAGCAATAATAACAAGCATGTCATTTCATATGTCCAATTCTATTTCTCTCTTAACTCTTGATTTCTATGTCTCCAAATCATACCCACTTGGCTGCACAAACGGAGTATGAAATGTTGATAGAAATGATGCTGTGCTACCAACAGTTGACTCAAACCCAAATTCAAGACAATATTGGAATTATAGTGTAATCATTTGCAAAAATTCTAGAAAATTTATAGCAGACAGCTGCATTCATGTAATAAAACTCAACTTCTTAAAAAGCACTCTCTTTGTTTGTTCTTGCACTTCATTACCAGATATGAAAATGAAATGCTGTAATAGAAATTTCTAACTTTTTTGGCTCCAACCTAACAAGAAAGGGTTGATTCGTCCATGTTAATAAGCATAACAGGGACAGTTTCTTCAATTATTGAAATTTAACATAAGTCAGAGGTTTACAAGTAATGCAAATACACAAAATCCGATCCCCACAGAAAAGCAACTCTAATATTAACTTTTCTAATATCTAACAACAGCTTCCAGAATAAAAGAATTTGCTATATAAAAAAAGTTGGCAACATCTTACTGTACAAATGGGAAGCCAAGCTCCCTTTACTCATGTAGACATATATAAGTATATTTCGACCTTTTTCAGCACAATATCCAACCAAATTCACAAGGTTTCTGTGATGCAATCTTCCCAGTAACATAACCTGAAAAATGATTAAGCAATAAAAGATTTGAAGTCATTACCAACGTTGAGTAAAGAAAACAATCAGTAAAAGAACTGAAAAAGCAACCTATAAAAGAAAAGTAGTGGATCAATCATGTGGCAAACTAGAGTAAGTTTGCTACATAACAAAGCAATCTCTTGAGACAGGCAGTAGCTTCAGATTTTTATTTCCTTCAAATAAATCCAGTTTGCAGTGTGTGGAACTTCCAGATGTGATATTTCCTGAGACAGCTTGGATTATTCAAACCTAATCACGTGGTCCAAAATCCAACCAAACTAATGTTCAAGACAGTATGGACAAATGGTTTAACCAGACTCAAGTCTTTACCTTCTCAATATCTTTTCCTTCTGGTTCATACATAAAAAACACAGAAGAAGAAGCAAAAGAATTTTTGAGTACCAAAACAACAAAAGGAAACCATTAAGAAGTCAGATTTGCACAACCACCTATGATACTGATTCAGAAACATGACCTTTGGCCATTCAAGACATGTTTTAAATTGCAAACCAATGTGTCTCAATAGTGCATATGCTAACCTGACTCAAGTCTTAAAGAAAACTACCTCTGTATGAAAATCTTTCTCCCCTTGCTTAGAATCAGTTGCAAGGACTTTAACTGCAACAGTCTCACCAGTAGACATTTGAGCTTTATAAACAGAACCAAAAGCCCCTTGTCCTATCAGTGTCGTAAAATTACAGGTGGCTTTCTGGAGATCTCTGCATGATAAAATCCGGAACAAAATTAGAACACCAATGAGAAAAAGGAGAATTCTCATTGAAATTAACATCAACAACATAGGGCAAGTTAATCAAATTTTCAATGAAATGCCCAATGATATTGCAACTTAAAATGTATGCAAGCTTTCTTTGTCTGATCCAACAAGATTAGGAGACTGAGAACATATAGGTGAAATGCTCACCAGCTATATGTGTAAAATTTGGCATCTCTAACTCAAATTATGGTATCCTTTCCAACAAACATAATGACGCTAGGCTGGATCAAAATGGATAAATCTTTTACTTTGTTACTAAGATAGACAACAGATTTAGACATTGGCAATTTTATTTGAATTACAAATTCAGGTGATTTCAATCTTGAGACATTCCCACAATGGAAACTATGGCTACCCATTGAGAGTTATCAAACATTTCCAGCATCAAACAAAATTTAGAATTGACCAAGAAGAAACCGCAAGTTCTTAAATCAAAATAACTAAGAGCAGCCTATTCAGTGCCAATGAATTGCATCATGCTAACTTTTTTTTCTTTTTTTTTTTTTACTTTTGCGGAAATTGGAATTAAATCCCACATTTTGAGGGAATTTGAGGGAGCTAGGTTTTGAACCCCAACCTCCTCTCAGGAGCTTTGCTCTTGTGGAGAATTAGACATCAAATTGTGCAATACAAAAAATCACAAATTAGCAGGGCAACAAGTTATACAAAAGGTTTGAAGTAAGATACTTGTAAGAATACTCAGGTATTCCAGATGCCGACGCTGCATTACTCTTCTTAAACCCCTCAATCCAGAAGGGCAGACCATTGCGTCCAGCTTTCACAGGTGATTCAGGACCAATGGTGGAGTCTGATAAAATAGTACATGAATCAGTGCCATTTGCTCGGATGGGTAAGGTTGCTGCCCTCCTAGAGCTGCTGTTCCCTATCTGTGAGCGCTTTCTATGGTATCGAAGACAAAATAGTGCTAAAATAGCCAAAACCACTCCAATCACCACACCAATTGAAATCCCAATAATCAGGCCAGATGACTCGCCTTTCATCTCCTTGTTGGGACTTGTCTATTTGCTATAGATCCATTGATTGAACTGCAATAAAGATATATAGTCAAACCATGCTCTTTCCATATTACACAGCTGTCATGAAAGGCTATTTACATCTCCAGCTACCTAACTAACTTTTGTAAAAATGGAATCAAATTCAAGAATCAATCATCAAAATTATGCTGCATTTCAATAGTTGGTTCATGAAATGGATAACTGAAAGATCAAATTTTGGAAAGATGCTTAACATTCGCAGCCACCAATAATAAGCTTCAATTAGATATGAATATTGAATGGGAAAAAGGATAACAAAAACTAAAACTTTTCCTTAATTAGCTTCAAAAACATCTTCCATTAAAAAAAAAAACAAGAAGAAGAAAAAACTTCCTAAACATCGAAATATCAACAAAGCTGCTAAACTAACAACATAAATTCAATCAAAATCCAACAATAGGAAAAAGAACTATTTTATGACCCCAAAAAAACAAAAAAAAAAAAGGAGAAAGCTTTAGCTTTTAACCACCATAAGAAAGAATGAAACTTTAGAAAAAGTAGAAAATCAACAAGGTAACATAGATAATCCGGCAACCCCAGTTCGTAAGCGTCAAACATAACTATGAACAAGATCTCCCCGGCATGGTATATACCAAGAAATAACAGATTTCTAAACATGGGACTTTCAACGTCGTAATGGACCTTATGCTCATAAATCAAACAAGTTATAGTCAAAAACAAAGATTGGTCAAACATTCAACATATGTACCATGATACAGTGTGGTCACAAGAAAAAAGTGAAGCAGGAAAAGTACAACGCCACAAAAACCAATTGAATTTCTTTCCTTCCCTTTTCCGGCGTTTTCTCGGCAGCCAAGCAGTTTCGAAAGAAGAAGAAAAAAAAAAACACAAGAAGAAGAAGAAGAAAGTAAAATCTCCAGATCGACTAAACTACAAAAAAAAAAAAAAAAAGAGACAGAGAACAATGACTCAAAAGCACCAAAAAAGAAATGAAAAACATTCGAAGAAAACAACAACATTAACACCCTGTTTGAACCCAAGTTCAGAAACTTACCTAGTTACTGGTAATAAAAGCAGTTGATAACGAAGACAGTTACATGTCTCTTGGAAGTCAAAAACAGAGAGAGAGAGAGAGAGAGAGAGAGAGAGAGAGGAAAGATTTGAGAGAAACGACCAAAAAGAAAACAAAGAAATGGCTTTGGTTTAGGCTCTGAGGTTGGGGAATTTCAGGAAAGCGAATTACAGACAGGAATCAGAAAGAAAGGAAAAGCAAAGACACAGTATTCTTCAATTCAAGAATACACCAAAAAAAAAAAAAAAATTAAAATACTTTGAGTGAGAGCAGTGGCAGAGCCATGTTATAATGAGTGGGGCCCCACTCCATAAACAAATTTACATGTAATTTCAACAAAATTAAATCCTTCTCTTTTCTTTTCTTTTAATTTTTGAGGCAGACAAAATTAAAGTCTTTGTCCCCACTCAATTTCCCTTTTTTTACCCCCTACTTAAAATTTAAAATTTGAAGATTGACCAAAACACAAAAAGAAACTCTAACTAGTATAAATTATTAGAATTATCATATTTTTTTATAATGTTTTGGATGAATTATTATATTATACTTATTACATGTAAAACACATATAAATAATTTTAAATAATTAATTATTTATTACATTTTGACTTATATTCATTTAGGTAAATATTTTTTTTTAATTTTAAATTAATCAAATAATTAATATTTATCATATTCACAACTTAAATAATTAATAGTTTAGTAATAAAATGAAATTTTATGTATATATTATAATCTTGTAAGATATATAAATGAAATATATGTTTTTAATTAATATGTAAATTTCTGTAACAACAAAATTGTTTCTTTGTGATGGGATAGTTGCAAGATATATTTTTTTATTTTTTATTTTTCCCTCTTAAAATGTTACTGAAGGAGTGGTCCAATCCAATTATCATCATGTAACAGAAGTTTATTTTGCTATTTACCCAACTCTAAATAAAATATGACCAGTGCAACGAGGGGTTTTACTTTTTGTAAAACAAAATATTAATATATTAAATATAAATACGTAAATTGTAAATTATAAAGTTATTTTTTTTATAAATAATAAATAATATATAAATATTGAAAATTTATAAATTTGATGATAAATTCGTTAATTTCGGCGTTTCAATGCTTTTAAACTTTGGAAAGTCGCCGTTTTGGGATGCAAAAACGCGCCTTCGGGAGAGAGAAATGTTTACATTTCCCATTATGGCCTTTAAATTTATCATAATTTTATCGTATATCTCTCATTTATTATTTATATATTCTTATTACCTATTAACGTCACCACTCCTCGTAAAGTCAAGAAATAATAGTCTAAAAAGCATAGGCACATTTATAAATATTATGACAATGTCAACCGTGAAAAAATAAAAATAATAAGATAATTATATATATATATATATATATATATATAATATGCATATAATTTAAATATTTTTAATAATATTGATATTTTTAAATATATAATTTATAAAAATTATTATTTTATTTTTCATTATAATTAATATTTTGTTAAAAATGTACATATTACATATGCTTCTAACATACTATTTTAAAAATTATAACTTAAGGTAATTAATAAAATAAAAGATATTTTTCATTTACTATCATACTATATCTATTAAAAAATATATTATGTGTATTATTTTAAAAAATTTGAAAATAATTTTACATGTACATAATATTTAATATATTAATAATCAACACATTTATTAAAAGTGTTTTATATATATATATTAAAAAATTCTAACACACATGTTAATATTATTATTATTTTTGTATTAAATATATTTTAAATCGTCCAACATGCATTGAATGAATGTCAAATAAATGTCGTCTCTGATACATATATTCAACACAAATACTCGCCCTTTTAGAAGTGTATATGCTATAGAAATAATAGTCAGGTTATTCACCATTATTTTAAATTCTAATATAGGTGCGGTGGCAGCATTTTTCTCTGAATATTAAATACTACAACAGAGTTAGGGACAATACTATTAAGGAACTCTGCTTCACTGTTGTTAGAATTATTTTTAGGTTTTAAATTTAAAATTCCATGGGAAACCAATTAATTAAAAAAAAAATAATAAATAAACAGAGAGATTGGGACAATAATTTTGGTAGATATGTTGAAATTACTAATTTTCTTCACATTATTTGGCTTAATGTTACTCAAAATTCGGCAGTTGGCACTCAATTTGATATAAACGGGTTGACATTTTTTGTTTTGAAAGTTTTAAAATCTCTATTATTACCCAATATCAAAAAAAAAAAAAATAGTTGATAAACAGGGAGTACTTTGTGCATTAGCAGATGAAATGTATGTGAGAAAAATCATATATTAGAATATTTTTAGATTCAATGAAAAAATAAAAATAAAAATTGGTGCATGAAGGACGTGAAAACCCAGAGAAGGTTAGTGCTTTTAAAGTGATAGAACACGTGGGGTTGGCGGGCCTTTTGACAATGGAAAATGGAGTTTGCCTATTTTAAGGAAAGTGCAAATGGTTGTGTGTACGGCGACTTGGCGCTTAATGGGTAGGAAAATTGATATTTGTTTGTGAACAACTATTAACCTAACACACCTAATATGAATTGAAAAGCCCAAAAAAAGAAAAGGAAAAAAAAAAAAAAAGGTAAAGAAAGGTGAACCCAACCCACACATGACCCTTCGATGAAAGGGACTGAAATCCTAGTCACTGTGGTTACGATTAAGAAAATATTGCCCACCAAATATATATCATCTTGGTTGTTTACCCTAAGCTTGTGATTCAACGCCTTATCTATTTATAATATGTTAGATAAATCAAAGTCCAAATCTTCAACCATCTCAATTGCTGAATTTGAGTGTATGGGTTCCACCATGGCAGCATAGAGAATGTCATGCTAGCTATATATTCATATGATAAGTTAGTAACGTGTTTTCTCTTACCATAAAAGAAAATATATTGATGGGGTTTTCTTTGATGACCCGAGACCCTAGACTTACACTTGTGTGGATCTGAACTAGAACCAGATCGAGATTAATTCTTTGGTTAAAATTAGAATTACAGTTAAGAAGAGGCGATCTAATTAAATTTCAAAAGTGTTTTAATTACAAACTAGCAAAAAAAAAAAAAAAAAAAAAAAAGGGAATTGATAAGAATTAAAGTAAACAAGAGGGTGTTAAAAAGACAGTTGTCACAAAAGTGACAAAATGGTTGTTTGTAGGTTTTTTTTTTTTTTTTTAATCAAATAATGTGATTTGCATTAAATGTTCTTGACATTGAAGATTCGTGTAATCCTAGTGGAGGACACGATACATTTGTAATCAAAGTAAAATAATCAATTAACTAGTAGAATAATGTCTGGTATGCAATGCATAAAAAACTTTAAGAGATAGGCTGGCCACTGATTTAGGAAATCCAAGCTCAATCCCAGACATGTGTGTGTGTGTGTATTTGCAATGCTCAATGTTTTAGACAAGTAGAGCAGAGAATATTACAAAGGTAGGCCCCAAACGCTAAAATTTGATCAAAAAGCCAACAGAAGCCGATTGTGGCAGCTACAAGTTGAGGAGCATGGAAATTATTAAATGCATGGTTAAAAGTAAATATTTTTTTTTCATGAGAACTTGAAAGAAAGGGCCACTCATTGTCGGTTCACACAACTCCATCGGCCAAAGCAAAAGATTAGATTATTTTTTTTTTTCTTTGGTAGAAAGGGGAATTAAAAAGATCAGATTGAATAATTGTCTGATGGAAACTGGAACGGTCAAATGAACTCACAGAGGCCGTAAAAAGAGGCTTTAGTGGGCGTAGAAAAACAAGTCCGTTTGTCCCCCATGCCAACAACAGGAGAGTTACAAAAAGGGTTGTTTTTACCTTGTTTAGTTTTAATTAATCAAACATCCTTTGCTTTAAGAAATAATAATAATAAAAAAAAAAAACATGAAAGTACTAATGCTTTAGGTAGGGTCTTGTATATTGTTGAATTTTGTATCTTATATTAAATAAAATGCAAGTGAGATAATAATATTATAATTGTTAATTATATATTTATAATTCAAATTATACATCTAATTCATTTAATTATGCAACCAATATTTATCATAATGTAATGTGATACTTATTATGAGTTTTGGTTATGCCCGAGGTCCAAAAAGTCATGTTCATCTAATGCTTGGGCCCTTTGGTTCAATGCTCGAGAATGTGATCTTGTGTTTGAACTCGAGAATGGTCAAAAAAAAAAAAAAAGAAAAGTGTGATGGAAAACGTTTCCAATGAGATTGCTGTTCTTACTTTAAAAGGGGGGAAAACAACAATTACAAGAGGTTTTTTCTTTTCTTTTTCTTTTTATATAAAAAAAATCAATTCTTCAATTCTTTTTTTTTTCTTTGAACAAGGATAACTTATTTTTTGAGTGAATAGTCCAAGCTCACCGCAATACAAATGACATTTGGAAATGAAAAAAAATCATGGTATCTTTCACAAAAAAAAAAAAAAAAAAAAGGAGATATGTATAACATTTATTGAATTTTTCAGCATCGCTAATATTTATTATTAATTATTATTATTTTTTTAACTTATCACCGTTGTTATTTTGACATGTTTGTGATGATGTTAATAAGTTTGGAAACAACAAGTGATGCTAGTTCTATTCTTTTGGACAATGGGTAGCTAATGAATACAACTTCTAAATCCTATCATTTTAGATTCATTATTGCACCATGGACATCAATCAATTTTACCTTAGCGGCCTCGATGAGGTTTAAGGACTCGGGTTTGATTCATGATTGTATCATAGGCTTTAATGAACTTTTAGTTTAATAATACTAAAATGTTCTTTAGAATTGAAGATTTAGAGGTTGAGGTTCAGTCAAAAACCAATTAGTTCAAGGAAAAAAAAAATTATAACACAAACCATTTCTTCCTCCTCTTCTTCTTCTTGTTTTATTTATTTATTTTTACTTGCTATGTCCCCTAATGGCCAAACATGGATGCTTGATACGGAGTGGAGTTCTTCCTTGCTACATGGGAACAGGATCATGTAAATCTTCTCATATCATTTCATGGATCACTATTGATTGCATTCACGTTAACTTGAACGCAAAGATAGGATTGCAATCTTTAGGGTGGGGCATAAATTTTGAAGCAAGCAAAGGCTTTTTGCCCGCTTGGCCAAGAATCAATGAGGCATGTAAGAAGCATGGTGGGCGGTGGTCCATGTGCATTTGCTCTTTGATATGATTTTTTGGACCCCAAAGCCAAGTCAAACTGAGAGACCCGTTATGCAGCTACAGGACAAATAATAAAGCCATGGTGCACTGGTGGGTTTGCCTTCAGCGGTTTCTGTCCATTTCCTTAAACGTAAAAAAATGCTCAGCAGGTGCATTCCATGGATGAACAAAGAAGCTGCTTGCCCAACGGGGTGAGGCCAAGAAGAAGAACGATGGAGTCTCGTGACCTTTGACCGAGAGACAATTCCCACTTTAGATGAGGACATTTTGCCTTGCAACCTATTGGAAAGATGGATAGATTTTGAGTCAGGGCCTCGTTCAGAGGGGGCCACCTATGTACACGAGCAAAGGCATCAGTTGAATCGATTTGGAAGAGACAAATGTGCTGACGTTATTAGGAACATGTGTATTTTTTAAATATTTTGTATACATCCTTCTGGATTGATATTAAATTTTTATAATTATTTGATTAATTTAATATTTTGCATAATATGAATTACATATCAATATTCTATTTTAATTCATGTTTTATTAATAAATATTTTTTAAAAAATTTTAAAATTGAAATGCACTAACATTTCTGTAAAGATTTTTTTTGTCAATTTTTTTTTTTTAAAAATATTGAATGATATTGATGAAAATAAGAAAATAATTGTGAATATTCAAAAGTTAGTAAAAAATTGAGATTAGTTGACCGGACAACTCGAAGAAATAGAAAAATGTCATGAAAAAATTATGTCGATTGATTAAACTAGTCTTTTTGTTAACCGAATACTAAGAAAATTCAAGCTATAGGCATAGAAATGTTATAAAAAGTTTAGATTAATTGAATTGATCGTGATTGTGGCTGATTAATATGATTAAAAAGTTGACCACATAAGAAGTTAGAAAAATTTCAGAAATTTTCAAGTGGTGTTGTTGAACATTGTTTCAGAATAAAAATTTTGTTGTTTTTGTTTTCAAATTATGATTAATAATCTTTTTAGAAAGAGATCAAGTCATAATAGTTGGTAAGTCATTAAAGTCTGTCTAGTTTTATATATAAGACAAGGTTAAATACCTTGAACAATTGTGAAAGTGTGCTTAAAAAAATTTAAAAAAGAAAAATAATCAAAAGAGAAAGTTAAAGAAAAAAAATACTCTAAAAGAAAAAGTTAATATTATAAAAGAGTAACAGTGTTAAAAAATAAAGTATTATAATATGAGTATTTAAGTGTTATGATAAATCAATATAATTTTGTAAAACTTTTGTTAAATTCAAGGTTAAAAGGCCAAATATAAAAAATTGTCTTCATTTTATGAAAGAGAAAAGTAATTATTGAATTAAATTCTTAAAAAAAAATTTAAAAAGCAGATATAAACTTTTGATTTAAGTTGAAGTATTATAAGTCGTTGTGATTTCTCTCTCTTATGCTTTCTCTCTCTTTATCTCTTTTTAATTTTCACTATTTATATTTGTTTACATTGTAGTTGATTGTTTTTTCATTTTTGTTTTTAAATTGTAATTGATCATCTTTTTTAAAAAAGATAAAGTCATAATAGAGTCTATTTAGTCTTATTTATAAGACAAGGTTAAACACCTTCAATAATTATGAAGTGTGTAAAAAGAAAAAAAGATTAATGTGAAATGTAATCAAAAGAAAAATTAAAAAAATACTCTAAAAGTAAGATAAAGTGTTAAAAAAAGTAAAAGTGTTAGAAAATATAGTGTTAAAATGTGAATTTTTAAGTATTGTAAAAAATCAACATGGTTTTGTGAAAATTTTATGGAACTTTTTGTTGAATTTAAGGTTAAAAGACTATGTGTAAAGAATTGTCTTCATGTTATAAAAGAAAAAAGTGATGAGTGAATTGAACTCTCGAAAGAAAAAATTTAAAAAGAAGACGTAAACTGTTGATTTAAGCTAAATTGTTAAAAATCATTGTAGTTTCTATCTCCTACTGTCACTTTTTTTTATCTCTTTTTAATTTTTGCTATTTATATTTGTTTACATTATTTTTTTTACATTTGTTTATTATTTATCTTACTATATTTTAATTGGAATTGTGATTGAATATGAATTGAGTAATCTAAATTGATTAGACCTAATTCATTATCTTGTTGAGTTGCGTAAGGAACTAACAAAAAGCTTGATCTATCTTTGTTTATTTTTTAGGTCTTTAATAGGTGTGTAAGCTTAAAGTGTTGGTCATTAATGCAACTTAAAAAGAGTGTGAATTGGAACCAAGGCCACTCAATATGTGCTTAAATCCAACTTTAAAAGATTAAACACAATAATAAGTGATAAACAAATATGATCTCAAATAATATAAATAAAGAAAATAAATAAAATGAGCTAGGGAGAGAAAATGTATAGTAATTTATAATGGTTTGGTTCAATCAAAAACTTACATTCACTCCTTGAGATTCCTTCTTTGAGAGTTTAATTAATTATCATTTTTTCTTTTAATGGATGAAGAAAACACTTATCTAATTGGTTTATTAACCTTGAATTACAAAATTTTTACAAAAATTTACATAACTTTACAACTCATGATCTCTAACAATTTTTAACCTATAACACTCTTAATCTTTATTTTTGTTGCTTTTACATAATTTGTTCTTTTTCTCTTTTAATAACATGTTAAAACTTTCAAGTATTTCTCTTTTGTTCAAGGTATTTAACAAAAAGCTAACAAACTCTTTTATAGAATTTTAAGGTTAATTTATCTGTTATAATTGTGATCTCTTTTTATAAAAAGAATTAATTACAATATGAAAATTTCTTTCATCAAGCATTGATTAACTACAACACTTTGTCTAATCAATCAATTCAAATTTTCTATCAAGATTTTGCTTCTTTTAGTTTATGTCACCTCGGTTGACTGCAATAACTAGTCTAGTCAACCAATTCAAACCTTTTATCAAAAATAGTCTTTTGTAATTCAAAACTCTTTATGCACCTAATTAATCTTAATAACTAGTCTAATCAACCAATTCAAATTTATCTTTCTCTAGTTTCTTTAGTATATTTAGTTAAATATAACAGTAAGTTTGGTTAATTAATTCGAATATTCTATTAATTGTTTTTTCATTTTTCTTTGAGATACTCCACAATCTTATTGAAAAACTTATCTAAAAATTAAAAGATTGTTATAATATTTTTAAGTAAAAGATTAGTAAAATTTAAATTCAAATATTTTAACTTTTATACCATGGTTAATTTCCAATATTTTATAATAAGATTAAATCATGTAAATAATCAATTAATTATAAGCTATCATATATAATCACTTGATCATAGCTAGGCAAATTAATCAATCATAGAGAACCTATAAAAATCTATGATGCTAAGACACAAAATTATAATATATACTTAAGAATCTTAACACAAAGTTAAACAAAAAACTTAATGGTCTAAACTAAGTGAAAAAGATAAGTCATGAAGCTATTGAAGGTGAAGGGCATTGAAGAATATACATGACCATGCTAGAATCCAAATCCTTATGCCAATTTATAATTTTTGTTTAAAAAGTTTAAACATGATACAATTTTTCTTAAGTTTTGTTAATAAATTCATGAAATATTAATAAAATATCTCAATTATTAAAATAAGATATTATAACTAGACAAATTAATCAATTACAGGTGATCTGTAAAAACCTATTATACTAAAACATATAATTATAATTTACTTAACAATTTCAACACAAAGTTAAACAAGAAGCTTAGTGGTACATATCAAAACCTACTATATGCCTTAACAATTTTAACAAAAAGTTAAGATAAGAAACTTAGTTTTCTTAACCAAGTAGGAAAAACAAGTCATGATGTTGTTAAAGGCCACTAGAAGATGCATGAGACCATGAAGAAAGCTTAAATCCTTATGTCATTTTATAATTTTAGTTGAAAAAATTTAAACATGACACTATTTTCATTATGTTTAGTTTACAAATTAAAAAAATCTTAATAAAAAATCTCAGTTATTAAAATAAAAATCATAGGTAAGCAAACAATCAATAATAAAGGACAAATTAAAACTTACTATGTTAAGACACATGATCATAATATAATAATAATCTTAACACAAAATTAAATAAAAAGCTTAATGGTCTAAACTAAGCAAGATAAAAATATCATAAAGCTATTGAAGGTTTAAGGCCATTAGAAAATACACAAGATCATGCTGGAAGACCAAATCCTTATGTCATTTTATAATTTTGGTTAAAAAATTTAAAAAAGATGTTATTTTTCATTAAGTTTTGTTAGTAAATTAAAAAAAAATCTTAATAAGTGTTAATTGTTAAAATAACAAATCACAAGATTTTATGATTTAAATTAAAACCCAAGGAAAAAAGTTGCAAAATATTATAAAAAAGATAAATTATTTTTTTTTAAATAATAAAAAATAAAATTTTTAAAAATATTATAATTTATCTTTTTTATAATATTTTAATTTTTTTAATTATAACTTAAATTACATAATTATATTTAATGATATGATAGTGTGAGAGAGATGTATCTGAGATGTGAGTTATTGTTACGTGACTACATTTAACTAAAAAATATTTAATATAAATTGAATTCAATTAATAAGGTAATGAATTAAATGACTTTAAAAGAAAAAAAATTATAATTACCAAAATTTTCTTATATAGTAGATCAAATTTAACTAATAAGTTAATATATTGGGTAAATTTAAAAAAAAATTAGTACAAAAATACTCCAACATGATAAATAAGTTTTTTTTTTTACCTAAAATAATCATAGCATCAATTAGTAGAATAATAATATCATTGGTTAGTTTCTTTCTTGTGTCATATCGTCAGTAAGGCAATGCACCAAAAAAAAAAAAAAAGTCAAGAGATAGGTTAACCATTAGACTACTGGTTTAGAACATTCAAGATCAATCCCAACAAGGACATTATATTGTATCTTAGACTTGGCTTTGTACCCGTCAATGTCTTAGAATAGTATACCAGAGAATACTCCAAGGGATCTTAGACCTTAGACTTGGCTTTGCACCCGTCAATGTCTCAGAAGAGTATACCAGAGAATACTCCAGCGGGGGGAGGGCGACTCCAAACGCTAGAAGTCGACCAAAAAGACCAAACGCTAGAAGTCGACCAAGAAGACCAACAGAACCAGGAGATGTGGTAGCCACGACTTGAGAAGAATGGGAAAAATATTAAATGGAAAGTTAAATGAATGATTTCAAAAGAAGTTGAAAGGAAAGTGCCAAATTAATATTAGGTCACCCATTTTACTTAACCCAACTTCATTAGTCAAAGCAAAAGATCAGAATAATTTTTCTCTCCGATGCAAAGTACAAAGGGGAAAAGAAAAGGTCAGATTGATTAATTGCTTTGCGGGAAATTGAAACGGTCAAATCAACCCTTTGGTAGGCCTAGAAAAATGCATGCGTTTGTCCTCCATGCCAACAACAGGAATGTTACACGGTGTTATTTCTGACAAGTGTGTGATGTTGTTAATAAGTTTGGACAAATGACAATAGTTTTATTATTTTCCCATTTATTTTGTACAATGGATGTCTTATGAATCCAACTTTGATAGCCTATCATTTTGGAGTCATGTATTATTGCATCAATGCCAATAAATTTTATTTTGGCAATAGTAGAATAGTTTTAAAACTAAAAGTCTCAAATTCAAATTATTATTGTACTATAAATTCTAACGAACTTTAACTTAACAACGTTGGAATTGCCTTTAGAGTCAAAACCAATTAGTCCAAAATTTTTTTTGCATCATATATATATTGTCATTCTAATATATTTGTAGGCAGTGTTATACTTAGTAATTAAATTTGCAAACAATGCCTTGATAGTTTATATGACGGAATCTCGGCTAAATGATAATTTTCACGGTCCTAGAATCTATGGAAAATGTGGGGACCCTGTGCATTTGTTCTCTCGGACATTTTGATGTAGAGACTAATCAAATCAAGAGAAATAATGTCTTGTTCCACTGGTTGGATGCTTCCAACGGCTTCAGTCCCATTCCTTGAACGAGAAAATGCTCGACAAGTGATTTCATGGATGAAAAAAAGAAGCTTTTTGTCATGTGGGGCGAGGCTAAGAAGAAGAACAATTGAGATGTGACTTCTAATGACCTTTGCTGAAAGTCCATTTCCCAGTTTAGAAGAGGAAGTTTTGATTCGTTACCCATTGGGTTGGACCATAGGTCATAGTGGGTCAGAGCTGGCACACAAGAAATGGATCAGTTGGATTGATCTTAAAGAAGACAAGAGCCTGATCCATCTTTTCTTTATTTATTTTTATTTTTTTTTGGGTCTACAACAATGGTGTAAGCCCAAAGGCAAAACAAGAAGCTTAGTCGTCCAAGACCAAAGCTGGCAAAGGCAAATCCCAGAAAGAGCCAGTCTCTTCCTATTACCACACACACCAAACAGTATTGTATTCCCATTTGCAGTAGCTTTCAATGCGCCAGAAGAAAATTGACCTCCCTGTTATTATGGGGGTGTGCATATCCTTCTGATCAGAGCATAAAATTCAATAGCAACTAACTATAAAATGTAGCTTCTTATACAATATCTATCGCTTCACTGTCGCATGGTTTAAGCTTTAAACTCTTAAGTTAACTGTATATAGATGTCCTTCCAACCGTATATTCGATCTCTATTTATTAGAAGTCTGGCTCATTATACAGATTTTGCTGTCTTTGACATCTCATTAAGTTTTAACAAGTTAAAACAAAAGTTGCAACGAAAATCTAGGGGGCAAGCTTCTTTTCTGGATTCATGAGCTTCTATCATCTGATCATAAGATTAGACTTGAAAATACTTATTGAATGAGGCTCGACTAGTCCATTTGAAGCACCAAACAAGAATCTTGGTGTTAATCAAATGTTTCTGGCACTTTACCTTGGATGCTATGCTGTCAATACATAGATGCCATTGAAGTAAACAAACAGATAAGTTGCATTTCATGCAATAGCAGCATGTACTCCCCCATTGCATTTGGTCCGTCTCCATTCCATATCAACTCGCCAGAGGTTTAACTTGGACAACATAATGTCTTTGTCCATGTCTGCAAATAATTTTAAATAGTCTCTACCAAGGAGGCTACGGTATTTGAAGAATGCGGCCAGAATGGCGACAGTTGAACCACCTTCCCAATGATAATCAGTGTAGGCGAAACTAACTTTGCTAATGCAATTTTATCAGCAAGATCCTTCAGCTCGGCAAAGACCTACATTATTGCAGATAGAACTGTTACATTTGATAGCAAAATGCTAAAGCACATTGTGACCATTCAAAGAAAAGCCAAAGTGAAAGTTATGCTAGCTTCCTACTGTCTACTTCTCATATTAGTTGACCACCATACTTACCACACGTTGCTGGGGTGTGGTCCCTCGCTCCACTGCAGCAGCCGGTGTGCTTCCGGCCAGACCATGGTTCATCAACTTCAGTGCAAGAGAAGGAAGTGTCGACAAGCCCATATAAACTACCAAGGTTGAATCAGGGTCAGCCGCATTTTCTGCCACAAAGAGAGGGTCTGTTCCCCCTTTCATCGAGTGACCTGTTAAAAATCTGACACTTTGTGCAATACCACGGTGAGTTAATGGAATCCCAAGTTCTGCTGCAATCCCTGAGGCAGCAGTTATACCTGCATAGAAATGACCACAGATTAATGCACACCCCTTATAGATGTGTTCAAGTTTACTAACCACGAAAAAGGTTAATGTTGAGGAAAAGAAAAATACTGCACAACATCAAGATCTTGTAAAAGTAGACAAGAGTAGTTGTTTTAGTGCAAGTATGGCACTGGACTGATTACACTGTAGATACAACAAAATATTTGAAGGAGATCATGGTCTACAAATTTCCCTCACTCATTTTCCGCAACCCAGTATTTGAAGGAAATTGTGGTCTGCAAGTTTCCCTCCTTTTTTTTTTTGTTTTTCAAAAAAAAAAATAAAAATGATGATATAACTTTGGAGATGGAAGTATAAAAAACCATACCCGGAATAACTTTCACTTGAATTCCTTGCTGTTGTAGAAAATCTATCTCTTCTCCGCCCCGTCCAAACACCTTTAAAACCCATGATGTATGTCACCAATAGCACAAATAGAGTGAAAATCACATCGCACTCATAAGCTAATTTCAGTCACTATTTAGACAGGAACTCACTAGCGGGTCCCCTCCTTTGAGTCTAACAACATTAGCCCCTGCTTCTGCAAAACTCAAAAGCAGCTCATGTATCTCCTCCTGCAAAGACACCGTCCAAAAGGAATCTTTATCTCATTTGAACCAAAAGCAACTTGCAAAACACCCAAATATTTGATATCAACTCTAGCCTCAGGCAACATGTCTACAGTTTAATGGAAGATTATAAGTTCCACTCAATTCAACAAGAAATGGGCCCATGTCACAATGCCAGCTAAAATACAAAAAAATAAAAATAAAAATCTAAGTATCTAATTCAATCAGGCATGAATTGAAATTCTCAACTACCATAAGCCTTCCAAAGGGACTTCAAATTAAGCTTTTGAACGATAAAGCAACCTTGAAATAAAGTCTACCTGGGTTCTGCTATGGTAGCCAGCAGTCTTGCCAACATAAAGCAGTCTAGCGTCAGGACCAATCAGATCCAAGACATCATGAGACACCAACCTATCGTACAACAAAAGATCAGCTTTCTGGATCACTCTCACTGCTTTCAACGTCAGCAATTCCGGGTCTCCAGGTCCTGTCCCCACCAAGAAAACATCCCCCGGTCCACATTTCTCTTCACCACCATCTCTAGCACCACACCCGCAAGTCAGTCTCTTTTCTTTAAGAACTTGGAGCAGCTTTCTCAACTCGGGCAGCTGCAAAGCGATGTCGTTATGTCTGATAGAGTCAGCGTCTGGCGGAAGAGGGCACGAGAAGGAGGAGGACGGCGACTGGTATTGAAATTGGTTGGCGTATAGCCATTGGTCTCTCCGGTATCTTTCTACAGAATGCTTTTCTGTGAAGGGTGAAGTTTTGTACGGTAAACAGCAAATGGGGTTTGGATTAAAGGAGACGGAATCGCTGAACTTATGCGTAGACAAATAAGAAGACAAGAAAGATGGGAGCTTTACAAGAGCCACCATCGAAGCAATGTTTTTTTCATGAATTGTCTGGGGCTGCGCACGGCGGACGGCACTTATTTTAAGAATTGGGGTTTGGGTTTACGATAAACCTAACCGGAAAAAACTACTTTGTCACATAAACGAAGACGGGTGACCTCCAAAAAATATAAGTTGTACAAGTGACGGGATCGGCGGCGTAGATGGGTGTCCCTTCATAGCTAGATAGGGACACCTTTCGAAGTTCTGTCTTTGTCTACAGTCCAAGGTTTTGATGCCTGTGTTGTGTTAACAGGAAGGTTGGCTGCAGTTTAGGTGGACTTTAATTTCTATGTGTCCAGAGGCCATTTATTTTGTTGTATGTTTTGTAATTTAATAAAATTTTTAATCAATTTAAATTTTTTAGTTTGATGTAAAAAAGGATTGAAAATCAAAAAATTACATAGAGATAATAAATGCTTATCAAGATGCATCAAAATATCTTTGTAATAAAATAAAAACTTGAAAAAGCATATTGGAGAGACGATGGTTTGGCTGACGTTAGAGGCTGCTCGCAGGGATAAGCCTTTTGTAAAGGTTTAAAGTTTTTCGATTAAGACCTTTTTTTTTTTTGGTTGTCAGATAATAAATATATATATATATATATTTGGACTGAGCTGTGGCCAACTCATTGTAGGCTCAAGTTTGACTTAACGGAGTTCTATTTTTATATATATTTAATTATATTACGTCTGGATACGTAAGAAACCGGGGCGGGAGGGCAAGGATTTGGGGGGGGGGACAAAAAGAAGAAAAACAATAAAATAAAATAAAAAAAAGAATAAAGTTTTCAATTTTAATTTTGCCTCTTGCTTCCGCCAACAGCCACATTCCCTTGGTCATCTTGTTTCTTGCCTGCCCTTTTCTCAATCCAATTAATAATAAATTTTGCAATATTCTCCGGCCATAATTCCAGCAACGGCGGGCTAGGCGGGTGCATCTCACTTTTATGCAGTATTATAATCATGTGGCTATCGGGGTTCAGGAAATTCAACTTCTTCAATTCCTCCTCCTTGGTAATGCATCTATCTGTCTATCTAGGCCTCCTCGTCCTCATCCTCTGATCGAGGTTCAGGAAATTTTGCGATATTTTTTTTTTTTGGGCCAGGGGGGGGGAGTGAAAAAGAATAAAACTTTGACTGATTAACTTTAAAATTTTCATCATTTGGGCCGTTTGGTTAATAGAAATCGATTAATTTCAATTGAAAAATTTCAGGTTGATTGTAAAGGCGCATCCTTTTTAGCTTCCAGGTTGTTGGGTCATCATTTATTAGATGGGTTTGCGCCTGCTAGCGGAAGAACATGTGCAACTTCTTGTGCAAAGTACTTGGAAGATTCTCCTAATGCTAATCCTGTTGTTGTTTCTGATGATATGCTGATTGATTCATTTGGGAGGAGGCACTCTTACTTGAGAATTTCATTAACTGAACGGTGCAATCTACGTTGTCAGTACTGTATGCCGGCAGACGGGGTGGAGCTCACCCCTGGTCCTCAGTTGCTTTCCCAGAACGAGATTATTCATTTGGCTGATCTTTTCGTAACTTCTGGAGTGGATAAAATTCGTTTGACTGGCGGGGAACCAACGATTAGGAAAGATATTGAAGATATAAGCTTTCGGCTTGCTAGCTTGAAAGGACTGAAGACTTTGGCCATGACTACTAATGGGATTACTCTCTCAAGAAAACTTCCAAAACTCAAAGAATGTGGGGTTACGTCTATAAATATCAGCTTAGACACATTGGTCCCGGCCAAGTTTGAGTTTATCACCAGGCGCAAAGGGCTCGAAAGGGTTTTGGAGTCAATCGATGCTGCTATAGATTGTGGCTACAATCCTGTCAAAGTAGGTTTCTTTCTCTTTGTTATTTTGCACTTCAGTGGGTGCTTCCTTTTTTATGTTTCTTTGACATTTCCTCTCAAGCAATGCAATATTGTTTTCCTTGTTCTAGAATTTTGTGTATTTTGTAAGTCACTTGTTTCTATTTTAGTTATGGATGAATTGATGACAGAGCATATTCAGGACAATGTCCCGTGGCGTACACTATGATAAAGGACACTAGGGAGAGATGAGAGTTCAAATTAGAATTATGGAGGGATATCCTAGAAGTGTTTCAGGTTGAGTGCATAATGAAAGAATATATGTATTGTAATTTTAGCAATTTTAGGAGTGTGATAGGGCACATTGTTAGACTAAATGGTGTAGAAAACTTTCAATGCAACTAATTTCATTATTTATGCTCTATTTGGAGGCAAATATAGAGGAGGATATTATTCATAGAAGAAGGGCTGAATATCTGTAATGGCATGTGCAACAAATTCTTTTGTGATTGCAAATTTCTAATATGTTGAAGAGTAAATTCTATTGAATTGCAATTGAGTTAGCAATGCTGAATGGTAATGTGTATCAAGCTTCAGGAACAATATCCAAAAAATGAATGTAATGGAAATGAGAATGTTTAGATGGATTTGTGGCCACTCTAGAAATGACCAAATAAGATGTGAAGATATTTATAGCAAAGTAGGTGGTACCAATTGGAGGTAGTATTGTTTACTTTAGCTTGGCTATGCCTAACATAGACCTACAAATGTTTCAACTAACAGGAGTGACCAAATCCAATTAGATGACGAGATATGAGAGATAAGATGACTTAAATTGACTTGGGAATCTTTGGTTATTATAAAGGATCTAGAACAATTGCATGTCACATCAAAATCAGTTGGTAACGATATGGAATGACAAGAAAGGATTCATGCAGCTGATTCCAACTAAATTTGAGACTATGGCTTTGTTGTTGGTGTATTTGTTTATATTTTAGGGCTTTTGACTAGCATCAAACTGAAATAGATTTTTTTGCCCTGTTTAATGCACTTGTTTTTGTTAGGTGAACTGTGTTGTAATGCGTGGATTTAATGATGATGAGCTCTGTGATTTCGTAGAATTGACTCATGACAAGCCAATCAATGTCCGGTTTATTGAGTTCATGCCCTTTGATGGGAATGTGTGGAATGTCCAAAAACTTGTGCCCTTCTCAGAAATGTGGGATACAGTGGTAAGGTAGAAATCTGACAGGTGATCCTGTGTTGAGTTTCTTAGGTATCTTTTCAGATATTATCTCATTACCTTATTGTGCCTTAACAGGCAAAAAATTTTACAGAGATAAAAAGGCTGCAGGATCACCCATCGGATACGGCGAAGAACTTCATGATAAATGGGCACCTTGGTACTGTTTCCTTTATCACATCCATGACTGAGCATTTTTGTGCTGGTTGCAACAGATTACGACTTTTAGCTGATGGGAACTTTAAAGTCTGCCTCTTTGGTCCTTCAGAGGTGAACATTTTCTTGCTTGTTATACTTGGGCTGTATTGGTCACTGTAGTTTATTGCTCCACTTGATCTGATTTCTGGGTTCCCAGCCTACTTATCTGATTTGTGATTTGTTTGTACCCCATTGTTCCTAAGCATGTGCATCTGCTGTTTTGCCTATTTTGCCAATTGCTTAACAATGCCTTACTCACTTTGATCATGGTGATATGGGCAAGGAAATATTTGGTTGGCTGGCATGCTCTATTCATGTTGATATTAGATGGTTGATGGTCATTTAGGTGAGGTTTGGTAACATCTATTTTGCTGTGCTTCAGCTTCTCTTCCCACTCTGATACACAAGTGGTAGGAAAGATTTTGGTTTACCTTCTAGAGGTTCCTGGAAATAGGTTGTACTTCAGCAAGTGTAATTTTTGTTCTTAGGTTGTGGAAAGCTCCATGCACTGTTAGTCAGTGAAATGAATGTATGCAGTCTTTTGGCTATATTTTCACAAGTTTTTTTCCACCCTTTTAATTGGAAAATCTTTGGTTACAGCATTTTGATTGTAGCTATGACTGGAGTTTTACTGTTTGCAGGTTAGCTTAAGAGATCCCCTTCGTTATGGTGCAAATGAGCATGAGCTTAGAAAAATAATTGGTGCAGCGGTATGCTATTAGTAGTCCTTTCATCTGTCTATTGCAGCATAAAAAATGATGTTAATGTTGTCTGTCCTCAATGTTATGATAAGATGGAGCAATGGTCTATGCATCCTGTCAATTTCATCCATTTTGTTTTGTTGTTAAACTCCTCAAAGAGCTTTGTGTGAGTGTCCGATTCATTTGTTGCCAGATGAACACATCTATCCATATTCTTCCAAGAAGAGGGTTATTGAGATTTTTCTGTTATTGACAAAAACTACTGGCTTAATTCCTTTAATCTATGTTGATTGGAAAGTGATTGCTTGAATTTCTCAAACATTTTGAGGAATTCTGGGGAAGGAGTTTTACAGATGGACATTGCATCGGTTCTCCATGTCCTTAATTTTAAGTTTTTTTTTTTTTTATTTGGTTTTGGGTTTGTTGAAAAGGTGCTGGCTGCCTTTGATGGCAATATTCTTCATTGTTTATCCGTTGTTTTCTCTTATTTGCCCCAAGAATTTCTCTTCTGGCTCCAGGTCAAGAGGAAAAAAGCTTCACATGCTGGAATGTTTGACATAGCAAAAACATCAAATAGACCTATGATACATATTGGCGGGTGAGGCTTGGAGTGTTTGTAGGCCATGCTTAGGCACTACGGTATGTCATATTTGAAGTCCAAGCATATGATTGTGTTCAATTATGCTTCTCTAGGTTCCATGGGGTGGCAAGTTTTGCATTCTTTTGATTTTGCTAAAGGGACTTTTATTTTGGCTGGATGTTATCTAAAGTAATATACATAGCAGTAGCACTGTGTCATTATTTGTTCAGAGAATGAATGACTACTGTTGTAATATTAAAACAACCTGGCCTGAACTGCCGAACTAAACAATAACTCAAGTTGTTCCCTATGATCTCTCTGTCATCTGGCAGAGGCTTGACATCGTATTTCTTTGTCTGTTGCATTGTTCTTGGATTAGCAGGGGTGCAGAGGAAATGAAGCAAGTCAAAGCCGCAGATATTATTTTAGCTATGACGGAACGTGTACTAAAGCAGTCAACGAACGCATGATCGTGCTATTCTTTGCTCCTGGATTGGATACGAAGATCTCCAAAACCGACCCTTTAGTCTCAAATGAATTCACTCAGCTGATGCGGTTGGGTTTGAGTGGGGGTACTGTTGTCCAATATCTTACTTTTCGTCAATTACAACTGTATCCGAGTGTTCTTCCTGGGTGGTGGAGCTCTCTTGAGTGCAAATGCATGCTTTGTACAATGAACTCCATTTCTAAGCTTACTGTAAGATGACATTCCTTCTCCTCGACAACTCTGTTACACCTCTTGGCCAGTTACAAACTCGTAAGTTTTGCATCCCTCGGTGACTTCACACTTTCTGCTTCCGAAGCCCCTTTGTATTTGGTTGAGCCAGTGACACAGAACATGATTCGCGTGACCTTACAGTGATCTTGAGAGAAAAATTCAAAGTTTGACCGTTTGTGGGCCGCTATAAGTTAAGGATAAAAGGGGCACAAAAACGCAAAAAGAACCGAGCAAGGACTGCAATATGTATTTATTTGGGCTTAGAGTTTAAAGTTTGTTTCTCAAAAATGGGGTTCGTGGCTACTGAAGGTGGGTGCCAAGAAGCTGTCAAGTGCAGCACAAGCAACAGTTTACCCGTAAAATTAATCAAATTAAACTGAATAAAAGAGAAGGCAAATGTTAAAATCAAGTTGTTACATGAGTAAAGTACTGTCTGGCAGGAATGAACTGAATGTAACCAGTTGAATTCACATTATATTCCCTCTTACCAGTGTACAAGGAATTAATGGCCAATCCAATTATCCACGTTATAATTTGAAATTCAGGTTCTAATGTTCGCCTTCAGCAGGATAAAAAGATTTTGGGTGACCTATTCTGATAAACTAAGCCATCACTATGGGGGTCACGCACGTTCACTCGTAAGGATTATGAATAACATTATGCATGAGTTTACTAGAATTGAGAATGTTTGAATACATCAGTGGACACTCTGGAAATAAATTGAGAGTGTGATGTTTGTATTAGTGTAGAAATGTTTCATGCAAACATATATATGCTCTAGTTAATGGGGGCAATCAAATTCAAGTGGATAATAAAAGGAGAGTAACTTAAAAATTTTCAATAAAAAAGTTTTCGAACAATTAGTTCTCATCCTAGCTTAGTTCATAATATGATTGAATGATGAAAAAAATTTATGGAATTGACTCTACTTAAATTTGAGATTAAGTCATTGTTGTTGTTGTTATAAAGAGAGGTTATTTGTAGGATAACCTTGTTATGATTACTATAATTGCATGTCTATCACACACCAATCACATCAATAATGTGTTAAAAAACTTTATTTTCTTGCAAAATTTTTGATTGAATTCATCTAGAAATTTTGATTAACATTATTTGATCATTTAGTTGATTTCTTAAACTACATTTCATTTTTTGGTTTTAATTTGTAAGGACCAGGGATCAAATCTAAACTTGAAATTAAGAGTTTATGTGACTTTATCATTAAACCTTATAGGTAGACTCAAACTTTCATAAATTTATCAATGTAGTCTTTCACATTTTCATATTCTTTTATTTTGAAAATTTAAAATTCTCTTCTAAGATTGAGAACTTGCATCTTTTTTGCTCTTAAATTGTTTTGGAAGAACTCTTCTTAGAGCTTGGCCTAAGTTTGTCTTGCTTATTCACATTTTATGATCCTTTTGAATACGAATATGAAATTGCAACATGAATAAAAGTGAGGTCTGAATCTTTTTAATTTAGGAAAGAAAGGTTATTTGACAGGGCTGGTGATCTAACTCATGTCTTATAATCTCTATAAGTCAAATTTCTTTAAAAAAGGTTTAATTTTGATAGTTTATATAACACAGTTTTCTTTTTTGAACATTAAAGAGAAATGAGGGGAAGAAAGTGTTTCTATACCACTACCTAGACATGAAGGGGAGTATCCAAAGGTTCCTTTATATTTATGAATGCATGCTGGTAAAGAAGTTAGTCTAAGATAAGAAGATTTGTTTAGGAACATAAAATATTGATGCACTTACATGCAAGCTTATGAAAGTAATATATGCTATGACTAGGTAAAGAAGTATATATGATATGCTTACAAAAGGCATATTGGCTGGGAACAAATGTAAAAAAATAGGTAGTATAAGTTTCAAGCTTTGGAATGCAAGTAATGTCTCTAACAAGGATAAGATTAAGATTATTATTAATAGTTAGTTGAAAGTGGAAGTTAAAAGGGCTAAAGATATGGTTATTTTAGTTGTGTTAGTGCTTGGTGAGGAAACATTTAATGTTATTAATGCTTACGCTTTTGTAAATAGGTTTAGCTAAAGTTAAAAAGAAGAAATTTTGGGATAACACAGATGCATTTTTGCAATAAATTCCAAAAAAAGAAAAGATCTTCATTAGAGAATACTTGAATGGGTATATAAGAAGTGATATAAAAGGATTTGAGAAAATGAATAGAGGGTATGAGTTTGGATGAAGAAATAATGAAGGTGAAACCATTATGAAAATTGTGGTTGCATATGAATTAGTTTTAGTCAATACCTACTTTCAACTAAGGGAATTGCATTTGATTACCTTTAAAATTAGGCACAATAACATTTACATTGACTCTTTTTTTTAAATGAGATGTATTGATTATGCTTTGTGTAAGGATTGTAAAGTTATATTGAAAAAAGCCCTTACCATATAACATATCTTTTTAGTTTTAAATGTACTTGTTAAATGTAAGAAAAGAAAGAGAAAAAGGTTGCAATAATGTAGGACAAAGTGGTGACATATACAAAGCCCATATGAAAATTTAATCTTTTAAAATAGGATAACAGGGGAAGGGGATTCAAGAAGCCAAGTTAGCATGACAAGCTCTACTTTATATTCTTCAGTGTATTAATTACTCTCATCATTATTATCACTTTCTTTGGGAAATGAAGTTTTAAAAGTAACTCCTTTATTCTTTTTAATAGTCTTCTTATTGAAGATCATCTTATAAATTAATAGACCCTATTGATTCATCCAAGCCTAAAATGTAGAAGTGATTTTAATATATTTTTTATAAAATCACTTATCTTAATTTCTTTTCTGAGGTTATTGAGTGAGTTATTGAGGTTGATAAATCTCATTTACATCTCTAAGATTGTCTTATCACTCTTCATTTTAAAAAGCTCATATCCATGTATGAGTAAGTTAATTTTTATGTCCTTTACTTGTGTTGTATCATCATGAATAACTTTGAGGTTGTTTCATATCTTCTCTGTTGTCTCACATAAAGATATCCTATTATATTCACTAATATTTAAACCACAATGAAATATGTAAGTAGTTTTAAAGTTAAGAGTTTTGAATCTTTTAGACTATTTGATGAATTCACTTTCTTTCCCATTATATTTGCTTCTAGGCTTCCTTAAGGTCACTCTCAATTATTTCCTAAAGTTTATTGTCATGAGATTGAATATGTATAGTTATTTTATTTCTCTATTAGTCATAATTAAAACCATTAAAGATAGAGAGTATAAAGATATTTCCACCTTTAATGTGATTTATAAGTATAAGAGATGTCATGGATCTACTTTAGGAGGTTAAACCTATGCAATAGAAGCCAAGTTTTGATATAACTTATTGGTCCCTAAAGCAACCTAAAAGAAGGAGTAAATTGTGTTTATTCAGTTTGATTGTCCATCTTATACCAATAATAATAACAAAAGAAATAATGTAAATAGTTAAAAGTAAATGAAATAAGAGGAGAGAGTGTGCATAACAATTTATAGTGATTTGGTTTAAATCAAGAGTTTATGTCCACTTCTCAAGGTTTGTCTCTTAAGAATTTAACTTTATTAACTTTTTTTTTTCTTTTTTAGGGTAAAGATACCCTTCACACTAGGTCATATTAACTTAAACAACAACAACACTTTTGTGAAATTTTCATAAAAATTAATGATTCTTCATAACTTAGAGACTTACACTTTAACGCTTATTTCTAAAGCACTTTTACTTTTTCACTATCTCAACTTTTTTTTCTTAAGGCTTTTGCTCTTAATTTTTCTTTCTTTCTTTTTATTTATTTTTTGATTTTTTACACTAAGTATGATACAATTTCTAAAAAATCTTTTTTCTCATTTTTTCACCCATACTCTACAAAACTATTTTACAACCTATTTTTAGACAAATATAACAAATTAGCCATTGGATATTTATTTTTTCCAAGAAAAGAATTAATTTCCAAATTAAAAAACCTTTTTCTTTAAGTCATTAGTTGATCATAACACTTGAATCGATCTATCAACCTAAATTTTCTGTAACTTTTTTTGCTTTTGCTTTTTCAACTTCTTTAGTTCCATCAGTTGACCACAACTGCTAGTTAGTTCAATTGGCTTGAAATCTTTTTAATTTTTCTGTTTTTTAATTTTTTTTTATGTCTAATTGATTGTAAACACTCATTTGGTTGATTGACCTAAGAATCTTTGCTTTATATGTCACTCGAGAATCGCTTGATAACTAGCCTAGCAAGGCCTTGGGTGGTGAACCTTCCTTCACTGCTTCACTATACACCTAATGAGAGTGTTGATGAAAATAACTTATGGGATAAACTACTTCAAATGGTTAAATCTCTTAATCCTAAGGTGGTGACTTAAATGGAGCAACAACCAAATACAAATACAACCCCTTTCCTCATTAGGTTTGTAGTAACTTTATAGTACTACCAAGTATTGTTTAAGTCCATTGATATGACATTAGGGAGGAAATGAAAGGAGAGGATTGGAGTGGAGTCACAGTGTTTAGCTAATACTATCAACATTATTGCTTATGAGGGAAAGGAAAGGGTAAAGTACCTCAAGTTTATTGGTAAGTAAAAGTCTTAAGTCATAATGATAGGATTCCAATAGTACCTATTGAGCTTTTATGTTAATTTTATGATAAAAAGGATGTTGAAGTGTTTCTTAGACCATTACATGCTAGCATAGAAGGACGAAGATATGTTGTTAAGCTAGAAGGACAAGAATTCGATATCCACTTTTGCATGACATTGATGCGACAAAAGATAGATAGGTGCAGAGATATTCGAGCTGTAAAACTATAGTCGTGTATGCTAAGATCTTAAAAAGTATAAAATTTGAGCATAAAAATAATAGAAAAAAAAACATCGTAAGATTTGATGCCATGTTAAAAATGTAGAAGAAACCATGTGAAAAGATAAATAAAAAAGGGAGGAGAAAAGAGAACACAAAGATATATGTTGTTTGATTATAATTACCTATGTCTATGGTCCAAAACCCTAAAAATGTTACAACTTTGTCATGAAGTTGCATATTTTACATAATACATGAATATCAATGTATACAGTGGAAAACATCTTACAAATAAGGAAATTATGTTTCAATAATATTTTGAATTCTAATTTAATATTAATTAATTGATAGAATTTATATTAATTACATTTGTACTAATTGATTTATATAATCTCACTTGAATTACAGTTAAATCTTTATAAAGAAATTACATGGAAAAATAAATAAAGGGAAGAGAACAGAATAACACAAAGAGTTGCCTAATTTGATCACAATGATTTACATCCATAGTCCAAAAACCTAAAAGAGTTACATTTTTTTTATATTAAATTTTGTATTTCACATTATATAAGACTATTATATTTCAAGAAGACAATTATTTAGTGGATATTATCTTACAAATAAGACAATTATGTTTCAATAATACTGGGATTCTAGTTTAGTGATGATTAGTTGCTAAAATTATTATTTCATTATAATTACATTTATATTGATTGATTTATAGAATTCAACTATGATTGTAATCAAATATTTATAAAGAAACTATGTGAAAAAATAAATAGAGGAAGAGAAGAGGAAAGAGTAATATAAAGAGATAAATGATTTAATCATATGTAGTTCAAAAATCCATAAGGGTTACATCTTTTTCATTAAATTATGTATATTTCATATTATGCATGAATACCAACATATATAGTAAAGATTATTTTGCATAAAAGACAATTATTTTTCAATAATACAAGAATTATAGTTTGATATTAATTAATTCTTAAAATTCTTATTTAATTTTAATCAGATTTATACTGATGAATGCATGAAATCCTATTTTAATTGTAATTAAATTTTCATAATTGTAGGATTATTTAATACATTCTATTCAAAATGAACATGGATCAAAGGATAATTTCATCTTACTTGAAAATATAAGACCTAGCAAAAATGAGAAAATAGCTTACTAGTAATAGTGCCTCAATTTAACATAAAAGTGTATAAGTAATCTATATAATATTTGGTTATTAGATTAAAAGGGTTGAAATAAATCTTAAAAGGAAAAGATCAAGTGGAAAAAAGAATTGAACTAGAACCAAACAAAAAAAAGAAGAGAAAAGAAAAGAGTATTTGCTTGTTAAACAACAAATAAGATTGTTCAAACAAAAAGGTCATACATTAAACTGCATGGTGATTCTAACGATCCATCAATAAGTGAGGTTCATTCTAATATTAATGGTGTGTGATGACTAGATGCTTGAAAGATTAGTAGCTAGCAATAAAACCTTAATATAAATAGTAATGGAAAAGAAGCATCCCAAGATCATAATGTTTTGATATCATGTTAAAAATTATGGAAAAATCTATGTGAGAAAATAAATAAGAAAATGAAGAGAAAAGAGAACACAAAAACATATGTAGTTCAGTTGTAATAACTTACATCTATGATCCAAAGACCTAAAAGAATTAAAATTTTCTCATTTAACCATGTATTTTACATTAGTAAGTGAGGGTTCATTTTGTTGATGAAAATATGAAATAATAGAATTGGACTAAAACAGGCCAAATCTAGGTACTAGGCTCCACTAGCACTGGATTGATTAATTAGGTTGAAGATATGAAAAAGGATCAAACTACCGAGTGACAGTGCAAATAAAAGGGTAAATTAAATTTTGATATTATATCAAATAATACATTAAATTCTTAAATCCATTTAAAAGTTTAAGTTTATAAATAGGGAAAGTTATAATTATTATAAGTCATATAAGTTTTTTTTTTAATATTTTGAACAATTTAAGACTCTTTTTCTTTTTTGGCTCCATAACAATATGAGTTTTTATACTATTTAACAGGTTCTTAAGTTGCTAGATTTGATTAGCACATGCTGCAATGAAATTGAATTGAAATGGACTAAATAGGCATACTAGGCCCCACTAGCATTGGGATAATTGATTAGGATGAAAATATGAAAAAGGGTCCAATCACTTAAGTGGTAATGCATATAAGAGGATAAACTAAATTCTACTATTGTGTTAAAAAATTACTTATAATCTTAAATCTACCTAAAAACTCAAGTTTTTAGACGAGGAAGCTCATAAACGTTGTAAGTCATGAAATTTAATAATAACAACCTACGTCCATGTCCAAAGATCCATACAAATTAAATCTCTCGTTGAATTGTATATTTCACATCATACATGAATATTGACATATACTGTAAAAATTGTTTTATAATTAAGGTAATTATATTTCAATGGTGTTAAAATTTTAGTCTAATATTCATTAATTATTAAATTTTTTATTTAATTATAATTAAATTTCTATAATTATAGTACTCTTAACAATTTCACTTCACTTCTAATATCTCGTAGTTATGCTGGGCGACATAGAAATTAGGTTAATTTAGTTTCTCCGGTTTTGTAGAAGGCCATTCATTATGAGTTATATAATTAGGAATGTACGTAATACTTTTTGTTTTTTCTTTTGTCATCTCATGAATCAATTTAAATTTTTAATTGTTGGTCTCATCAACACTTGAAATGATAAATGATATAAAAAATATTTGAGAACCGACGTGAGACCCGTCCAAACCTTTTAGTACATAAATATTTGGGGAAGAAAATTACAAAAGAGCCTGACGAGTGAATAAAGAATATCCAACAAAATTTTTTAAAGATCCGTAGTCGTTTTGGCCACCGCAATTGTACAAAAAGGGTAAGCAACAAATCCATTAAACAAAGTAAATCTTCATGCGATTTCCGAGACAAGGATGTGGGAATTATTAAAATGCAAGTGCCACTGAAGTTGCTCCACCAATTATTGTTCTTATCGACAACATGTTACAATGTTTAAAACATCTTCTAATTATGTTATAATTATATTTGTATTGAAATGAAACGATTAAACCATTGAATCTATATTGATTATATGAATGAAATAATGATTTGCGGTAAAATAATAATACGATCAAAACTCTACAATATAAAAATTTACATTATTCTACTTATAACTTATGATAAAAACAATTGAAAAATTATTTAATATGAAATATCAAGAAATTTACAATCTGTATTAAATATATATATATATATATATATATATATATATATATTATTGTCTAGATTTCCATATGTTCTGGGTATCACTCAACTACTCTCAATATTTTTCCCACGGTAATACTAGTAGCATATTTCTTTCACTCGGATGATGTTTAACGGTTCTGCTACATAAGGCTATAATAAGCCCTTGCCGACACCATTGTAGACAATTAAGGCAAGCCACCGGCATTACAGTTTGGAATGACCCTTATAAATAGGTATCAAACGAACTCTATGGCACACACTAGCAATTAAGCAGTAGTAAGGATTGTCTTGGGCAAGTAGAGAGAGAAGGAAGGAAGGAAGGATATGGCAGCCCATATTTCAGGAGTTCAAACATCTAGAGTCAATCGTCCTACTGCCGATTACCATCCTACGATTTGGGGGGATTATTTCCTTTCTCACGATTCTGACTCTAAGGTAAGTAAACCATGCATGCCTCCTTTTCCATGCTTCACTAAATAGAATATTAGTAACTCTATATACCGCTAAACATTTGGTGAGGTACGTATCATATACACTTGCCACTTTCTTCTGCAGAAAATAAGCACCTCAATTCTCCAACACCATGAAGTACTCAAGGAAAAAGTGAGAAAGATGCTACAAGATTCAAAGCAGCCTTCCCAAAGTTTGAGCTTGATTGATGCAATCCAACGCTTGGGCGTTTCCTACCATTTCCATAAAGAGATAGAAGTTGCATTGGAAAAGCTGGTCAGTAGTGGCAGCCGTGATGAGGATGATCTCTACACTGCCGCCCTTCGGTTTCGATTGCTTAGACAACAAGGGATCAAAGTGTCATGCGGTATCCTCACATTCTCAGATTAACTTAGAGACTGCCTATAGCAATGAAAATATCTATAACAAACGTGTTGAACGTATTTGGTTTTTGTGTTTGATACAGAGGCATTTGAAAAATTTAAGGACAAAGAAGGAAAGTTTAAGGAATGCTTAATTCATGACGTCCAAGGAAACCTGAGTTTGTACGAAGCAGCGTATCTTGGAATTCGCGGAGAAGATATCTTGGATGAAGCAATAGATTTCACTACCAGAAACCTTCAGTCAGGGTTGACCCATTTAAGCTCTCAACTAAGAGATCAAGTAACGCATGCACTCAACCGTCCTATCCGCAAATGCCTCCCAAGATTGGATGCAAGGCACTATATTGCTGGTTACTCTGAAGATGAGTCACATAATGAAACACTGTTGAAGTTGGCAAAATTAGACTTCAACATTATACAAAAATTACATCAGGAAGAGCTAAAGATCATCACAGAGTACGTTCAATATTTTCCCACTATAATCAGATTGGACCCCAAACATTGCTCTCATTTTTTCCAATTTTTGGCCTGTTATTTTTCTGAGCGGAATTCTGAGCCAAAGTGAACTGTGTCCCAGGTGGTGGAAAAATTTGGATGTCGCGACAAAGTTTCCATATGCACGAGATAGAGTTGCAGAGTGCTATTTTTGGATGATGGGAATCAACTTTGAGCCCGACTATTCCTTTGGCAGAAAGATCCTAACAAAGCTTATAAGCACATTATCTATTCTAGATGATACGTATGATAATTATGGTACGAGGAAAGAACTGGAGCTCCTTACTGAAGCGATACAAAGGTTTATCGAGACACATGGTCGCTAGCTTTTATTTTTAATAAGTGATATAAAGTATGTCCATGTGGCCAGCTGTGACTTTAATATACGTCTGTGTATTTTCAGATGGGACAGTGAGGCCGTAGATGTGCTTCCAGAGAATATGAAAAGGGTTTATGATTTAGTTCTTGATGTCTACAAGGAACTGGAAGACAAAATGGGAAAAGAAGGAATGTTGTATGCCCTCGAATACGCCAAAGAAGGAGTATGTGTGCCGCTTGTTAAATTTGCTTTTCAATTTTGTTAAGAATTTAGGGTGCTTATGCCTTGACAATGGATATAACCTTTTATTTGTTTATTTATTTATTTTTTTAAATACTTTTGCGTCTCCCAGTTGAAGAAAACGGTCCAATGCTTCATGGCCGAAGCAAAGTGGCGGGATTCGGACTATGATCCAACAATGGAGGAATATTTGGAAATCTCTCTCACAAGTACTTGCTACCCAGTGCTTTCAACCGCAGCATTTGTTGGAATGGGGCCAATTGCTACGAAGGAGGCCTTTGAGTGGGTGTCCAATTTCCCAAAGATGGTTAGAGCTTCATCGATTGTTTGCAGATTGATGGATGACATAGTCTCCCACGAGGTAATGACTTAATTTCTGAATAGTAATCTTGATTATGTTATTAATCTAAAATTTTTAACTTAATTTTGGTCAAGAGTTTGCAGTTTGAGCAAAAGAGACAGCATGTCGCTTCTGGAATCCAATGTTACATGAAGCAATATGGCGTATCGGAAAAAGATGCCACAAAATATTTTCGCCAGGAGATTGCATATTCATGGAAAGACATAAACGACGAGTGTCTGGCTCCAACTCTAGTTCCAATGCCTCTTTTGCAGCTTATCCTGAACCTCACACGTGCAATGGATGTCATTTACAAGGACGGTGACGGCTACACAAACTCCCACATGCTCAGAGATTGCGTTGCCTCGTTGCTCAAAGATCCTCTACCCCTTTAAGTTCTGGTTACCTTAGCCATGAGTGGGAACAAACTAAACGAAGACGAAGAAAGAAATCATAAATGAAGTGTGGGTCTTTATAAGGGTGTGCCTGGGGTTCCCGTCTCTTATAGCAGAATTACAGGAATTATGTATCAGTGTATGTATGCATCGTACTATCTTTATTTGGATCACAAAGCTTTGTGGGTGAGATTATGAACTTTGTGAGTAAAAGTAAGTTTTATTAGTTGTGTTTCTTTCGTATCCATCTAGCTCCCCTGGCGCAGTACTCTCTCGAACATAAATATTTACACATGTGGAAATGAAAAGATGGGAAGGTATAAAAAATATTTGGCCCGGAATTATAATGATTTATTATGCTCAAATTGCGAACTACGAAGAGATGGAGTTCGTTTCATATCGTATTCATAGGCCCATCCCAAACCGCAATGTCTGTGGCTTGCCTTAATTGACAATAATGGACGGTGGCCTACTAACCCACGTGAACTCTTGCTATGGCTGATGGCAATAAGGTCACGTGCACGGATTCATGATAAGTTGCAAAAATGTAAATAGTAGCAATGATAATAATTTAGAGGATCCCACCAATGACAACTAAAGAATGTAATTCTTAAAGTAATAATTTATATTTGAAATTTTTATTATAGGTTGCATAAGTTTGGGCTTATTCTTAATATTTAGAGATTTTGTAAATTTAATAGTTCAAGTTTTTTATTAGAAAGATCCACTTTTAGTGGCGATTGAAGAGTTTACTTCTTAAAGTATTAAATTTACAAATTTATGGGGGCTAAGAAGTCTAAATAGCTCTAGAAAGAGGCTTGCTTACTTATGTTTGAGAGAGAGTAAGCTTAGCTTATTCCTCACTTGCTTTCCTTTGGGGTTGGTTTCTAAAAATTCAAATACTTGGCCTCTGTATAGCCAGGTGGTGGGAGGGAATTAACAAAGGATGCTACCTAATTCAATTAACAAATTGGCTTTTCTTTTGTTTTGATGGTTCCTTCCTTGCCCTTTTTCTCAATGATGTTGGGTTGCCTTTTGACATTTAAAATGCCTACCTTTGACATTTCCTCTTTCCATCTTTTTTTTTATATTTATGTTTACAAATTTTCGCATTTTAAAGTTTAGCTAGGTAGAATTTTCACACCTTTATGGGGTTGCCTTTGACATTTAAAACGCCATAACTTATACCATTTTGAGGGAGAATGATTAAAGCACGCGTAGGTGCTTTTTATGACATGACTTTATGTTCGAATGATGGGATAAACACGTTTATGAATATTAGGATTGAAGTAATTATAATGAACATCTTTTATTCCTTAGTGAATGGAATAAACCTTTTTTATCATGTTTGGCCAATGACTATTGTTGGGACATATATAATCACTTATATTATCCTAATAAAAGGAACCTCTTAATACTCATCACACCTGTGTAGGACCAAATATCTTTTTAATCATTTGGGGAGCAATTGAAAGTCCCTTTCTCCAAACTAAGTTATCCATTCTGAAATTAGAGCCAATCAATATTGCAAATTTTTTTTAGTGGAGGTCTATCCTTTTGGCACATGGTGTTGGTGAATTAGTGACACGAAATGTCTATATGGCTCAGAAACTACACATATAACAGAGCTACTCCTGAAGTACCCATTTCCTTAAACTCAACAATGGTTTGAAGATAAGATCATTTTGACAATTATGGTTGGAATTAGATTAATTCCACCCTTTCTCATCTTATATAACAATTCAATAACCTATTCATGAATATATCCAATGACCTTAGGGAACAGTATCAATCCGTAGATGAGCAATCTTGTGAAAAGGAACTCTTTCTTCGGATATTTCGTCATGTATTTGATAATGTAGTCACTTGGAATGTACCTCCCTTGGTGCTGCCTATTGGTCACAAAATGAATTTTGATTTGCTTTTGATCAATCATATTTGAAAGATTATTCACATGATTGGTGACAGGGCTTGGAGAATACACGTCTCAACACGGGATACTTGGTAAGTTCAACAAGTTCTCGATCTCTTTCATTAGAGAATCATGTTTACATGTGGAAAGGTGAAACATCAATAGGTTAGGTCCCAAAAGTGTATGGTTTCTTTGAATATTACTAGCTAAATCTTGACATCTAGTAAGTGATTGATGTCACTATAAATGTCCTTCAAGGCACATCTTCTGCCAAGGTTTCAACTGTCTCAGATTTGTTTGAGGATAAAAAATCTTACTGTTTTAAGATAAATCCCTTGAGATCTTCATAGATTCTAAAGAAGGGCAATCCTTTCTCTGTCTTTAAAGGTCTTTAGAGTGCTACCTGATGTGACTATAAATGTATTTGATATTGATCATGTTAACTAAATGTATACGTTGAAACAATAAACAATATTTTAAGAGGTGAATGATGCTTAAAAAAACAATGAGATAACATATGAAAAGTAATAAAACAAAACTAAAGGGAAATGTGTTAGAACGAAGCAAATAAGGATAAAAATGTAAATTATAAAATAATGTAGTAAAAATTGGAAATCAAAGGATGTATGATGTGATGATTAAGGAAGAGATATCCTAAACTTCTTATCTTATAAAGGATGGATTTAATAGATGGATGACTTTATTGTTATAACAATATATATGTGATTTATTGGATCTAAAGTAAACCAAAGGTCCCTACAACGTTCCTTCCCTCATCATTTAAGACTCAAGCAAGTGTTACTAGTTTGAATGAAATATTTTAGAATTATCTTATACGTAAGTCATAGGTTTTATGAAAAACTCGTACTTTCACTCGTTAATCGTGACTCATTTTACAGTGAGATTGGCCTAATCTCCATCATTAATCTTTGAATTTTTTGTTGTTGGACAATTTAGAATGATTTGTTTTTTTGTTAAGTGACTGAGATTGTTTATCCATATATTTAATATTTTGTTGGACTTTAACTTACAAAATTTGCACTTGGGTTATGTTATTGGATCTTAAAGAGAGAGCTAGACTTATATTCTACGCCTAAATGCTTAACTTGGGGTATTTGAGACAAGGAGGGCCCCCCTTTTTTGTTGTTCAATGATCTGACTAGTACTTAAGAGTGATTTTTTTTTATTACTTTGGGTTTAGCCTAAGAATAAAAAAAAAAATGTCTTTTCCTTTTAAGAGTGAAGTATACTTTTATTATCGTATATTGGATTTTGTTTGTATTCTATATATTAATTTGCAGTAGTGTATTTATTTTTTTTTCTTAATTTTTTTGTTTTATTTATTTATTTATTCATCTAAACAATAATCTACAATTCGATTGTCCACAAAATTAACCTAGTACAGAAGTAAACAAATGTGAAGTTCTCTGTACAGACAAATAAAGGCACAATACTTGGTTAATTAAAATATTCTATTTGGTTTCAAGTACCAAAAAAAATAACGATAAAAGATAAAATCATTTGCCAAGAGCATCATTAAGGATAGACAGTTGTTTTGGTGAAGAAAAATGGAGTGGCTCTTTTGTGAACTATCGTTTAATTATTCAAGGGATGCATAATCATACGCATAACCATATGTGTAAATTTCAATTATACCTTATCTTATACAGAATTGTATTGCTAATAAATTTACATAGATCTCTTGTTATAATGTGGAAGATCATTTATTGGTACAATTGTAGTTTTTTAAAATATATTTACTAAATACAATATATATATATCTATTTTAAATAATAAAAATATTTTCTCTAAAAGTATTTTATATACAAAAAAAAAAAAAAATTAGTTTTGGTAAATAAATGGACCTTAAGTTAAAGACCACTGAACTTAACTGAATTAACATCAAAGAGAAATGCAAAAATAAAAAATAAAAAAAATAAAAAGACAAAATACAGCAAAGTGAACCAAACTAAGAACATCATTCTCTCCCACGAAAGTAGGAGAGTCTCCTCCTATAATGATTTAAAAGACAAAATAGGTGGGTTACTGGGTTAGGAAACATGAAATCGTTTTTGTACATAATTTTTTATTCGGTTTTATCCATTTTGATACACAAATACTGAAACTAATTGTATAAATATTCGATTCAACTCATCATAATCTTAGTTAACTGGCTACAAAATCACTTCCGCTAATTATTCGTTCAGTTCAATCAAATTCCTTAGCGTTGGATCGTTTTCTTGGACTGGGAGATACACCAATATTTAAAAACAATAAAAGATAAAATCATTTGCCAAGCTATAAGCACTCTAAATCCTAGATAACAAAATTGAAAAGTAACACAGACTACTTCTTTAGCGCATTCTACAACATATACAACATTCCCTCTTTTTCCATAGTGTCTTCCAATTCCACGTGGAGATCAAGAGAAACTATATCATAAGCCATTTTCATAAACTCTGGAAGCACATCCGCCACCTTAATGTCTCATCTAACAACAAACAAATATAAAATAAAAGCTTGCTAAGAGCCTACGCGGACATGCTTTAGCATTACTAATATTAAAAATAATAAAAACAAAACTAGCTAGCATGTTTCTCCATCATCTCTAATTTGGGATTTGGGTTTAATTAGATAATTCAAACTACTGTCGGGCCAGAAGCCTCAGCCTCATTTCCCTTCTCCCGGAGAGGAGACAATTGTGTGATTATGGTTCCACGAATACTTTTAAAGTTACTCACCGATGCCTTTTCCTTCTCTTCACCTTATGATTGCACGATGATGTTGTCCATAAGAGGGGAACGAAGGGTTCTCGTTTTCCTCCCAAAAAAAATTTTTAATTTCATTGAATTATTTCTGAAGAGGAAAATGTAAAATTTTCGCAACAAAGAAAAAACGAAATAGCACTATGTAGAGATGAAAACAAGCTCTCAGCTATGGCCACACAGTAAAACCTTAGCTCAAGTCTTGGTGGTGGGTTGCAAATTTTCTGCAAGCTAAACAACCTATAAGTTTATTTTTCTTATTATGTGGTTTCGGCTCCACGAATATTTTTCAAAGTTACTCACTGACACCCTTTTCTTCTTTTTTCCTTATGATTGCACGATGATGTTCACAAGAAGGGTGAGCATTGGTTCTTATTTTCCTCAACATATAATCAGCGTTTCAATAAATGATATGATGGCACCGTGTAATCAGTTTTTCAATTAAATAATTGAATGAGTCATCAATGATAGAAATTATCAATTATAGCAAGAGATCTATGTAAATTTATTAGCAATACAATTATGTATAAGATAAGGCATAATTGAAATTTACACATATTGTATAAAATAATTATGCATTACTTACATAATTAAACGATAATTCACAAAAAAGCCACTTCATCTTTCTTCACCAAAACAATTGCCTATCGTTAACGGCGCTCTCGGCGCTTTTAAGTTCTTTTACACTTTTTTTGATCCAAGGACATTGCTACACTTACAATGCCTCGAAAAGGCTACATTTGGGATACAAGATTGCCAAGTTGGTGTATATGCAACAATAGGCAAGAAAATGATGAACTCGAAAAAGTTTCGTTCATGCATAAAAAATTTTAAATGACAAAACAGAGAATGTTGCTATAGCACTAGAATTTTCCCATTGTCTTTATTATTTTCACTATTTCTTCTATGAAAGATATTATTATATAATCACTATATTAGATTTATCCAGTTTTGAAATTCAAAAAATAGGTTGAATTTCAGTTATTTTTTTTGGGCACTTGAAACCAAATAGAATATTTTAGTTAACCAAGTATTATGCCTTTATTTGTCTATCTAGATAACTTCACTTTTGTACGAGGTTAATTTTATGGACAATTGAATACTTAATTCATGCCTTATGATTCTTCATGACTGAAGGTTTCTGGTAGTGAAATCTATTGCTTCATCCAAGATATCTTCTCCGTGAATTCCAAGATACGCTGCTTCGTACAAACTCAGGTTTCCTTGGACGTTATGAATTAAGCGTTCCTTAAACTTTCCTCCGTTGTCCTTAAATTTTTCAAATGCCTCTGTATCAAACACAAAAACCAAATACGTTCAACACGTTTGTTATAGATATTTTCATTGCTATAGGCAGGCTCTAAGTTAATCTTAGAACGTGAGGTTACCGCATGACACTTTGATCCCTTGTTGTCTAAGCAATCGAAACCGAAGGGCGGCAGTGTAGAGATCATCCTCATCATGGCTGCCACTACTGACCAGCTCTTCCAATGCAACTTCTATCTCTTCCCGGAAATGGTAGGAAACGCCCAAGCGTTGGATTGAATCAATCAAGTGCAAACTTTGGGAAGGCTGATTTGGATCTCGTAGGATCTTTCTCACTTCCTCTTTGAGTACTTCTTGGTGTTGCCGAATTGTGTTGCTTATTATCTGCAGAAGAAATTGACAATAATATATTATTCTTACTGTACAAAATGTTTAGCGGCATTTAGTCAATCAAATGATGACAAACAACAATATAAAAGGTAGAAGAAAAATGACAAATGTCATTTTTGTCAGATGAAATGAAAATATAAATATGAGTCTTGCCTTTTTAAAAAGAAAAAGGAAAAACAAGCTAATATAAAAGCAACAAATGAGAAAATGAATGATATGATCACAGGGATCAATTTAGTGGAAGATGACAATGTTTGGTGGATTGATTCTTGAGCTACGTGATATATTTGCAAGAATTAAAGTCTATTCAAAATATTGAAACCAGTAACCAATAGTATTATTGTATACATGAAAAATTCTACTATAGTTCTTGTTATAGGAATTGGGGAAGTAGAATTGCAATTCACATTTGAGACTTATTATTTTTACAAATGTATTTTATATTCCAGAAGTTGGAAAAAATTTGGTTTTAGGTAGTCTCTTGAATAAATGTGAATTTAAACTTGTATTTGAGGCTAACAATTTTATTCTCTCAAAAGGTATATTTGTGGAAAAATGATACCTTTGTGATGAAATGTTCAAACTCCTGTCTCTTATACACATCTAGATGTGTATAAGAGACAGGTATTATTGTATACATGAAAAATTCTACTATAGTTCTTGTTATACGAATTGGGGAAGTAGAATTGCAATTCACATTTGAGACTTATTATTTTTACAAATGTATTTTATATTCCAGAAGTTGGAAAAAATTTGGTTTTAGGTAGTCTCTTGAATATATGTGAATTTAAACTTGTATTTGAGGCTAACAATTTTATTCTCTCAAAAGGTATATTTGTGGAAAAATGATACCTTTGTGATGAAATGTTCAAACTCCTGTCTCTTATACACATCTAGATGTGTATAAGAGACAGATGTCACATTTTAAATAAATCTCCAATTAAAAGGAATAAAAAAACCTCATATGAGTGTTGGAATAAAAGAAAACCAAACCTTAATTACTTAAGAGTTCGGGGTTGTAGAGTAATTGTTAAAATTCTTGAACCCAAGAGGAAAAAATTGGGTGAAGGAGGAATTGAGTTTATCTTCTTAGTAGGATATGCACACAATAACAAGACTTATCGATTCATACTTACAGAACCTAATGACTCTATGTCTATTAACACAATTATAGAATCAAGGAATGTTAGTTTTGATAAAAATAGATTTATATCTATTTCTAAAATTTTAAAACAGAACAATTTCCTAATATGGAAAATGATGCGTTGGAAAATGAAATGAAAATGGTGAAGTCATTAAACTTTGTAGGAGCAAAAGAGGAAGGAAAGCTAAGTCTTCCAGTTTTGACTATTTTATGTTCTTAGTAAAAGGATACTTGAAAGTCAATTGGATCACCGATAAAAAGGATCATACTTCAACCAATAGATGGATCTTTATGCTTGGTGGCAGTACATTTCTTAGAGTTCCAAGAAACAAACTGGTATAGTAGATTCCACACTGCCTACATAATTATAGCATTAGTTTCAGCATGTAAAGAAAAAGAATGTTTAAGGAATTTGCTTTATGGATTCTTCTGTACGAAAGGCATATAGTACCCATTTATATATACTGTGACAGTGTCTCAACTTTAGCAAAAACATATAGCCAGTATATTATGACAAATCTAGACACATAGAACTAAGACAGAATTATGTGAGAGACTTGATTACGAATGGACAAAAAGATTAACAAGAGATATGGTAAATAAGTTAAGTCTTGAATTCAATGAGTCAAAGTAGAGGGGTCATTTTTCCAATTATACATTCAGTTTAATTAATTTCATTTTCTTCAATTAATTGATATTTTCATTATTGTTTAACACGACTACTATCCATTAGATACACCCGTGAAAAAAAATTATGATTATTTCTTATTATTGAGGACTTATTGAATTATTTGATTGAAAAATTGATTGTAAGACACCATTGTATCATTAAATTGAAACGTTGATTATATGGTGAGGAAAATGAGAACCAATGCTCCCCCTTGTCCTGGACATCATTGTGTAATCATAAGGAAAAAAAAAAACAAGGGTGTGAATGAGTAACTTTAAAAATATTTGTGGAACCATAACCACATAATAAGGAAAATAGAAAATAAAGATTGTTAGCTTGCAGGAAATTTGGAACCTGCCACCAAGACTTGAGCTAAGGTTTTGCTGTGCAATTACAGTTGAGTACTTGTTTTCATCTCTATGGTACTATTTTCGTTTCATCCTTCTTGTAAAAATTTTCCATTTTCTAGTTTAGGAATAATGAGTGAAATTAAATATTTTTTTGTGAGGAAATTAAGAACCCCTATTGCCCTCTTGTGGACGTCATCGTGCAATCATAAGGTGAAGAGAAAAAAAAAAGGAGTCAGTGAGTAACTTTAAAAATATTTGTGGAACCATAAATCACACAATTGTCTCCTCTCTAGGAGGCAGGAGATGAGTGAGGATTCTTAAAAAATTAGGCGATGAAATCTTTTAGGAGGGAGGGTTTTTTTGGAGCCCTCATATTCTTGTAAATAATGTCCATTGCTCCCCCTTCTATAGAGATGAAAACAAGCTCTCAGTTGTGGTTGCATAGTAAAACCCTCAAGTCTTGGTGGTAGGTTCCAAATTTTCTGCAAGCTAACAACCTCTAAACTCTATATTTCTTATTATGCGGTTACAGTTCCATAAATATTTTTCAAAGTTTACTCACTGACACCCTTTCTTCTTTTTTCCTTATGATTGCACGATGATGTCCACAAGAAGGGTAAGCATTGATTCTCATTTTCCTCAGCATATAATTAGCGTTTCAATCAATGAATATGGACACCGTGTAATCAGTTTTTCAATTAAATAATTGAATGAGTCATCAATGATTAGAAATAATTAATTTATAGCAAGGGATGTATGTAAATTTATTAGCAATACAATTATGTATAAGAAATAATCAATTATAGCAAGAGATTTATGTAAATTTATTATCAATACATTATGTATAAGATAAGACATAATTGAAATTTACACATATTGTGTGCAAATGATTATGCATCACTTTCATAATTAAACGATAATTCACAAAAGAGCCATTCCATCTTTCTGCACAAAATAATTGCCTATTGTTAACGGTGCTTTCAAGTTCTTCTACACTTTTTTTGATCCAATGACATTGCTACACTTAGAATGCCTCGAAAAAACTATATTTGGGATACAAAATTGCCAAGTTGGTGTATATGCAACAATAGGCAAGAAAATGATGAACTCGAAAAAGTTTCTTTCATGCATAAAAAATTTGAAATGACAAAACGAAAGAATGTTGCTTATAACACTAAAATTCCCCATTGTCTTTATTGTTTTCACTATTTCATCTATGAAAGATATTATTATATAATCACTATATTAGATTTATCGTAGTTTTGAAATTCAAAAAATAGGTTGAATTTCAGTTATTTTTTTGGGTACTTTGAAACCAAATAGAATATTTTAGTTAACCAAGTATTATGCCTTTTATTTGTCTATCTAGATAACTTCACTTTTGTACAAGGTTAATTTATGGGCATTGAATTGCAAGATTATTTATTTTAGATTAGATAAATAAATAAAGTAGCAAAAATAAGAAAAAAATAAATAAAGGAAAACAGAAAATTAGAAAAAATAATTAAATTACTTCAAATTAATGTACATGGTATAAACAAAATCCAATGTAGAATACAGAAAGTATACCTCATCTCTAACAGGAAGAGCCAATCAAAGATTAATGATCGAGATTAGGCAATATGGCTATAAAAAGGAGCCAACATTAATGAGAGAAAGTATGAGTCTTTCATATAGCCTATAAACTTATAACTTATATATAAGATAGTTCTAAAATCTTTCACTCAAACTAATAACTCTTACCTTAAACCTTGATTGATGAGGAAGGAATGTTCTATGGACCTTTGGCTTAGTTTAATCTATTAAATCACACATATATGTTATTATATCAATAAAGTCATCCACCTATTAAATTCATCCCTTATAAGATAGAAAACCAGGATATCCTTACCTTAATCATCACAACAAACGTCTCTTTGGTTTCCAATTTTTACTAAATTATTTTAAATTTACATTTTATCCTTATTGCGTTGAATTAACACATTTTCCTTTTGTTTTGTTACTTTTCAATATGGTATTTCATATCATTTTAGGCATCATACACCTTTAGAAATTGGTTATTGTTTCAAAGCATACATTTAGTCAACATGATCATCATCAAACACACTTATAGTCACATCAGACAACACTCTAAAAAACCTGCAGAGACAAAAAAGGATTGTCCTTTTTCAAAAATTTATGAGATAAAGGGATTTTAGCTTAAAACAGTAAGATTTTTTATCTTCAAACAAATTTGAGGCACTTAGAGCCTTTGACAGAAGACGTGACTTTAAGGAATTTATTGGTGCATCAATCACTTACTAGATGAAAAGATTTAGCTAGTAATGCTAAAAGCAACCATACACTTTGGGACCTAGCTATTGATGCTTCGTTATCCTAAATGTAGACATGGTCTTTCTAGTGAAAGAGAATCGAGAGGTTGTGAACTTACTAGGTATCCCATATTGAGATGTGTATTCTCCAAGCCCTTGTCACCATTCATGTGAATAATTCTTCAAATAATGACTGATCAAAAGCAAATCAAATTTTGTATTGTGACCAAAGGGCATAGTGGAGGGTATATCCCAATTGACTACATTATCCAATAGATGATGAAATGTATGCTTGAATTAACACATTTCCCTTTTGTTTTGTTTTTTTACTTTCATATATTATTCATATCGTTTTAGGCATCATACACCCTTTAAAATATTTCTTACTGTTTCAAAGTATACATTTAGTCAACATGATCATCATCAAATACACTTATAGTCACATCAGACAACACTTTAAAAACCTGTAGAGACAAAAAGGGATTGTCCTTTTTCAAAGTCTATGAAGATCTCAAGGATTTTAGCTTAAAACAGATAAGACTTTTTTCGTCAAACAAATCTGAGACACTTGAGCCTTGATAGAAGATGTGACTTTAAGGGAATTTATGGTGACATCAATCACTTAATTGTCAAGATTTAACTGTAATGTTAAAAGCAACCATACACTTTGGGACCTAACTTATTGATGCTTCACTATCCTAAATGTAGACACGATCTTTCTAGTGAAAGAGCTCGAGAACTTGTTGAACTTACTAGGTATCCCACATTGAGATGTGTATTCTCCAAGCCTTGTCACCAATCATGTGAATAATCTTTCAAAATGAACATATCAAAAGCAAATCAAAATTTTGCATCTGTGACCAAAGGGTAGCACCGAGAGGGTTACATTCCAATTGACTACATTATCAAATACATAATGAAATGTCTTATGAAAGAGTTCCATTTAATGAGACTGTTCATCTATGGAACTGATATTGTTCCCTAAGGAAAATTAGATATATTTCATAAATAGGTTATTGAATTGTGATTATTATGGTGAGAAAAGGGTGGAATAATCCTATTCCAACAACAAATTTCGAAAATGATCTTATCTTTGAACCATTGCTGAGTTTAATGAAAGGGGCACTTCAGGAGTAGTTTTATATATTTGTAGCTTTTGAGTCATATAGACACTTCGCAACAACTAATTCACCAACATTATGAGTTGAAGGGATAGACCTCCATTAAAAGAGTTTTGCAATATTGACTAGCTC
>CM038478.1:4953299-5038162 GCA_021464305.1 Kandelia obovata | reverse complement strand
CAACAAAAATGGATTTCTAAATTATTGGGCTATAATTACAAGATCGTTTAAAAAAGGGGGAGCGAGAATTTGGTAGTTGATGCATTATCTCGTATTCTGGAGCAGACTGAAGTGGTGGCACTCTCTATCCCTACCTGCACTACAATTGTGCAAATTAAGAGGGAGTGGTGGGATGATCATGAAACTTAAGAGATCGTTGAGAAGCTACAGACAAGTCCTAATTTCGTTACTATTACATTTGGGATTCTCAAGATTTAAGTGATAAAGGGAGATTGGTACTTGTTCCTCATTCTCACTGCAAGGACACAATCATGTAAGAATATCATGCATCCTTGATTTTCGGTCACTCAGGATTTCTTCGTACCTACAAGTATGTTGGTAAGGAGTTTTATTGGAAGGGCATGAAGAAGGAAATTAGGAGGTTTGTAGCTGAATGTGATGTATGCCAACGTCACAAGAGTGAATCCGTGACATCTCCAGCACTTCTTCAACCTTTACCTATCCCATAAGAAGTTTGGACGGACATCTATATGGATTTTATTGAGGGACTCCCACTGTCCCAAGGTAAATCCATTATTTTTGTTGTTGTTGATCGCTTGACTAAGTATGCTTATTTTTATGCACTTAGTCACCCTTATATTGCTACTAGTATTGCTTAAGTTTTTGTTGACAATATTGTAAGACTCCACAGTGTTCCTAAATCGATTGTCAGTGACCGAGATAAGATCTTCACCAGTAATTTTTGGAAGGAACTATTCTACTTGCAAGGGACACAACTAAATATGAGCACTGCTTATCACCCACAGACAGATGGACAAACTGAGGTAGTCAACCGATTCTTAGAAAACTACCTTCATTGCTTTGCAAGTGACAAGCCAAAGAATTGGGTAAAATGGCTTCCTTGGGCCAAATGGTGGTATAATACCACTTATCATTCCTCTACAAAGATGTCCCCATTTCAAGTAGTTTATGGGCGAGTTCCACCTACTCTTACAAGGTATATAGTTAGATCATCTCACGTGGATCAAGTCAACAAGGACTTATAAGATAGGGACAGGTTGCTCCAACTCCTAAAGGACAACCTTATTGTAGCCCAAGCCCTTATGAAACAACATGTGGATATGCACCATATAGAGTTAGAATTTTTAGTGGGAGATTATGTCTATCTTAGACTCCAACAATATCGGCAGTTATTCGTCACTATCCACTCCTCAATGAAATTATCTCCTCGTTTCTTTAGGTCATACCAAATTTTGGAGCACATTGGTCCTGTTGTCTACCGTCTTAACTTATCAGCAGGATCAAAAATACATCTTGTCTTCCATGTCTCTTGCTTGAAAAGGAATGTAAGAGATGGTGTGGTGACACAAAGCCAACTGTCTGACATTACTGGCACATGAGAGGTTAACCTTCAATCGCAAGCCATCTTAGACCGACGTATTATCAAACATGGAAATCGAGTTGTTGTCCAAATCCTGGCTCAGTGGTCTAACCTCCCTGTTGAGGATGCTACCTGAAAGTTCTATCATTCTTTTGCAAATCGATTTCCAGACTTTATTGCCAGTCAGCCTTGAGGACAAGCCTATTTTCTGGTAGTGAAATGTATTGCTTCATCCAAGATATCTTCTCCGCGAATTCCAAGATACGCTGCTTCGTACAAACTCAGGTTTCCTTGGACGTCATGAATTAAGCATTCCTTAAACTTTCCTTCGTTGTCCTTAAATTTTTCAAATGCCTCTGTATCAAACACAAAAACCAAATACGTTCAACACGTTTGTTATAGATATTTCCATTGCTATAGGCAGGCTATAAGTTAATCGAGAATGTGAGGTTACCGCATGGCACTTTGATCCCTTGTTGTCTAAGCAATCGAAACCGAAGGGCGGCAGTGTAGAGATCATCCTCATCACGGCTGCCACTACTGACCGGCTCTTCCAATGCAACTTCTATCTCTTCGCGGAAATGGTCGGAAACGCCCAAGCGTTGGATTGAATCAATCAAGTGCAAACTTTGGGAAGGCTGATTTGGATCTCGTAGCATCTTTCTCACTTCCTCTTTGAGTACTTCATGGTGTTGCTTATTATCTGCAGAAGAAATTGACAAGAATATATTATTCTTACCGTACAAAATGTTTAGCGGCATGTAAGTTCCTATAGCGTTACTAATATTCTACTAATTTCTTCCTGCTTCAATTCAACAATAATTGAAAAGAAAGAAAAAACGTGGAAAAAGAGGCATGCATGGTTTAATTACCTGAGAGTCAGAGGCGTAAGAGAGGAAATAATCCCCCCAAATGGTAGGATGGTAATCCGGAGTAGGACGATTGACTCTAGATGTTTGCTTTCGGCGTGAAGCAGGAACGCCTGAAAATTGAGATGCCATAGTCTTCCTTCCTTCTCTACTTGCTGAATACAATCAATTGCTAGCGTGTGGCATGGAGTTCGTTTGAGACCATATTTATAGGCTCGCCCTCTGGGAGAGGTTATTATTAATGGTAAATTTGCTGTTTTTCATGTATATTCACTAAATATGAAAATGAAATATTCGGTTCAACTCACCATCATCTTAATTAATTAACCATAAAATCACTTTGGCCAATTATACATTCAGTACAATTAAATCATTTTCTTCGATTTTTTTAACACGATTACTATTCATCAGATACACCCGTGCAAAAAATTTCTACTATTTCTATCATACTCATTGAATTATTTGATTGAAAAGTTGATTAGACGGCACCATCATATCATTGATTGAAACGCTGATTATACGGTGAGGAACATGAACACCAATGTTCGCCCTTCTCATGGACATCATCGTGCAATCATAAGAAAACAATAAGAAAAGGATGTCAGTGAGTAAGTTTGAAAAATATTCGAGGAACCATAACCACGTAATAAGAACAATAGACATAGAGATTGTTAGCTTGCAGGAAATTCGGAACCCACCGCCAAGACTTAGAGCTAAAGTTTTACTGTGCAGCCACAATTGCGTGCTTGTTTTCAATTTCTATGGTACTATTTCGTTTTGTCCTTGTTATGAAAATTTTGCATTTTTCACTTCAGAAAGAATGAGTGAAATTAAACAATTTTTTGTAAGGAAAACGAGAACCCCGCGTTTCGCCTCTCCTAGACATCATCGTGCAATCATAAGGTGAAGAGAAAAAAAGGCGTGAGTGAGAAACTTTAGAAATATTGGTGGAACCATAATCACACACAATTGTCTCCTCTCCGGGAGTGAGGCTGAGGATTCTTCAGAAATGAGGCGACAGAATCTTTTAGGAGGCAGGAGTTTGTGTAGCCATCAATATTCTTGTAAATAACGTCCATTGCTCTCGCAAGGTTCTGCAACAAAACCATTGAAATTGGGATGGGAGCCAAGCACCCTTCATTGATATCTTTACGTGAATATGCGATCCCTTGGCAAAGAAATTTAATCCCATAAAAAAACAATCTTCTATGATTGTTTTACAATATATAGGAGAAAACTTATGTCTCCTAACCTTCAACCTTTAAGTAAAAGATTAAATTCTTAACCAATGATAAAAGGTGACAATTATAAAAAAATCATTACAATTTTTGTAAATACCAACAATTTGTCGTTGGTTTTGTGCAAATGAAAATTTTTTCTTTTCTCTTATAAATTTTTTATTATTCCATTAAAAATCTTATTATTTATAATATAATTGCAGAATTATAAACAATTTATAAAGCAATTTTGAAAATACACTAATTTTTTGATAACTTAATTTTAGTAATATAACTTACAATCAAATATTGTTCATTTTATTCTATAAATGAATTCACATAAATCTCTGTTGCAAATTAGTGAGAGCAAATTTTTCCTTAAGGAAAGTGACATTTGATACACAACTTGAAGTAATTTTCTTTTAATTTCTAGTATAATCCAAAACATTTGCACAACAATCTTAAGACAAAATTTTCCCACTCACTATGACTGAAACATTAAGAGAGTTGGCTTCTAACTTCATCAGATTCAAAAGGTTCGATGAAGGAAACTTTAGATGCTAGCAAAAGGGAGTTCACTTTCTGTTTGTATCATTACAAGCAATTTATGTTTTAAATACCATAAGACTTGAAGAGTCAGAAAATGAAATTATTGTTGATACTAGAAATAGACAAAAATGGGAGATAGAGGATGAGATATGCAAAGGACACATCCTAAATGCAATGAGTGATTCATTATTTGACATCTACCACAATTTTCAAACTGCAAAGGAACTATAAGTGAAATTAGAGACAAAGTATATTTAAGAGGATACAACAAGAATAAAACAGAGGATATTTCTCTAGAAGAGCTTATTAATCATCTTCTTGTAGAAAAAGGGCTTCGCATGCAAGAAGAAAACAAAGAGCAAGTCTCTCATGTTTTAAAAGTGCATGTAGTTAAGGAAGAACAATCAAGCAAGATCTCTAACAAGAGAAAGAGTCAATCAAATGATGACAAACAACAATATAAAAGGTAGAAGAAAAATGACAAATGTCATTTCTATCAGATGAAATGACACTATAAATATGAGCCTTGCCTTTTTAAAAAGAAAAAGGAAAAACAAGCTCATATAAAAGCAACAAATGAGAAAATGAATGATATGATCACACAGATCGATTTAGTGGAAGATGACAATGTTTGATGGATTGATTCTTGAGCTACCTGATATATTTGCAAGAATAAAAGTCTATTCAAAATATTGAAACCAGTAACCAATGGTATTGTTGTTTACATGAAAAATTCTACTATAGTTCTTGTTATAGGAATTGGGGAAGTAGAATTACAATTCACATTTGAGAGAGTTATTATTTTTACAAATTTATTTTATATTCCAAAAGTTGGAAAAAATTTGGTTTTAGGTAGTCTCTTGAATAAATATGAATTTAAACTTGTATTTGAGGCTAACAATTTTATTCTCTCAAAAGGTGTATTTGTGGAAAAATGATACCTTTGTGATGAAATGTTCAAACTCAATATTGATGCAAATAATATTAATATTTCTACTTATATTTTTTTAGCATTTTTATTTATGGTATAATAGATTAGGTCACATAAATTTTAAAAAGTTACAAATACATGATTAAATTAGAATTATTGTCACACTTTAATACATCTAAAGATAAATGCACAACTTGTATGTTAACAAAAATAACTAGAAGTGTATTTCCAAACATTCAAAGATCTTTTACAAAAATAACTTGTATACATACTTTAAAGTATGTGATTTGAATAACACACCAACACTGGAAAGTAAAAGATATTTTGTAACATTCTTTGATGATTATTCTAGATTTTGTCATTTTTATTTGTTACATACTAAAAATGAAGTTATTGAAAAATTTAAAATCTATAAATTTGAAATTGAGCTATAATGTGAATTTGTGATTAAATGTTAAGTTTGTTAAAAGAAGAGAATATTATGATATTACAATTTTGAGATCATAGGAATTATTCTTCAAACAACTGCTCCTTATACACCATAAGAGAATGATATTGCTAAAAGAAAAAATCAAATATTGATGGAAATGGTTAATGTCATTTTGTTAAATTCTAGTTTAAATAAATCTCCAATTAAAAGGAATAAAAAAACCTCATATGAGTTTTGAAATAAAGAAAACCAAACCTTAATTACTTAAGAGTTTGGGGTTGTAGAGTAATTGTTAGAATTCTTGAACCCAAGAGGAAAAAATTGGGTGAAGGAGGAATTGAGTTTATCTTCTTAGGATATGCACACAATAACAAGACTTATCGATTCATACTTACAGCACCTAATGACTCTATCTCTATTAACACAATTATAGAATCAAGGAATGTTAGTTTTGATAAAAATAGATTTATATTTATTTCTAAAATTTTAAAACAGAACAATTTCCTAATATGGAAAATGATGTGTTGGAAAAATGAAATGAAAATGGTGAAGTCATTAAACTTTGTAGGAGCAAAAGAGGAAGGAAAGCTAAGTCTTCCAGTTTTGACTATTTTATGTTCTGAGTAAAAGGATACTTGAAAGTCACTTCGATCACCGATAAAAAGGATCATACTTCAACCAACAGATGGATCTTTATGCTTGGTGGGAGTACAATTTCTTAGGGTTCCAAGAAACAAACTGGTATAGTAGATTCCACACTACCTACATAATTTATAGCATTAGTTTCAACTTGTAAAGAAAAAGAATGTTTAAGGAATTTTCTTTATGGGATTCTTCTGTACGAAAGGCATATAGTACCCATTTATACATACTGTGACAGTGTCTCAACTTTAGCAAAAACATATAGTCAAGTATATAATGACAAATCTAGACACATAGAACTAAGACACAATTATGGGAGAGACTTGATTACGAATGGACAAAAAGATTAACAAGAGATATGGTAAATAAGTTAAGTCTTGAATTCAATGACTCAAAGTAAAGGGGTCATTTTTCCAATTATACATTCAATTTAATTAATTTCATTTTCTTCAATTAATTGATATTTTCATTATTTTTTAACACAATTACTATCCATTACATACACCCGTGAAAAAAATTTATGATTATTTCTATTATTAAGGACTTATTGAATTATTTAATTGAAAAATTGATTGCACGACACCATTGTATCATTAATTGAAACATTGATTATATGGTGAGAAAAAAGAGAACGAATGCTCCCCATTGTCGTGGACATCATTGTGTAATCATAAGGAAAAGAAAACAAGGGTGTCAATGAGTAACTTTGAAAAATATTTGTGGAACCATAACCACATAATAAGAAAAATAGACATAAAGAGATCAAGAGAAACTATATCATAAACCATTTTCATATACACTAGAAGCACATCCACCGCCTTAATGTCTCATCTAACAACAAACAAATATGAAATAAAAGCTTGCTAAAAGCCTACATGGACATGCTTTAGCATTACTAATATTAAAAATAATAAAAACAAAACTAGCTAGCATGTTTCTCCATCATCTCTAACTTGGGATTTGGGTTTAATTAGATAATTCAAACTACTGTTGGGCCAGAAGCCTCAACCTCATTTCCCTTCTCCCGGAGAGGATACAATTGTGTGATTATGGTTCCACGAATACTTTTGAAGTTACTCACCAATGCCTTTTCCTTCTCTTCACCATATAATTGCACGATGATGTCCACAAGAGGGGAACGAGGGGTTCTCGTTTTCCTGCCAAAAAAATGTTTAATTTCATTCATTATTTCTGAAGAGGAAAATGCAAAATTTTCATAAGAACAAAGGAAATAGTACCATATATATAATGATGAAAACAAGCTCTTAGCTGTGGTTGCATAGTAAAACCTTAGCTCAAGTCTTGGTGGTAGGTTCCAAATTTTCTGCGAGCTAACAACCTCTAAGTCTATATTTCTTATTATGTGGTTACAGTTCCATAAATATTTTTCAAAGTTATTCACTGACACCCTTTTCTTCTTTTTTTCTTATGATTGCACGATGATGTCCACAAGAAGGGTGAGCATTGATTCTCATTTTCCTTAGCATATAATTAGCGTTTCAATCAATGATATGATGGCACCGTGTAATCAGTTTTTCAATTAAATAATTGAATGAGTCATCAATGATAGAAATAATCATTTATAGCAATAGATTTATGTAAATTTATTAGCAATACAATTATGTATAAGAAATAATCAATTATAGCAAGACATTTATGTAAAGTTATTAGCAATACAATTATGTATAAGATAAGACATAATTGAAATTTACACATATTGTATGCAAATGATTATGCATCACTTGCATAATTAAATGATAATTCACAAAAGAGCCACTCCATCTTTCTTCACAAAAATAATTGCCTATCATTAACGGTGCTTTCAAGTTCTTCTACACTTTTTTTGACCCAAGGACATTGCTACACTTACAACGCCTCAGAAAAACTACATTTGGGATACAACATTGCCAAGTTGGTGTATATGCAACAATAGGCAAGAAAATGATGAACTCGAAAAAGTTTCGTTCATGCATAAAAAATTTTAAATGACAAAACAAAGAATATTGCTATAGCACTAGAATTTTCCCATTGTCTTTATTGTTTTCACTATTTCATCTATGAAAGATATTATTATATAATCACTGTATTAGATTTATCCAGTTTTGAAATTCAAAAAATAGATTGAATTTCAGTTATTTTTTTGGGTACTTGAAACCAAATAGAATATTTTAGTCAACCAAGTTTTATGTCTTTATTTGTCTATCTAGATAACTTCACTTTTGTACAAGGTTAATTTTATGGGCAATTGAATTGCAGATTATTTATTTAGACAAATAAATAAATAAAGTAGCAAAAATAAGAAAAAAAAATAAATAAAGGAAAACAGAAAATTTGAAAACAATAATTAAATTACTTCAAATTGATGTACATTATATAAACAAAATCCAATGTACAATACAGAAAGTATACCTCACTCCTAAAAGGAAGAGCCAATCAAAGATTAATGATCGAGATTAGGCCAATATGGCTATAAAAGGAGCCAACATTAATGAGAGAAAGTATGAGTCTTTCATATAGCCTATAACTTATATATGAGATAGTCCTAAAATCTTTCACTTAAACTAATAACTCTTACTTAAACCTTGATTGATGAGGAAACAAATGTTCTAAGGGCCTTTGGCTTAGTTTATAGCCATTAAATCACACATATGTTATTATATCAATAAAGTCATCCACCTATTAAATTCATCCCTTATAAGATAGAAAACTTAGGATATCATTACCTTAATCATCACAACAAACGTCCTTTCATTTCCAATTTTTACTAAATTATTTTAAATTTACATTTTATCCTTATTTGCTTGAATTAACACATTTTCCTTTTGTTTTGTTTTGTTTTGTTACTTTTCATATGTTATTTCATATCGTTTTAGGCATCATACACCCTTTAAAATATTGGTTATTGTTTCAAAGCATACATTTAGTCAACATGATCATAATCAAACACACTTATAGTCACATGAGGCAACACTCTAAAAACCTTTAGAGATAGAAAAGGGATTGTCCTTTGTCAAAATCTATTGAGATCTCAAGGGATTTTAGCTTAAAAGAGTAAGATTTTTTTATCTTCGAACAAATCTGAGAAACTTAGAGCCTTGACAGAAAACGTGCCTTTAAGGGAATTTATGGTGACATCAACCACTTACTAGATGAAAAGATTTAGCTAGTAATGCTAAAAGCAACCACATACTTTTAGGACCTAACCTATTGATGCTTCGCTATCCTAAATGTAGACATGGTCTTTCTAGTGAAAGAGATCGAGAACTTGTTGAACTTACTAGGTATCCCAAATTGAGATGTGTATTCTCCAAGCCTTGTTACCAATCATGTGAATAATCTTTCAAATATGACATATCAAAAGCAAATCAACATTTGTATTGTGACCAAAAGGCAGCACCGAGAGAGGTTCATTGCAATTGACTACATTATCAAATACATGATGAAATGTCTTATAAAAGTGTTCCTTTCAATGAGATTACTCATCTACAGACTAATATTGTTCCTTAAGGACATTGGATATATTCATGAAGAGGTTATTGAATTGTTATATATGGTGAGAAAGGGTGAAATTAATTATATTCCAACCACAATTTTTGAAATGATCTTATCTTTAAACCATTTCTAAGTTTAATGAAAGGGGCACTTCAGGAATAGTTCTATTATATGTGTAGCTTTTAAGCCATATAGACACTTTGCGACACTAATTCACCAACATCATGTGTCGAAGGGATAGACCTCCACTAAAACAGTTTTGCAATATTGACTGGCTCTACGTGTCAAAAATTTTAGAATGGATAATCTAGTTTGGAGAAAGGGACTTTCAGTTGCCCGCCAAATGATTGAGAAGATATTTGGTCCTACATAGGTGTGAGGAGTATTAAGGGGTTCCTCTTATTGGGATAATTTCACTTGATTGCATATACCCTAACAATAACCATTGGCCAAACATGATAAAAAGACTTGTCTCATTCACTAAGGAATAAAATATGTCCATTATAATTACTTTAATCTTGATATTCACAAGCATCTCTATCTCATCATTTGAGCATAGAGCTCTCAAAAAATGTGGCAAAAATTCTTTGATGGAATTGAGTGCACATTATTTATCATTTACACGACATTACATTTTTCCATCCAAAATGTTGTTCTTTGTCGTTCAATCTTAAAACTTCACGCATTGACAGTGTTTACCTTCCCCTATCTCATAGCCTATTTCCCTATCTCAGGGGATACTGCTATTCTTGTTTGTTCTCCTCCTTAATAGGCTTGCATTCGAGCACTTTACCTAGTCTTAGGTTCTCCAGATTGCAAGACAACAACAATAATAGAAAACCAAACAATTACGAGAGATTCTCAAGACATTTCGCTATTTATTTTGGTTCCCCTCATCTTAGTAATGACTAGGTGAATGTATGCATCTCAAGATTCAAGATTCCTCATAAGATTGAAATCGAGGAATCAATAGACGAGCAAATTAGGCATGTTCTAGCAGAAAAAAAAAACCCTATATATTGTTATAACAATAAAATCATCCACCTATTAAATGCATCCTTTATAAAATAAGAAATTTAGGATATCTCTTCCTTAGTCATCACATCATACATCCTTCAATTTTCAATTTTTACTACATTATTTTATAATTTACATTTTATCCTTATTTGATTCCTTCTAACACATTTCTCTTTACTTTTGTTTTATTACTTTTCATATGTTATCTCATGTTTTTTTAGGCATCATTCACCTCTTAAAATATTGTTTATTGTTTCAACGTATACATTTAGTCAATATGATCATTATCAAACACACTTATAGTCACATCATGTAGCACTCTAAAGACCTTTAAAAACAGAGAAGGGATTGCCCTTCTTCAGAATCTATGAAGATCTCAAGGGATTTATCTTAAAACAGTAAGATTTTTTATCCTCAAAAAAATCTGAGACAGTTGAAACCTTGGCAGAAGATGTGCCTTGAAGGACATTTATAGTGACATCAATCACTTACTAGATGTCAAGATTTAGCTAGTAAAATTCAAAGAAACCATACACTTTTGGGACCTAACCTATTGATGTTTCACCTTTCCACATGTAAACATGATTCTCTAATGAAAGAGATCGAGAACTTGTTGAACTTACCAAGTATCCCATGTTGAGACGTGTATTCTCCAAGCCCTGTCACCAATCATATGAATAATCTTTCAAATATGATTGATCAAAAGCAAATCAAAATTCATTTTGTGACCAATAGGCAGCACCAAGGGAGGTACATTCCAAGTGACTACATTATCAAATACATGACGAAATATCTGAAGAAAGAGTTCCTTTTCACAAGATTACTCATCTACGGATTGATACTGTTCCCTAAGGTCATTGGATATATTCATGAATAGGTTATTGAATTGTTATATAAGATGAGAAAGGGTGGAATTAATCTAATTCCAACCATAATTGTCAAAATGATCTTATCTTCAAACCATTGTTGAGTTTAAGGAAATGGGTACTTCAGGAGTAGCTCTGTTATATGTGTAGTTTCTGAGCCATATAGACATTTCGTGTCACTAATTCACCAACACCATGTGCCAAAAGGATAGACCTCCACTAAAAAAAATTTGCAATATTGATTGGCTCTAATTTCAGAATGGATAACTTAGTTTGGAGAAAGGGACTTTCAATTGCTCCCCAAATGATTAAAAAGATATTTGGTCCTACACAGGTGTGATGAGTATTAAGAGGTTCCTTTTATTAGGATAATATAAGTGATTATATATGTCCCAACAATAGTCATTGGCCAAACATGATAAAAAAGGTTTATTCCATTCACTAAGGAATAAAAGATGTTCATTATAATTACTTCAATCCTAATATTCATAAACGTGTTTATCCCATCATTCGAACATAAAGTCATGTCATAAAAAGCACCTACGCGTGCTTTAATCATTCTCCCTCAAAATGGTATAAGTTATGGCGTTTTAAATGTCAAAGGCAACCCCATAAAGGTGTGAAAATTCTACCTAGCTAAACTTTAAAATGCGAAAATTTGTAAACATAAATATAAAAAAAAAGATGGAAAGAGGAAATGTCAAAGGTAGGCATTTTAAATGTCAAAAGGCAACCCAACATCATTGAGAAAAAGGGCAAGGAAGGAACCATCAAAACAAAAGAAAAGCCAATTTGTTAATTGAATTAGGTAGCATCCTTTGTTAATTCCCTCCCACCACCTGGCTATACAGAGGCCAAGTATTTGAATTTTTAGAAACCAACCCCAAAGGAAAGCAAGTGAGGAATAAGCTAAGCTTACTCTCTCTCAAACATAAGTAAGCAAGCCTCTTTCTAGAGCTATTTAGACTTCTTAGCCCCCATAAATTTGTAAATTTAATACTTTAAGAAGTAAACTCTTCAATCGCCACTAAAAGTGGATCTTTCTAATAAAAAACTTGAACTATTAAATTTACAAAATCTCTAAATATTAAGAATAAGCCCAAACTTATGCAACCTATAATAAAAATTTCAAATATAAATTATTACTTTAAGAATTACATTCTTTAGTTGTCATTGGTGGGATCCTCTAAATTATTATCATTGCTACTATTTACATTTTTGCAACTTATCATGAATCCGCGTGACCTTATTGCCATCAGCCATAGCAAGAGTTCACGTGGGTTAGTAGGCCACCGTCCATTATTGTCAATTAAGGCAAGCCACAGACATTGCGGTTTGGGATGGGCCTATGAATACGATATGAAACGAACTCCATCTCTTCGTAGTTCGCAATTTGAGCATAATAAATCATTATAATTCCGGGCCAAATATTTTTTATACCTTCCCATCTTTTCATTTCCACATGTGTAAATATTTATGTTCGAGAGAGTACTGCGCCAGGGGAGCTAGATGGATACGAAAGAAACACAACTAATAAAACTTACTTTTACTCACAAAGTTCATAATCTCACCCACAAAGCTTTGTGATCCAAATAAAGATAGTACGATGCATACATACACTGATACATAATTCCTGTAATTCTGCTATAAGAGACGGGAACCCCAGGCACACCCTTATAAAGACCCACACTTCATTTATGATTTCTTTCTTCGTCTTCGTTTAGTTTGTTCCCACTCATGGCTAAGGTAACCAGAAACTTATAAGGTGTAGAGAATCTTTTGAGCAAACGAGGCAACGCAATCTCTGAGCATGTGGGAGTTTGTGTAGCCGTCACCGTCCTTGTAAATGACATCCATTGCACGTGTGAGGTTCAGGGAAGCTGCAAAAGAGGCATTGGAACTAGAGTTGAGCAGACACTTGTCGTTTATGTCTTTCCATGAATATTCAATCTTCTGGCGAAAATATTTTGTGCATTCTTTTCCGATACGCCATATTGCTTCATGTAACATTGGATTTTCAGAAGCGACATGCTGTCTCTTTTGCTCAACTGCAAATCTTGACCAAAATTAAGTTAAATTTTAGATTAATATAATCAAGATTACTATTCAGAAATTAAGTCATTACTCGTTGTAGGGGACTATAGTCATCCATCAATCTGCAAACAATCGATGAAGCTCTAACCATACTTGGGAAATTGGACACCCACTACAAGGCTCCTTCGTAGCAATTGGCCATTCCAACAAATGCTGCGTGAAAGCACTGGTAGCAAGCACATTGTGAGCAGATTTCCAAATATTCCTCCATTGTGGATCATATCCGAACCCGCCACTTGCTTCGGCCATGTAGCATTGGAACGTTTTCTTCAAATGGGAGACGCAAAAGTATTTAAAAAGTAAAATATAAACAAATAAAAGGTATATAAAATTTCAAAGCATAATGTCACGGGCTGATTCAAGTATGCTGCCCGCGTTGTTGCATGCTAGTCAATTGGTGCCACCACAAGGCAAGAGAGATTCTAGAAGAATGTTAGGTCCCTCTCTAGAATGTCCATTGTAAATATCTAGATATTATCCTTAGAATTCTCTAGAACAAATGTATTATAACACACATTGAGGAGAGGGAAGCAACTATATAAATACCTCCATTCCTCCTATTTGTAAACACACATCACAACCTCTACTACCTCTCAATAGCAAAGTTCTCTACATTTCATTATCTGTCTACTATCCTTCTTATCTCAAGCTCTACTTTCTTGATCCTCTCTTGAGTTGGTAACTCCTTCAGCACTTACTTAGCATCTTCTCTCGCAAGATTGTCTAAGTGCCGCGCGGTTAGCACGTCCAAAGCCTAACTCCTACAGGTGGTATCAGAGCAAGGTAATCCTAGTCCTACTTTGTTCATCTTTGAGTTGTGAGTATGGAGGTGAGGAAGGAGTTGCTGCTGTTGGAACAACTCTAGCAACAAGTTCGTAGGGAAGGTCATGTCAACCAAAAGGCAGCAAATCCAAAGTTCCAGCAAAGGAAACGATGAGTCGCGTGTTGTTGGCTTGAGAGGAGGTATCCAACGTGAGCTCGTTGTAGGCGATCTCAGTGATCAAGTCGATAACTTGATCCATGAGAACGCTGAGATTACACACGGGCTGTCAGGTCTATGATTCAAGATTTTGGTCGCACCTTTGAGGATCGGATATGCTTCTATCAATCAAGATGTCAACCTACGCAAGTTCATGGAAGGAGAGATCCATGACCTTCGTGTAGGAATGAGCTCAGCACGAAGTAGCGCACACACTCGAGTGGTACGACTGCTGCAACCACAGTGCCCCTGTTGTGCATGGTTTGAAGGTCCCAGCCAGCTATGTACAATGGAACCCGCAATGCCACAATGGTGGAAAACTTTCTCTTTTGGTCTCGCAATACTTTGAGGTCATGGGGGTTGTCGACGACCTTGCAAAGGTATGTAACGCTCCAATCTTTTTGAGGGATGCTGCCAACTATGGTAGAAGGAAGCATTCCGAACGTGAGAAAGGCTTATGCATTCTCAACACCTGGGAGCAATTCAGCTGAATTGCGAAAATACTTTGTGCCTCACAATGCGGACAGCGAAGTTAGAGGGAAGTTACGTCGCCTAAGCCAACAGGTAGTATTTTCGATTACATCAAGGATTTACTACTATCATGCTTGAAATTGATATGTCCGATAGGGAGCTTCTCTTCCACTTCAAGGATGGCTTGAAGGATTGGGCAAGAGTAGAGCTCGACAGACGTGATGTGCAGACTCTAGATGCTGCCATTGCTGCTGCCGAAATGCTCATCGACTACTCTTCAAGATAAAAGCCGAACTCCAACAGAGGTGAGGAGAGAACAACGGGCAGAAACAGGATGCAAGCCGCAAGGAGGGTGAAACCAAAATCTCAAGTGGCAATCCCAAGCATGGGCAGACTCTTCGGCAAACGTAACACAGGTAATTCCCAAAGCCGTGTTTCATTTGTGATGGACTACTGGGTGAAGGATTGCCCCAACGGTAGCAATGAATGCAATGATCGCGGAACTCAACAAGGAGAATCCAAGAAGAGTCCCAACTGACAGGGAGCCATACACCAATTAGGAACTGTCAAAGCTTTTCTCTCCAGCCGTGTCCTAAGGGAGGAGAGCTGTTGTCGCGGACGTCGCCATTGAGAGCAAAACTGCATGTGCAATGCTAAACAGCGGGCAACGCACAACTCATGACTCGACTCCAAGAGGCAAACGTCTAGGCCTCAAACTTGCAAGGGGAATGGCACCTCAGGCTGTCAATTCGGAGTCAAACCTTATCGTCAACGTGTGTGCGCCAGGAGTAGCTGTCCAAATCGAGATTGACGGGTAAGTTAACTTTTCTATCGTTCCTATGGATGATTTGAAAGTCGTGCTAGGTCTTGCATTTTTTGCAAAGCCTCTGCTTTTCCATTCCTGCTTCAAGCTCTCTTGTGATTCTCGACACGTGCAAGATCCGAGTGATCCCTTTGAGAGCAAGGGGAAGTGGAATCATCAACATTTTTGCCTTGCAATTCAAACGGTCTTGAGTTAGGTGACTCACGTTTCTACCACAAGGGAATCTGCGCAACGGGAAAGACATAGCAGTACCTACTCCTGCATTCCCACATTTCCATCCAAGGTGTCCTTGCCAAGTTCAAGGATGTGATGCCCTCCGAGTTGCCAAAGGAGCTGCCTCCAAGACAAGATGTGATCACACATCAAAGCTGGACTCTGGTGTAACCTCCTGCCATGACCAATCACATGGAACCTCAGGGCTTGCGGAATTGAAGCAAGCTACTCAGAGAGCCTGTTGTGGTGCCTTTCGGACTGTGAAAGACCTTTCAAAGTCCACAAGAGCAACACACCAAAACATTGCGAAAGGAGACTTGGTGATGGTAAATTGCTGCCAACCAACTCAAGTTCTCCACGCAACGTGACAAGGGCTTGGTGAGAGGTACGAAGGTCATTTCCTGTTATGAAGCATGCTGAGGAAAGGCCGTGGACCTTTCACGTCCAACTCCCATCAAAGCTGAAGATCCACAATGTCTTCCATGTAAGTCTTCTAAAGCCTTTTCATGGGAATGACAAGGATCCTGGTCGAAGCAAGTCCACGCACGCACCAACCGCTAAGGTTACCAAGTTTGACAAGGAGGTGGAATCCATCCTTGCCGATAGAATGACCCGAAGGAGGGGAGTTCCTAACTACACCGAGTACTTGGTGAAATGGAAAGATTTGCCGGACGAAGAGGTTAGTTGGGAACAAGAGGACCTGCTTTGGCAGTTTGCGGATTTCATCCACCGCTACAAGGATGAAAGCGCGACGAGGACGTCGCGAAAACAAGTGGGGGAGGGTGTCACGAGCTGATTCAAGTATGCTGTCAGCCCGCTTGTTGCATGCTAGCCCAATTGGTGCCCCAACCCAAGGCAAGGAGAATTCTAGAAGAATGCTTAGGTGTCCCTCTCTAGAATGCTCCATTGTAAATATCTAGATATTATCCTTAGAATTCTTTAGAACAAATGATTGTAGCCACACATTGAGGAAGGGAAGCAACTATAAATACCCTCATTCCTCCCATTTGTAAACACACCTCAACACCTCTACACCTCTCAATAGCAAAGTTCTCTACATTTCTATACTTGTGCCTACTATCCTTCTCTCTATCTCAAAGCCTCTCACTTTCTCTCTCTCTTGAGTTGGTTGTAACTCTCTTCAAGGCTTACTTAACATCTTCTCTCGCAAGATTGTCTAAGTGTCGCACGGGTTAGCACGTCTAAAGCACGTCCAAAGCCTAACTCCGTGACAATAAGCACCCTAAATTCTTAACAAAATTGAAAAGCAAATTTAACAAGCGGCACACATACTCCTGTCTCTTATACACATCTAGATGTGTATAAGAGACAGCCTAAGCATTCTTCTAGAATTCTCCTTGCCTTGGGTTGGGGCACCAATTGGGCTAGCATGCAACAAGCGGGCTGACAGCATACTTGAATCAGCTCGTGACACCCTCCCCCACTTGTTTTCGCGACGTCCTCGTCGCGCTTTCATCCTTGTAGCGGTGGATGAAATCCGCAAACTGCCAAAGCAGGTCCTCTTGTTCCCAACCTCTCTCTTATACAAATCTAGATGTGTATAAGAGACAGCTTTAGCTCTTCCTGATGTAATTTTTGTATACTGTTGCTGTCTCTTATACACATCTAGATTTGTATAAGAGAGAGGTTGGGAACAAGAGGACCTGCTTTGGCAGTTTGCGGATTTCATCCACCGCTACAAGGATGAAAGCGCGACGAGGACGTCGCGAAAACAAGTGGGGGAGGGTGTCACGAGCTGATTCAAGTATGCTGTCAGCCCGCTTGTTGCATGCTAGCCCAATTGGTGCCCCAACCCAAGGCAAGGAGAATTCTAGAAAAATTCTTAGGTGTCCCGCTCTAGAATGCTCCATTGTAAATATCTAGATATTAGCCTTAGAATTCTTTAGAACAAATGATTGTAGCCACACATTGAGGAAGGGAAGCAACTATAAATACCCTCATTCCTCCCATTTGTAAACACACCTCAACACCTCTACACCTCTCAATAGCAAAGTTCTCTACATTTCTATACTTGTGCCTACTATCCTTCTCTCTATCTCAAAGCCTCTCACTTTCTCTCTCTCTTGTGTTGGTTGTAACTCTCTTCAAGGCCTGTCTCTTATATACATCTAGATGTGTATAAGAGACAGCCTCTACACCTCTCAATAGCAAAGTTCTCTACATTTCTATACTTGTGCCTACTATCCTTCTCTCTATCCCAAAGCCTCTCACTTTCTCTCTCTCTTGTGTTGGTTGTAACTCTCTTCAAGGCCTGTCTCTTATATACATCTAGATGTGTATAAGAGACAGGCTTTGAATCTTTTAGCATCTTTCTCACTTTTTCCTTGAGTACTTCATGGTGTTGGAGAATTGAGGTGCTTATTGTCTGCAGAAGAAAGTGGCAAGTGTATATGATACGTACCTCACCAAATGTTTAGCGGTATATAGAGTTACTAATATTCTATTTAGTGAAGCATGGAAAAGGAGGCATGCATGGTTTAATTACCTTAGAGTCAGAATCGTGAGAAAGGAAATAATCGCCCCAAATCGTAGGATGGTAATCGGCAGTAGGACGATTGACTCTAGATGTTTGAACTCCTGAAATATCTTCTGCCATGTCCTTCCTTCCTTCCTTCCTTCCTTCTCTACTTGCCCAAGACAATCCTTACTACTGCTCAATTGCTAGTGTGTGCAATAGAGTTCGTTTGATACCTATTTATAGGGTCATTCCAAACTGTAGTGTCGGTGGCTTATGTAGCAGAAGTTTTAATATCATCCGAGTGAAAACATATCACAAGTACTACTGTGAGAAAAATATTGAGAGTTGAGTGATAACGGTAACATATGGAAATCTAGGAAGTAATATATTTTCCTTTCTAGACATCCTACCAGCATAACCACATAATAAGAAAAATAAACTTAGGGATTGTTAGCTTGCGGGAAATTTGGAACCCACCAAGAAGACTTTTAGCTAAGGTTGTACTTTGCCGCCACAAGCTTGTTTTCTTCTCTATGGTTCTATTTCGTTTTGTCCTTATTGTGAAAATTTTGCATTTTCCACCTCAGAAATAAATGAACAATGAAATCATAAATATTCTTATTATTGATAAGTTATTAAATTATTGATTTAACTGTTTATTATACGGTGAGGGAAATAAAAATAAAATATTTTCCCTTTTTACACGTCATAATACAATAAAACGGAGAAGAGAGGAGAAAGGTGTGAGTGACTAACTTTGGAAAATATTCGTGGAAACATAATCACTTCATCGTCTCCTCTCCGTTCTAAGGTAAATGAGGCTGAGGTTTCATCAGAAATTAGACGAACGAAATCTTTTAGGAGGCAAGAGTTTGTGTGTAGCCAGCAATATTCGCCCCTTGCTCTTGCAAGGTTCTGCAAGAGAGCCATTATTAGAATTGGGATTGGAGCCAACCACTCTTGATTTATATCTTTCCTTAAATATGCAATTCCTTGGCAAAGAAATTTAAATCTCATCTTCCTCCCACAAACCATGTTGATTAAGGTTAAATATACAATAATTACATGTAAATAATGAAAACAAAACTAGCTAGCATGTGTCTCCTTCAACTACAATTCGGGATTTGGGTTTGAGTAGATAATCATGTCGGTTGGTGATCGTCACCTAGTCAATCTCGATTAAAATGTGCTTATAATTTTTATTAGTCCTTTTGCAAAAAGAATGGCGGCCTAGCGCAACAATCACCAAAAAAGGACAAATGAGGGCAATATTCCTTATTTTCAACAACTTCCACACGTGAAGATAATTTTCCTTATTTTCAACAACTTCCACGCATCAAAGTTCAACAAATGATATGAAAATTAATTTTCTCATTTTTGCAGCAACTTCAAGGTATCTTAGTGCCTCCTAAATAACAATTTGTAATTGTTAGTTCAATTCAATTCACCTTGTTATTAGTACAGATGGGCCATGTTATGCGATAATTATATTTTGTCATTTACTGAAAGAGCCTTATAAATAGTAGAATACTAGGTGCTTCAATATTAAGCTAAACAAAAATCAAATTCTTTTGCCTGAACTTTGGCTCATGAATCAAGTGGTTTATGCCCTAAATTCTGTGGCTTTTGGGAAAAGGCTTGTCCACCCAAGAATGACTTTTTTTTTTTTTTTTTTTTTTGATGAGGATGAGGATGAATCCCTTCCTTTCATGTAAAGAAACTAGAATCTGAGATAGTGCGACTTAACCCACATAATTTTAATTAAGTTTGTCTCTACCACTAAGTTAACCATAGCTAGTTGACCCAAGAATTACTCATGGATTCTGCGTTCACCTACTGACAGCTTTTTGTTTTGTTTTTTTGTTTTTTCCATGCAAAGGTTTCACCTTGGAATTCTAGTTACCTTCTTTCCTGCTAATTGTAGCATAATGATCATAGAATCTTTCGCGGTAAGAATCAACAGAAGAAGCAGAATACGTCGCCGGATAAAACATGGGCAAATCTTGTTTTAATGGCGGATACTTTTGCTGACCATTCAGTAAAGTTTGGTTAGCAACAACTTTGGCTTGAAGCTTTGATCTTTCTCTGCTTCTTCTTGCCATTATAACATGCCAGTGGTTCTTGACAGCATTGTCGGTGCGGCCTGGAAAAAGCCTTGATATAACAGCCCATCTATTCCCATGAATTCTGTGAACAGCAAGAAGCCTTTCCTCTTCCTCTTCGGTGAAAGGGCTTCGATTGATTCTTGGATCCAACTGATTGAACCATCTCAACCTACAGCTCTTCCCTGACACGATTTGTGGTCGTTAGTCATACTGAACTATAAGTATGCCTTTTTTTTTCTTTTTTCTTTTTTTTTCTTTTTTTTCCATTTCCATGAGCTATATATTTATATATAAGCTTTCAGGAGTATACCATTTAGAAACAATTTAGTAATTAAAAATTTATATTTCCAAAAATGGTGATTTCAGGGTTGATAACCTGTACTCTCTCTGTTGCAGTCGGATGTCACCGAGAAGCCTAAAGGTAACTCAACTTATAATTCCCTCAGCCAAAAATAATAGAAAGCCTCGTCTCATATTTCGTGTACAGTACAGGCCACATATGACGAAGAATTGAGCCTTAATATAACAATAGAACTTAATTCAATTATGACTTGAAGGTCATCAATTCAAATCGGCTTTGTTAATAAACAAAAATGAGAATAAAAATAAAAGGTAACACTGCATGAACGCAGACACCTACAAGGCATTCAATTCAACTATAACAACAGGTACCCCTCATGCTAAAAGCATAAAGCCATAGACGCCAAAACACAGATACATGGTTTATAGGACAAAAATGTTCATAAATAGGAGAAGGGCTACTGCACCAGATCTTCTCAGTAGGGACATTACACATTCATTCAGTTCTCTGTATGGCTAATCTCTATCTTTAGACTCCACGAATGGGAGTCCACCAAGAATAATGACAACTACTTACCAGCATGGCAAGCTTGAATAAGTAATAACAGTCACTGGCGGCCATAGGGAGGACGCATGTTTCCAAAACCAGGACCCATATTGTTCTCAGCAGTAGGTGGTTGTCTGGGTCTTGCATATTCTGCAAATATAACCCATCCATCCAGGAACTACAAAAAAACCAAGTATCATAGGTAATTTGATAAATGCTAGGTTAGCACAGACAATCATTCCTCAACACTACAGATGAAAGAGATTAAATAGCCTTGACAAAGAAACTTTATTTGTATCCAACAAATAATGGCCAAACAAGTATCCACAGAATGCCATTTATTGCATCTGAGTTATAGTTTGGTCCAACAAGCAAACAAAAGAGTACTTCCCCGGCATAACCTTCCTGATATTCAGAATCAGACATTCACCTAGTCATTACCAAGAACAAGGGAACCAGATAAATAGCAAGATGTCTTGAAAATCTCTCACAATTGTTTGGTTTTCTATTGCTGCCGTTGTCCTGCAATCTGGAAAACCTAAGACTAGGTACAGTGCCTGAATGCAAGCCTATTAAGGAGGAGAAATAGAGAGCAGGCATGAATAGCAGTATCCACTGAGATAAGGAAATAGGCTATGAGATGGGGTAGGGCAAACACTAGCTGTGCGTGAAGTTTTAAGGTTGAACAGCAAAGAACAAAGTTTTGGATGGGAAAGGATAAAGTCAAGTAATGATAAATAGTGTGCATTCAATTTTTGAGAGTTCAAAAAATGTTTTCCAAATTAAGCAAGGGCAGCAAATAATAGCAAGTTCTGCAGTTGCATATGACATGTGCAGATAAAAAAACATTGACCCAGCTAGATCATGACCAGTCTGAAACAGCGCAGGCACACACACAATCTGTCCGTGTATTCTGCAGGTACTGGTCTCCTCTATTGACAAATATAGCTAAAAAAACAATCTAAACTAATAAAAACAAGTAGATTTCACTGTTGCATTTGTTGCTTACAATTTTTTTAAGCATTTGACATGACACCTAACATGGCAAATTATGAACTTATTAAACCTTATAAATAATTTCCTACACAATCCACGAATTTTTCATATTTGAGACATTAGGATTTCTCTCATGAACTTAATATGAAGGTCTTATAGCAGTGTACATGTCATTTCTACCTTCAACGATGCTACAACTTTGTTACTTATTGTGTAAGAAGACCCGGCCTTTTTTACCCTGACTGGATATTGAACATTTCTAGTGTTATTTACCACACTTGAAGTCCAAGCTAGCCTGACAAATTCATCAGAATCCAGTGGTTAACTTAAGAAAAAGCCATTTACCAAATGAATACATCTCCCGTCTTCTTTTAAAAAAAGGGTAAGTACAAAGCTGCATCAAACTCACCTTGCCATCCATGCCTTCTATGCCTTTTTTAGCATCTTCCAGTGTAGCATATTTAACAAAACCAAACCCCTTGGAATATCCTGATACCCTATCAGTAACAACTCTAGCTGTGAAAAAACAAAGATAACAGTTAGTAATTGCATAGTAAATCTTATAAAAGCAATCTTCGTAAGCGAACACAAACCATTAACCACTTCACCAAACTGTGAAAACTCTTTCCATAGTTTCTCCGAAGTAGTTCGTTTATTAAGCCCTGATAAAAATTGAAAAAAGATCAATTCATTTCACGAAAAAATTGATACCATCCACAAAATTAAGTTGGATAGAGAAATCCCACAGAAAATGTTATTACAGTTGTTCAACCAAATGCAGCCACCAAAAGTTGGGGCACAGAGGGGTGCATAATCAAGTTGACTTGACGTTGGTACAAGAGAAAGAGGATTAGTGTTTAGAGAAAGCCACTATTGTAAATAAATATTTTGACAAAATAGCAAATCTCTAAAACTTTTCCAGCAACCAAATCTATTTACATCAGGGTTATGATGAGATTAAATCTCAACCCTGATGAAATAAAACTCTACCTAACCTTAGTCATATATCTATTAAAATGATTGCAAGCTAACCACATGACTTTTAACTAAAACAAATAGCTAAAATAATATATATATATATATCAAAATAGCAAAGATTTTCCTGCATCACAGGCACCACAACAGATAGAATACAGGACTGGAACTTTCAATGCTTTCCACTGATAAGTGCTAAAGCTACCTACAAGGATGATTGCTACATTGACTAAATGCATTGCAATGCCAATCAAATAAAAGCCTAGCATGCATTTAGTGCTTGGTTAACATATAAAACTTCATATTCTACACATGTTAACGCAAAACAAGATACGTATACACTTCCTTTTAAGTTTCCAAGGAACCCATCGAAAATTCAAGCATCAAGATGACATCCTCAAAGACTTTTAATCAACTCCACAGAATAGAAATTGCAATATCCTACCAGCAGCTATTCATACTTCATACCAAAACATAAAGCCAAAGACTCATACTCTTAATGCAGCAAAGCAATTGAGATATGAAAATTCGTCAAAAACATATGACAAATGTCATAAATTTCAGCTTTTTCCTTTTTCATTTCCAATTGATGAACTTAGCATCGAAATCCATTAAAAAGAAAACAAAGCCCAACGTGCGATGATTATAAAAGAAACAGCTGATAAGCCCAGATCAGAAAAAAAAAAGGAGAAATTTACGTGCCAGAGACAAAGAGGTTGGTGTTGGGCTCAGCCTGCTCTCGAGCCGGGGGCGACGATGGGCTCGGAGGAGGAACGAAGGGTAAAGTGGAGGTTGTACAGAAGAGACGCCGCAAGCCGCGGGGAGCCGCCGCCAGAGACGCCGTCGCCCTCATCGCCATGATGCGTATCACTACAAGGGTGTTTAGCTAAAACCCTAATTCAATCAGAGAGACAGACGAAGGAAGGCAACCCAATCGTAACCGGGAGGGGGGGGTTATAGGGATTATAAGGAAGACACGGGGTTTAAGGTTAATACGGAAATTACGAAACCAACCTTACAATAACAAAGAAATCTGCTTGATAAATTGATTTGTATTATATTTATTATTTATAGCTTTTTTTTTTGGGAAAAAGTATAATATAAGGGTAGACTTTTTCGTAGTTGTAAGGTGCCAAAAGAGGACAAAGTGAAATTGACTGCAACGTATGTAGGTCAACAAATTAAATTGTAATTTGAAAGTTGATTAGTTCATCAGACTGTTGTAATTTGAGAGAAATTTGCAGTATATTGTGCAAGTTATAGATATTTCGTTAAAAGGTGAGTATTTGCTCATAATGTTGTGGAGTATTGTTGCTGTTTAATTTTTTTTTAAAAAAAAAAACAAAGAATTTTAGATGTTTAGTAAATATGATTAGCATATATATGATGAAAATATTTTTAATAATAATATCTTAAATATTTTATTTTGCCTCTTAATCATTTCTAAAACTCTTTTAGGATCAATTTTATAATTCATCAATTATTTAAATCTTTTCAAGTAGATAAAATTGATTTAAAGATAAAATTAATTTTTATTTATTTTTTAAATTTTATACATGCTCTAATCCAAATTTAAAAAAAAAAGAAATAATTTTATTATGCTTATAAATCTCCCTTTTTTTTTTTGAAAGATATACAAATTATTTATTTTAATATTTAATAATAATAAATAATATTTTTTCCAAATATTATAATTTTATATTATTTATTAATAACTATAATTAGTAATAGTAATAAACAATAAAAAATTAGAAACATTAATTCATAATAATAATCAATAACAAGTAAACTAAAAAGATCTTTAGTTCTCAATAAATATTATTAAAAATATTAATACATTTTTAATTGGATGTAAGTGAAAGCTGAATATAATACTCTTATAGATATTGTATTTGAATTATTATGACTTCAATAAATCCTACAAAATATGAGAATTACTCACTCCTCTGTTACACCTATTCATTATGACAATTATAATGTGATTCAAGTTACTCACAATAATATTGTCACAAGCACACCAAATATATTAAGAATAATTATTATTTTATTTATAAACACATTGTATAAAATACTATTTATTTAGTTTTTGTGTACTTTTGTTGATAGATTGATATCTTCATAAAAGCTCATCCATATAAACTATTTTTTAATTTAATTTCTAAATTCAAGTTGATCTCGTTACTATCTTGAATTTAAAAAAGAATGTTAAAATTCTATAAATAGGTGTCATAATCAACCTCATTAATTTTTCTAAAACTTTTTTCTTTATTTTGTATATCTTTTTCTTTATGAATAGGTGTAGTTTGTTATAACTTAATGCATACACAAATTATTATCTTATTCTTTCTCTTTCATAACTTATAAATTTTATTATAATTTTTGTTATAGTCATTTATTATAGTATTAGAACTTTACTCTTAATCTTTCAATTAAAGAGAAGAACTTTTTTTTTTTTTAAAGAGATTGAAATAATCTATTATCATATTTTCTTTATTATATTATCTATTTTTTGTTATGATTTCTTATTTTTGGTCTTTGGAATCTATTTTTATTATCATTATCATTATCAGTTTCTTTCGGTGTGCTAAGTATCCGTAACACCAATGCACTTATCTACCACATCATCATTTGATTACAACAACAACACCACCTGTTTAACCAAATCAATTTATAACTTTGAATATCTGATTGAACTATTATTAAATCAGTTCTTCATTAGGTTACATTAGTTTCTAATACTTGTTTTGCTACATCTTATGTCCAAATATGCATATTTTGTTATTACTATTTGACACCATCTTCATTGCTAATATAGAAAAATATGAATTTTTCATAATTATAAGTACTATTTTAAATGACATAAATTGTGTTTTCTGGTAAATTTTTTTATAGAATGCAAACTTTAGCACTATATTAGCCGAGACATTCCAAAACCAACTGCAATAAAAGAAACATTATTTAAAAATTAGTTAAACAGCAACAATTACAAAAATTTTTACGTGGTTTCATAATACATGTATTTCAATTATCAAGTTTTAGTTTGTTCACAACAAAAAAAGTTATGAGATGTATTGATCTCACCATCCTTCACCTATGATATTGTACATTAGTCTCAATTACTCAATGATTTCTTTTGTTTGAAATAACAATTGATATCTTTCTTTTTTGAATCCATCTTATATGGGATCAATTAACACTTTTTAAACCATCATGGAATTATCCTGATAATACCATTAAATTCACAAAATGCAATTTCTTATAACTCTTCATGGTCATTATGGATCTATACAAGCCTTTTTGCTTCATTATGATCTATTACCTTTATTAGAAAGTGTGATCACTCAGTTACTTTTTGAAAAAACTTGTATGACTACAATAAGAACTCATCCCCTGTAACATCTATTGTTATTGTTTTATTCACCTCTTCTTCTCTTGTGCAAGTTAAGGTAAATTTGTTGATATTATCACAAATTAGGTTATCATATTTAAGAATGTTGTAAATTACAGGTCAAGTAACAATCTGGTCTTAACAAACAAAAATTTGGATCATTTGGTGTCAATCAACAGACCAATTTCAAATGAAAGTTTCATAAGGTTGTTTTGTTGTCACTGCTAATATAAAGAGTCTGTCCATTAACTTTAAAATTCTCCTGAGCCAAATTAGTTTTGATACACTCAAATAAGTTTTAATTAAATATGATACTATATTTTGTGTTTTGTTAGTTATTCTAAGTAAATCTAAATTTTGATTCAGAAAAATTAGAATTAAGTAAGTGAAATTATTCTTGACATGATATTAAAATTTTTATAACTAAATAGTTTTGTAGTCAAACTACGCTATTGTGAACTTTTACAAGTATGATAAGTTTGTGCATCACTCATGCTTTTAGTGCAATGGACTTTCAAGTGAAGTGACGCGTTAAAATATAATATGTAATTTATATTTTATTTTTATTTTTAATAATTTAAATTTTTAAGTAGAATAATTTCTTAACAAGTTCAAAAGAAAATTAGGATTATTAAGGAGAACATAAAATTATGCTAAAAAGGAAAAGTGGAGAATATAAACTTACAATTGATATAAACCTACTGGGTAAACATTGAATACCAACCGTGATCTCAATCTTCCCTGGAACTTCTGGTTTGTGAGAGACGTGGGATGGGGTCATAATGCTTTTTTTTATTATTATTATTATTCGAGTGATTTGCTTCTTGTGAAAGAAACCTATATAATATATTTATTTATGCGACACGAGGATGTGTTCCACAGTATATATATCTTATAGACTCATTTTAGATGGAGGCGGTGAAAAGATGTTGGAGATTTTAGAATAACAAGTAATGTTGATTGCATCCAAAATTAATTTTCAAGTCTTTACAATTTCATACCATTGAATTATGTCATCACGTCTTCCATTAATCATTCGTTTTCAACAGGGAATGCCAATCAATATTTACGTTTTAAATGCACATATTGCAACTCACTTAACAGGCTAAAGTAATTAACAAAATTGTTGAGAGAAACAGAAAAAATTATGTTTACGGTAATATTAAAAGGAAAGCAAAACCTCTTTTTTTCTTATTTATTCTTTTTTTTTATCACATCTAGAATATCACGTCAGCCTTATTGTTTTTTTTTTTGTTTTCTTCTTCTTCTTGGTATTGGTTGGGGAAACCCCACTTTATCCTGGTACGATAACTTATTGATCCTCATTTTTTGGGTATAAATAATGTGGTTTGCGTAACATTAGTAGTCTAAGGTATCTAGTCATTGTATATATACTCATTTTTGGTCTCAGGTATCTAGTGATAGTTAGTGTTAGAATTCCCAATATTTTAGGTTATTTAAGTATTATTAACTAAGTGAGATATAATAGAAGAATTTATAGCTTACATAAATCTCTTGTCTTTTCCAAATGAGTTTGGTAAACGTATGTTTCTATTATTGCAGCTATAAATAAATATTACAGTGATGCTATCAATATAGTAATTCTAATATAAAATAATTCATGTTGTGGTGGGCATATGTTTTCAATTATACTATGTTCTATGTATAATTTTCTTATTATTAACGTTAGTTTTAGTTTTTTTTTTTTTTTTTTAATTCTTGAATATATTTTGCTGGTGCATAAGTAGAATAATTTTATATATTCTTCCAACCTAATTAGCATTGATCAAAGGAGTCAATCGTTGTTGCATACAAGACAAGCTTTCTTGCCCCATTTTGCTCCACTCCCCCCCCCACCACTCCTTTTTTGTTTTTTGCAATAACGTGCACACAAAGTGCAAAACCACACCAACCTATCCCAAGAGCACCTTAGACTGCAAAAGAAGCCAAGATGTCTTCTACTCTTTTCTTTCTTCAAAAATTTGTAGTCTTTACCTTTACGAACAAGTGACTGCTACACTCCTCTTTCCCTTATATACGTACACGAATAAAATCCACACCTACCTGTCCAACAATCATCAGGAACTTCTCATTTCTTGAGAGGGGGAGGAAAAAAAGAAAGAAAGAAAGAAAAAGAAAAACAAAGCAAAGAGATATTCACCATGTCAATTGGTCTTATCCTCTCTCTACTGACCCTTCTCATTGTGCACACAGAATCCATTAGCAGAGATGATTTTCCAGCTGGATTCACGTTTGGAACAGCTTCTTCAGCCTACCAGGTGAAGTATTTACTTTGCTTTTGCACAAGCATGTTTTGAAATGCATTGGCTTTGGATTGATTGGCAGTGCAGGATAAGAGTAATTTGTTATGATTAGGTGATTATTTGTGTTGTAGTTTGAAGGAGCCGTCAATGAAGGAAACAAGGGAGCTAGCATATGGGATACCTTCATAAGGCGGCCTGGTAAGGATCATACTTGATGGAAATTCAATATACGGCCAAAAACCATTGTGGGAAACAAAACGATCATATGGTGAAAGTAATGGAGGTTGACCAATGATCATACTTGAGTCAATGTTTTTAAACAGGGAGGATATTGGACTTCAGCAATGCAGATATAGCTGTTGATCAATATCACAGGTTTAAGGTAAGTGAACTTACAGATGTACTTAGACCTTATATGTGGTTTCAGTTAATTAAAAAAAAAAAACAAAAAACAAAAACAATGCAGTAATTGCTGTTATGGATTCGAATCTTCATTTTGGCAACTCCTTGTTGAGGTTTGTCAAAACATCACGTGCAAGTTCATTGGGCCAAAAAGTGTGAACAAGGCACCGTCACAAAAAAAAAAATAAATAAATAAAGATAGCATGATTTGAACTCGTGTTTTTTTTTTTAATATTTTGGTAGTATATTAAAAAATTAATCCTCATCACATATTAAATTATAATAATGTGGTTCATGTCCCTTGCTTGCTTGTTGTGTAAGGCAACTTCACTTTGAGGCTGGTTTTTCAAAGGGGACGATTACAAAACTTTTTTTGAAAGAATAGCTGATCAACTTGTGCACGGATTTTGACTAGTGACCAAAGAATGTGTAAATCAATTGGATGAAAATTCTCAATTAAACCAATTCATGCACTGATAAACATGATGGGGAGAAGGAGATGAGGATAATTATGATGTGCCACCAACTTGAAGCAATAAAGAAATGCGAAGGATCCCAAGTAAAACACAATTAGAAGAGATTTTAAAACATTATGAGATAATAAGGATTTGTCCTAATTGTCTTAGGCAGAACTAGGAATAAAATCTATGAATTTTCACAGGATGATATAGGCTTGATGAAGGAATTGGGGATGGATGCATACAGATTCTCCATATCTTGGCCAAGAATTTTTCCAAGTAAGTCAATTTCCAAGAACTTTAATCATATTCTTTTGTCGAGTATCTTTATAAATTGTCGAGAGTTTCGATACAGATGGAACAGGGGAGCCAAATCAAGAAGGGATAAATTACTACAACAGCCTCATTGATGCTTTGCTGGAAAAAGGTTACTCAATGATCCATGCCTTGTAGTTCAGTTTCTTTGTGTGACAAGGGAACAAATTCTATATATATTTTTTGTTTTTGTTTTTTTTTTTTAAAAAAAAAAAACACATTGTTGAAACATTAGCTGTTGTTTCCAATCAGGAATCCAGCCTTATGTAACTCTGTACCATTGGGATCTTCCACAGATGCTTCAAGATAAATATGAAGGATGGTTGAGCAAACAAATAGTGTAAGTACATTGGAACTGAATGTGACACTTTTGGCTATGAAAATATAGCTTTAAGAAAACAAATGAATCGCTTACAGAGAGGACTTTGAGCATTATGCATTCACCTGCTTCCAAGCATTTGGTGATAGAGTGAAACACTGGATCACCTTCAATGAACCTCACGGTTTTGCAATCCAAGGCTATGATACAGGAATCCAAGCTCCTGGGAGGTGCTCTATTTTTGGCCATATGCTTTGTAAAACCGGAAATTCATCCAGTGAACCTTACATTGCAGCTCACCATATCCTCTTGTCGCACGCAGCTGCATATCACTGTTATCAGTCCAACTTTAAGGTACTTCCTTGCTCAAACGTAGTCTTCTGCCACCAAACATCTTGATTCAACTATAAAATTGAATAAGCCTGACAGAGGATATTGGCCTTCTACCAATTTGTTGGGTCTTCTAGGAAAAACAAGGTCATATTGGAATAGCATTGGATTCCAAATGGTATGAACCACTCTCTGATGCCGATGAGGACAAAGATGCAGCAAGTAGAGCAATGGAGTTTTCAATTGGATGGTAAATAGTAGATGCCTTAGATTCGTGACGTTTCAGAAGGGTATACAGACATTTTCCTCCTTAACAGACCTGTAGTGAACCAGGTTCCTCAATCCACTTTTCTTTGGCGAATATCCTCTTTCAATGAGAAAGCTTGTAGGTGCAAGGCTACCCGAAATCTCCCCAAATATGTCAAAATTCTTAATGGGGTCCTTGGATTTTGTTGGCCTAAATCATTACACAGCTTTGTACGTCCGGAACGACAGGACTCGCATTCGGAAACTAGTACTGCAGGATGCATATTCTGACGCTGCTGTGATCACCACCCGTAAGCCACCAAAAGGCGCAATCTTTTACTCCTGAAAAAAAGAGGCGCAATAGAGAAATTGACTGATGATCTTTACAATGTTCTCAATTGCAGCTCATCGGCACGGCATCCCTATTGGAGAACGAGTATGTCACTAACCAGCCTACTAAGCAATCAGATCTTGTCATGTGTATTGATATGAAAAATCAGCTCACCGGCAATTCCTTCACAGGCAGCTTCCCGCTGGCTACACATAGTACCATGGGGCATTCATAAATTGGCCAACTATTTGAAAGATAACTATGGGAATCCACCAGTGATTATAACAGAAAATGGTACGTATGTCCAGGCTTCAAAACGAGCAAAAACAAGCTCAAAAATCTCAATCATCAGATAACCTTCTTCGTCATTGCAGGCATGGATGATCTAAATATACCATTTATACCTCTAGAAAAGGCATTAAAGGATGAGAAAAGGATAGAATATCACAGAGAATACCTGTCAAACCTTTCTGCAGCCATAAGGTAATTAGCAAGTGTCGTCAGTTCCCAAAATCCTTCAATTTCTGGCCTCAGGACATTTCTGCCACCTAACCAGAAAGTTGAACTTAAACAAATATGACAGGCACGGCAACTGCAATGTACGTGGCTACTTTGTTTGGTCTTTGCTTGATAACTGGGAATGGAATTCCGGCTACATGGTCCGATTTGGACTCTATTTCGTTGATTACAGCAATAATCTCACCAGGATACCAAAAGCTTCAGCTAACTGGTTCAACAGGCTACTCAGGCCACAAGGTGCTCTGCGGCGGCAGCTTTGGTAAAACAAACTGATACGTACCAAGAAGTCAAGAACACACATTGTATGATGTATAAATGAATAGCGAGAGAGTGGAAATTAGAACATTCAGTGAAGAATCGGTGTACTAATACAAGAAATATACGGTTGTTAGAGCTTAATATGCCCAATAGCTAAAGGTTTCAGATTAAATGACTTTTTAGAACTATGTTAAAAATTTTATGATAAACAAAGTTAATAAGTTAAAATCACAGTTTCTTCATTTTTCTAATTAATTGTAAATTTATGTACATAATAAGAAGAGTATATGTCTTGGTTACATGTTCAGCCCAATATACTTGCATAGAATCGAGGTCTATTTCAAATTTAATATGTAATTTGATCTTCACTCCACTTAACTTTTTTTTTTTTTTCTCTCCTTAGCTACTCCTTGCCAAATACTAAATAAAAATGATTTTATTTGTGTCATTTGACGTCATAACTGTTCTAACTTCTAATTCTTGTCCAATTATGAGAGAAATTAGTATTAGTATTATTATTATTATTATTATCTATTTTTCATTTTTTGTAAAAGGGGTAAACGAAGATACTAATCAAAATAATTATTCCACGCTTGAAAATACGTTTAGTGCCACCCACGACCTTATATACATTTACTCAAGCATTTGACCAATCTCCATGACGACGAAAACAACCCCTTAGAATCTAAATTTAGCATTGTTGTCACACACTATTCTCAAGAGAAGAGCATAATACCAACGAAAAGCTAACCATGCTTTCGCTAAACCTACCTTTTAGTGTGCACATATATTTATATAGACAAGATTACCTATGAGACCTGTCTAGCGGAGGAGCCCTGACACTCATCCTAATGTGAGGGTTTGGTACATGGGATGCAACAGAATGGTATAAGATAGGCTACACTTATTTCATTGTGCATACAATAGGGTCGCACTATCTTATATTATATTTATCCCATCGTGTCATACATACCAAATTCATACACTGTCCAGCACAGCAGATAAAGATTGACAGATGAAATATACTGATGTCCAGAGAGATTAGCAAAACTAACCACTGCCTAATTAAAACAAGATGATAATGTAGACAAGCAAATATGCGATAAGAACAGACATGTATTAGGATTCATCTCCTTCTAAAAGTCTTTCTGAGTTTGTAGACTCGGCAAATTTACAGTCACATTGCCAAATGATTCCTAAACACGCTTCAGCATCACCACCAGTATAACCATCATTGCCAATGACATGAAAGATGCTCCCAGGGTTTTGTCCATGAAACCAAACCTTGCATCAGAAGCTGCAGAAGTGTTCTCTGCAGATGAAGCACCAAATATGTTCTGAAAGGTAGTGACATTGCTCACCGTCTCAACCACTCTTTGCTTGATGTTCTCAAAAAAATCCCCCAAACCATTTTTGGACTTTCCAGTTTCAACGTGACTTTCATTGTCAGACACTTCAGTAACCTTGCTTTGAGATTTCTGATCCTCCAAGTCCACATCTGCAACGGGTTATTTTGGTTTAGAACAATATCTTGTGAAGGAGCCAACTAACAAGAATATGCTTTAAAAAAAAGCAGAATATACTGAATTGAAAGCGAAACGGAACTGTTACTTGTCTTGTAGGTCTGGAGGTATTCAGTGAACACATCATTTTCCCAAACAGCATCCCAGACATTTGGATCGGAGGCAATGGAGGCAAGAGTCTGGGTATAAAAACCAATCAGCAAATTCAGTTAACAAAACACAAATTTACTCATCATTCACTATAATAATAACCAAAATAAATGAAGCCCTTTAAGAGGAAGGCCCTTCAAGCATATGTGGTTTGATAAACCGTAAGACAATCGCAGCTTTAGCCACAAACTGAGTTGAGCCCTTGAATTTCACTGGTTCGTTCTCTTTCTCTCTCACACACACAATCACACAAAATTTTACACTCAAGCCTGTACAGTCTTTATTAATAGATTCAAGAAACAGCAAAAAATCTCTGGACACATGTGAGAAAGATTCGGCACATTATCCAGCTGTCAACAATCACATATGCTGGTGCCACTTTGGGTTCAGGCCTGAGCCTGACTATCAACAACTCCATATGCTGATGCCATTTTCAACTTCCAACAAAAACCACATAACTGCCACACAAACCTGAGTTAAACAATCACCTAAAGTTTTGTTAATTTCAATAGTTGCTAAGAACCATAGTTCAACCCAAAGCATGGAGATTAGCTTCCATGGCAAAGCACCCAACATACTACATTCCTCACCCACACCCCACCCCCAAAAAAAATCCCACAGGCCTGTGCATGAAAAGGGCATTAAGGGGCTTTGAATTTCCATCATGTGAAAACTTTCTATATTCATTCAGATGATGCAAAATAGTCAAATTTTCAGAGAGAATTGCTAATGAAGAGGGAGTTGGAAATTTATCAGAACCTGAGCTGCAGGACTTTCATTAAGCAATGCAAATGCATTCATAGCATACTGCACAGAAGCAGCTGTTGGCTCAGCACTAGTACAGTTATTAGTCTCCAAATGGTCAGAATTATTAAGCAAACTTAGGCTGGACACCTGACTGAGTTCAAATGAACCATCAGTTCTCTTGTGAGTAGGAGATGACAGATACACCCTGAAGACATCACGTTGATAGCAGTAAGAAAGATGGTGAAGCTCAACAAAATAAAAATGATATTACATTCATAAAAAAATCTGAAGTAGGTAACAGAAAAATGGAATTAGTTGCTCCCTCAGGAACAAAACTGAATCCAAAAACAATTAACATAAGTCACAAAAACATAACACAAAAAATAAGAGTGACAGCAAAACAGAGGGAAAAAAGGTTGATCACTAAGTAAGGCATTCTCTAAAAAGAGGAAACAGTCGTGGATTACCATGTAAAATCCAGCTTCACAGATTCAACCATACATTAAGTTCATCATTGCTAGTCGCAAGGCAAAATAAAGGACGAGGATTGTATAAATTGACCAACATAAATTAACCAAATTATTATAACATGTAAAATGAAGATGTAAGATTGGAGTTTTGTGAGACCCCAAAATTCCCATTAAGTGAAGGGTGAATTCTATTGAATAACAATTAGGTCAATGATGTTGTACTGTAGTGAGTGTTGGACTGTGAAAAAAGAAGATATCCAAAAATAATTTTATTGAATAATGATTAGGTTAACAATGTTGTACTATAGATCCAAAAGAATAAGTGTAGTGGACATAACAATACTTAGATGCATTCATGACCACATTAGGAATAAAAAAGGACATTCCCCATGCACAATGCTCCTACTTTAATGTAAAAACCAAATACAAAATTAGTGTAGATCTAGCACTAATTTGAAAAAAGCAGATTGAACTAACATTCATGTTGGCTTTTGGAAATTTCCAATGTAGACCTACAAATGTCCCAGTCAAAAGGTGACCATATCCAGGGGAGGGAGAGAATGACAACATTGAGTTAAAAATCTTTAGTTAACAAGATCTCAAAACAAATTTAATTTATAATCGAACGAAATAATGAGAAAAAAGTTCATGAAACCAAACGCAACTAAATTTGAGAGAAAAGCTTTGTTGTTATTTCGTTTCCTCATGTAAATGGAAAGACAAAACACAAGCACACACACATCCGGACACAGAGAGATCTCCAGGAATGACCAAGGCATTGATGTCAACATGTCTTGGGAAATTTCTGGTGGCCGTGCAATGCATACCCAAGATCCACATCAGACCACAGAAGCTACCTTAACTGGGAAGCCACATCTAGAGATAAATGTGATAAATGATTGAACAGTATAATCGAACCAAACGAATCCAATTCAACAGGGATAACAGAAAATAACACAGTAAGGAGCAGAAAAATCTACTTAATTCCAGTCCAAAATCAGACTTTAAAGGGCAACAAAAGTATGCGCGCATAGATCTGCAATCAATCAGCCACTCCAATTCAAACAGAAACTAGAAAAAGGCTTCAACTCTATATCTTTGCTCTGAGAGCAGGGACGCAGTAGAAAACTAATAATGGCTCTGTTTCCTAAAATGGGAATTGTTCGATAAACCGCTTTAGAATCCAAAGTCAGAGTTGAGTATGAAAAAAGAAAAAGTAGAAAAATAATAAATGATTTGAATTCGAGATAGAAGTGAGGTGTGAATACTCGTCCAGTGCGTCGTCCAGCTCATTGGTGGCGTCCTTCGCCTCCTGCAGGCTCGGCGCGCCACCGAACACAACTCTCGGCATCGGCTTTCCGACATCGGGCAACAACTCCTCCTTGCCGCCGGCGAACTCCCACGAGGGACTCTGCACTGCGGTTGACACATCGGCCTTCCCGATCTGGGAAATTACAGCCGGGACACAGCGCGAGGCGTTGCGCACCGAGTGCTCGGCTGGCGGGGTGACGGACGATATGCCGCCACGGGTGCCGGAGTGGACCACGCCGATCCCGGCAACCCTTGCAGCGGCCCTCGCTGCCAATCGTCCTCCTCCTCCCATAGCCACTGCCGAAGATGGTGGGATGTTTTTCTTTTTTTTATCTTTTTTTTTTTTTGTGAAATTGGTGATAAGGTGGAATCGCGAGATTTGTAAGGTTTTGTTGTGTCGGAGGCATTTATATACGTTTTTTTTAAATGACACCACAGCTCTTTGTTTGGGTACGTACATAGGACTTGCCTTTTTTTTTTCTTCTTTTTTTTTTTATCTTGTCGCGTACGGACGTTCATCAATGATTACTTTCTGAAGAAAAGGTAGACGGTCAGTTAGATAATCCAACCCGCGTTAATTGATTAAAAAAATAAAATTTAAATTTATTAATATTAAATTTAAATTTTTTTTTAAAAAAATTATTCAAATTTAATACTTTCAAATAATAATTTATTTTATATTAAAAATTAAATAAAAATACTACCTAATAATTTTAACCTTAATTTACAAGTAAGTATACTGACCATTGACCTATTTTTTGAAATAAAAAAATAAATTATATAAATTTATTATATTTTATTAGATAATAATTAGTTAATAGACGAGAAAAATCAAGAAATTAAAAAATAAATTTTATTTTATTTTTAACTACTTAATATTGTCGTTGAAAATGTTACTATTCTTTTTCTTTTCTTTTTTATTTCCTTTTTCTTTTGTTTTATACTTTTTCATTTCTTTTTCTTTTCCACTGCAGGCCCTCCATTTATGTTTCTCTCTTTCATTTTGGGTCAAAGTCACTCTTTATCTCTTTACGCTCATAACTCATTTGGCCATTTTTCACATTTTGAGTTTATGAATACTTTAATTATAACTTTTGGGTATGATTTCTGGTAGATGAAGCCAAGATTTACCATTAAGAATGTGTTTTTTCTTTTTTTCTTTTTTCTTTTTTTTTTTTTTGTGTTGGATTGGCTGTGGTAAAGAGAAGGTAGTTGCCACTGTCAACGAGGCACCACCGGTCTTCGACTAGCAAGTGGGTGGCGCCAACGGATTTACGACACTCGAAGGCAACATATGTGAGGAGAGGAGGAGGTGACAGCAATGGACTTCCAACCTATGGTCATCACTTCCCTGTGCTTCGATCGGGCACCGTTGAATAGACCGGCACTCGAAGCATTGAACGATGCTCGCCTCAGGCAAAGATGACGACCAACGGCAGCGCAGCATTCGGCCTTAGACTTTCTTCGATTTGCGTGTTTCTTTCAGCCTCTTCATGGTGCCCAGTCTTCGGACACACGTAGATTGGTGTTGGAAGACTCTGGTGATAATGCTCTCGGTGTTCTTCAACGACGCTGGTAGCGACACCATTGAGACGTTAGTACACTTCTTTTTATTTTACACTTTTTCGCTGTGTTTTGTTTTATATATAATATATATATATAATTATTTTGATGGTTATCAGTTTTGCAAAAAAAAATAGAGGGAAAAAAAAAAAAAAAAAAGATCAATGTGCTAACAGTGGTTGTTGCTGCGCAAAAGGCTCATCATCAACACTTAATTTGGTGTATTTTTTCGGGGAACAAAACGACAACGTTCAAGATAAGTCTCCCTTTGGCCACTTTTTGGGTACTCTTTTATCTGTTTGAGCTTTTGATGTGTTGATGTCATCTTGTTTATGGGTATATTAATGTTTTAGTTTGTTGATTATGATTATTTTGTTCCAAATAAATTGTTCAATGACCATCCATGGGTGGTAATATTGCTTATGATTGAATATTTGACCATTAATGTTTGGATTTCATTTTGTTCCTTGGTTTTAAGCTCAATTTGAATCATATTAGGGATGATTGTCTTTAAATTTATGACTTACCTTCCTTTATTACAATAAGCTGCTATACTATTCTTAAAGGCTAAAATAAGTGCCAAATTAGTTCATTTTTTCGTCTTAACTAATTATCTTACACAAAAAAAATCATAACTTTTACCAAATATCTGTACAATGTTTAATAAAAATAAAATAAACGTTTAAAAGGTCCCATCCTCCTATTATAGATATTTTGTTTCTACAATAAAAAATTTTGTTTGATCTTCATCATTGATTTTTGTTGTTTTTTATTATATTATTTATATTAATTTATTTTTTTATACATATTTAATATTTTATAAATTATTAACCTACAAAATTTACACTTAGATTAGACTATTAAGTTTTTTAAAAAGGGCTAATGGACTAATATTGCTACACTTGGATAATTAGTCTAGGTTATATAAGAATGAGACCACTCATCTTGTAGTTCGATGATGTGACTTATACCAAAATAATATTCTTAATTTTAGATTTCATTTACAAATAAGGAGGGTTGTCAGTTCATTCCTTTGAAAAGTAAGGAATACCTTGTATATTATATATTAAATTTTGTAAATTAATTTGTAATAATTTAATTATTTTCTTTTTTTTTCTATTTTATTAGTTTTTGTCCCTTTTTTTCTTTTTTTTTTCTCTTTTTCTTTTTTTATTTTTTCATGTCCAAATAAACAACTCATGATTTAAAGGTAATTGTAATTTGCACGTAAATTAATATTGTCTGCATCCAATCACGAGAGTAAGTAAGCATAGGTCCTTCATAATTAAGGAAAAAAAAAATATAACAATTGCCTTTTTTTTTTTTTTTAGTTGCTTTGGCAAGAAGGAACCTAACAAACACCTTTTTTAATCCTATCTTATTTGTCTCTATTCTAAATATGCTTGTTTAAAGGTACACTTAAGATTAACGAATAAGCTTATAATGCATGTTTGGTTGGCTCAAAGCAATTTAACTGTCCTTGCCAATAATGATCATGTAAAATCCTTATCAAAGGGTTTATGATATTGCTAGAAATTACATTATTTTTTACTGAGGATTTTCTTTTCATTAATTTAATTGATTCCTAATTGATATCTTTATTAAGGAGTTAATTTACATGATATATAAGAATTTTATGGCGTACATAAATTAGTTAAAATAAAATTTTTAATAATTATTTTTAGTTAAAATTGTAGAATTACATTGGTGTATCTTTTAAACTTATTTAAAATGGTTGCATTACCCTTTTTTTAAGTTACAAATGTACAATGTATTCCTAAACTCATGCAAAAGTGTCATTTATAATGAAATTTTTATAAGCCAATTAACATGTTACATATGATTTCTCAAGATAACTATATCATCCTTTCACTCGGGTTATAAATGAAGAATTTATTCTTAAACTTGCATAGAATTTCTTTTAACTATCATTTATAGTTGAAATTTCAAAAACCAATGTATTGCTTATATTGGCTCAAGATGATTGTATTACCCTTTCACTCGAGTTTTAGATGTAAAGCACATTCTCAAACTCTTTTTAGATGTAAAGCACATTCTCAAACTCTAACAAAATTGCTTCCAACTACCATTTACAATTGAAATTTCAAATGTAAGCCAACGTGCTTGTATTGTTTTAAGATAGATGCATTACCCTTTCCTTAAGGCCATAAATGCAAAATATATTTTTAAACTTACATGAATTTGCTCCTAACTATCTTTTATAGTAGAAATTTTAAAAAGTAAACTTGACATGTGGTATAAACTCGCTCAAGATTATTGTATTACCCTTTCATTTGAGTTACAAATGCAAAGCGGGATTCTCAAATATGTTTAGAGCTAATATTATGATCTTGTTTCATTAGTTATGGTTGTTCTTGATGGGAGAAAAGGTACAACAGAGTATAAATAACCCAAGAAACTTCTTTCGTTTGCTTGAACTTATGAGGAGATGATTGAATAACAAGAATAGCAATGCAAATAAACCACACAAGAGAACACACCAATTTTACGTGGAAAATTCCTTCAAAACAAAAGAGGAAACAATCACGGACACTCCGAACCAGAGGTCAATTCTACTATAATCAAGTGAGTACAATAGAAGTGCATAAACTTAATTACATCAATCAAATTGAACAAAATTCAATTTAGATTGAACGAAAGACTAATGAGTTAAGCATGATAGACCAACTATGTCCTGTCAACTACAACTTAACAAGTAGATCTCAAGGCAGTAATCCAACCGTTCAAGATGAACCCTTAGATGTCCCCTACTAGCTATCCAAATTTCAGCTCAATCAGACCACGGGTCAATAATCATTCATACAGTTTACCAATACTGCCATAGATGAGAGAGCAGAGAGTTACCAAAATTGATAAGTTTCGGTTCAGATGAAAACCTGTCCTTGCAGTTCACAAAAACTCAATCCAATCTTTCACAAAGAAGATCTATGTGTCCTCCAACTACTAACCAAAAATCAGCTCAATTGGACCACAAACAATCTTCCAATTACACGTTTTACCAATTCTGCCATAAGAAATTGTCCAGAGAAAACATCTAAGAAAACTGAAGAGAAACAAGACTTATAATATTTGAAACCCAATCTCCACCATTCAAAAATAAGAATCAAACGTCCTCTATCAACCATCCAAGTTTTAAGCTAATTTGACATTGATATCCTTTCAAAACCTAAGATCAAAGAACACTGCCTTTTTTTTTCTCTTTCTGCAGCCTCTTTTTTTTTTCTCCCTTTCAACAGCCTCAGTTTTTTTTTTCTTTTTCACCCTTTTAGTTGACGACTCACCTCTACTTTTAGGTTTTATTTCTTCACACACACACACACACACACATATATATATTAATTTATGTTATGGCTCATAACATTTGAGTTATATATCCACATAGGAAGAGATCAATAGGCCCAACAATTCTCCCCCTCCTAACTATGTGGAAATATTGGTCATCCCAGCCAATGTACAACACAGCTCAAATTTCGATCTTGATAATGTCTTTGTCATCATATCAACAACATTATTATCTATATGAATCTTTTTAAGTTCCAACTATTTAGAATCAAGAACATCTCGTATTCAATGATACCACATGTCAATATATTTTGACTTAGCGTGAAAAGTTAGATTCTTACCAAGATGGATGACACTCTGGCTATCACAATATAACACATAATTTGATTATTGAAAACCAAGTTCCTTCAGAAACCTTTTCATCCAAAGAAACTCTTTAGACGCTTCAATTATTGCAATAAACTCTGCCTCTGTAGTGGACAATGCAACACACTTCTGCAATCGAGATTGCCAACTCATTACTCTCCTACAAGAGTAATCACATAACCTGAAGTAGACTTTGTAAAGGCAATGTTACCTGTCATATCTGAATCTGTGAATCTAATAAGGATAGACTTATCACTCCCAAAACAAAATCTTAAATTAGTGGAGCCTCGTAAATATCTCATTATCCACTTCACTGCATCCCAATGCTTTTTATCGGGATTTGAAAGGAACTGACTAACTATTCCAACTGCTATATCAGGTCTCGTGCATACCATTGCATATATCAAACTGCCTACGGTTAATGCAAATGGAACTCTTTGCATCTCTTCCTTCTCTTTCTCTATGGAAGGACATTGGTTAATGGATAATTTAAAGTGAGTAGCAAGAGGAGTACCTACCATTTTAGCCTTATCCATGTTAAACCTCTGAAGTACTTTTTCAATGTACTGCTTCTAGGACAGGTACAACCTTTTCTTCTTTCTATCTTGAGTGATTGACATGTCGAGGATCTTCTTTACTGGTCTCAGGTCCTTCATGGCAAAGGACTTGCTCAACTCTTACTTTAACTTATTAATTATATAAACATTACGACTAATAATAAGCATATCATCAACATAAAGTAGTAAAATGATAAAATCATCATCAGTAAATCTCTGAACAAAAACACAATGATCAAAAGTAGTCTTTTTGTAGCCTTATTCCCCCATAACAGACTTAAATTTCTTATATCATTGTCTCGAAGCTTGTTTCAAGTCATACAAGCTTTTCTTCAACTTACACGTATAATCCTTTTTTCCTTCCACCTCAAATCCCTGTGGTTTTCCATATAAATTTCTTCTTCCAAGTCACCATGGAGAAAAGCTATTTTCACATCCATCTGCTCAATCTCTAAGTCATGGCTAGCAGCCAAACTCAACATAACTCGAATGGAAGACATTTTCACCACTGATGAGAAGATTTCTTCAAAGTCGATGCCTTGTTTTTGATTAAATCCTTTGATAACAAATTTGGCTTTATATCGTGGATGTGAAGTATTTTCTTCTTGCTTTATTTTGTAAATCCACCGATTCTTCAAAGCCCTCTTACCTTTAGGTAGCTTTATCAATTCATAAGTAGAGTTATCATATAAGGATTTCATCTCATCTATCATAGCATCGATCCAGTGCTACCTGTGCTCACTTTCAACTGATTATGTATAGCACTCAATTTCTCCCCCGTTAGTTCACATCACAAAGTCATTAGGAGAGTACCAAGTAAAAGGCATTGGAATTCTATTAGATTTTCGTTATTGAAATGAAGGTGAAGGTATGTGTGGATGATCTTCTATCGGAGCATCAATATCACCTACACCCTACAAATTATAATCCTGTTGAACATTCTCATCACATTCTTGAATATCACCATGAACATCAGAATCACTTAGAGGAATCTGAGGAAATGGAACAGTATCAGCAGAATTATCATTAACCTGAGAAATTGACTTCTCGATATGTTCAATGTTTTGATCCTCAACGAACACGACATCTCTACTCCTTACAAGTTTTTTCTCAACCGGATTATATAAATGGTACCCAAAGTCATCTTCACCATAACCAAGAAAGATACACTGTCGAGTCTTCACATCTAACTTCCCTCTTTCATCTTTAGGGACATGAACAAAAGCCTTACAGCCAACAACTCGTAAATGTTCATAAGAGAATTCCTTACCAAACCACACTTTTTCTATAACATCACCTTGTAGCGGAGTACTAAGAGACAGATTAATTACATGTGTCACTGTATTCAAGGCTTCACTCTAAAAGGATCTAGGTAATTTTACATCTGAGAGAAGATATCTAACCCTTTTAATCAACGTTCTGTTCATCCTATCTGCTAAACCATTTAACTGTGGTGTCTTGGGAGGTGTCCTCTGATGTCTAATCTCATTCTTTCTGCAGTATTCATCGAATGAACCATTATACTCACCACCATTATCAGTGTGGACACATTTCAGTTTTTTACCAATTTGTCTCTCAACAAAGGCATGAAATTGTTTAAATACATCAAAGACTTGATCTTTGGTCGTTAACGTATAAACCCAAAGTTTCCTTAAGTGATCATCAATAAAAGTCACAAAATAAAGAGCACCACCAAGTAAGCGTACCTTTAGAGGACCACATACATCAGAATATACCAATTCAAGTAACTCTGATTTCCTTAAAGGCGAGTGACTTTTAAATGTAACTCTATTTTGTTTTCCAGCAAAACAATGAGGACACTTCTTTAAAACTGCACTCTTTATGTTTGGAAATTAGTGCTTTCTTGCCAAACAATCCATCCCTTTTTCACTCATGTGACTGAGCCGCTTATGCCATAATTCAATGGAATTATCATTCTCTGCTACATTTACAACATCTTTGAAGATAATAACTTACATGAAATATAAACTGAAGCATTTCTTACCTCGTACCACAATTAAGGAGCCTTTGGTAAGCTTCCACTGACCATTACTAAAAGTACTGCAAAAACCTTCATCATCTAGTTTTCCCGTTAAAATCAAATTCAAACAGATATCAAGAACATATCTAACATCCCTTAATGTCAGTTGTGCTCCATTGGCAGTCTTTAAGCAAATATCACCAATGTCAATGACCTTTACTAAGTCGTTATTACCCACCTTCAAAACTCCAAAATCACTAGAAGTATACATTGTGAAGAATTCCATTTTTGAGGTAACATGAAGCGAAACGCCACTATCTATGACCCAATTAGTCTCATGAGATGTCAAATTAATCACATCCTCATCATAAACAATAATGAGGTCACCAGTACCAGAAGTGGATGCAGTAGCAATAGGATCATTACTCACATTCTTTTTCTCGTGTCTATCACTATCATCTTTATTTTCTCTCTTCTACTTGTAATACTTTTTCTGAATATGACTCATCTTCCCACAATGACACTGGACATTCTTGTACTTAAATCGTGACTTGCTTCAACTCTTACTTCTACCATTTTTACCATTTCCTTTTTCTTATCTTCTCCCCCTATTTTCAATAATTAAAACCTCTGATTTGGATGATGATGAACCCTAAGATTTCCTTCTCATCTCCTCATTCAACACACCACCCTTTACAAATTCCACTGATAAAACACCACCGGAGGAAGAATTAGCTAGAGACATTCGCAAAGTCTCCCAAGAATTAGGTAAGGTAGCAAGTAACCATAACCCGAGAACTTCGTCATCAAATTTAATGCTCATGCCTGATAGTTGATCAATGAGACCTTGAAACTCATTTAAGTGGTCAGCAACTGAACTCCCTTCATTATATCTCAATTGCATCATTTTCTTTAACAAGAACAACTTGTTATTACCAGACTTTGAAGCATACAGAGTCTTAAGTTTGCTCCACAAAGTTCGTGCATGTGTCTCATTGCAAATGTGATTATAAACATTATAATCAACAAATTGTCGTATAAAACCACAAACCTATGTGTGCTCAAATTCTCATTCTTCATCAGTTTTAGACTCAGGTTTCATACTAGCAAATACTAGCAGATGCAATTTCTTCACAAATAGGAGATTCTTCATTTTACTCCTTCATATGATAATTCGTGTCATTCAAACAGACCAATTTATTCTGATTCAACTACATCATTCAAGCAAAGCAGATACACCAACCTAACTCTGATACTACTTTGATGGGAGAATAGGCACAGCAGAGTATAAACAACCCAAGAAACTTCTCTCGTTTGCTTGAACCTATGAGGAGATGATTGAATAACAAGAATAACAATTCAAATAAACCACACAAGAGAACACACCAATTTTACGTGGAAAACTCCTTCAAAACAAAAGGAGAAAAAATCATAAACACTCCGAACTAGAGGTTAACTCCACTATAATCAAGTGAGTACAATAGAGGTATACAACCTCAATTACATCAATCAAATTGAACAAAATTTAATTTGGATTGAACAAGAGACTAATGAGTTAAACATGACAAACCAACTACGTCATGTCAACTATAACTCAATAAGTAAACCTCGGGTCAATAATCATTCATATGATTTACCAATGCTGCCACAAATGAGAGAGCAAAGAGTTACCAAAATTGAGAAGTTTCGGTTCAAATAAAAACCTGCTCTTACAATTCACAGAAACTCAATTCAATCGTCCACAAAAAAGATCTATGTGTCCTCTAACTACTAACCAAAAATCAACTTAATCGGACCACAAATAAAATTTCAATTACATGATTTACTAATTCTACCATAAAAAATTGTCTAGAAAAAAGATCTAAGAAAACTGAAGAGAAACACGACTTACAATATTTAAAACGCAATCTTTATCGTTCAGAAATAAGAACCAAACGTCCTCTATTAACTATCTAAGGTTTAAATTGATCGAATACTAATATCTTTTCAGAATATAAGATTAAAAAATACTACCTTTTTTTTCTCTTTCTGCAACCTCTTTTTTTTTTTTCTCCGTTTCAGCGATCTCAATTTTCTTTTCTCTTTTTCACGACAAATCTTACTTCTATTTTTAAGTTTTACTTCTTCAAATATTTTTTTTAATTTAAATTATAATCGTAATATTTAAATTATATTCTCATATACGAAGTACCGATAAGGCCAACACTTCTCACAAGTTGGCATAACCCAATATTGTCAAGAGTTTATCTTTATCGACATCACTTATTTGTCTTTTTTTCAAATCTTCTTTTGTAGAAAAAAGTGTTATTATCTGCAAATCATTTCGAGTTTTCTCTTATGATAATGTATGTTTTTTACTTGTTTTGGGTCTCTGACTTCCTATTACACCTTTCCACTTTACTTTGGCCTATTTTCAATTTTAATTTATTACTTGAAGCCTTTTCCTTGCCAACCTTTATGCCTTGTAATATGTCATGCATGTGAAGTTGTTCTTAAACTTTGTATGTTCTATCTCAACCTACTCTGACCCAATCTCAATATCACATGTTGTAATTAGTTGGGATCACCAACTAATACATAGGTAGCACCAATAAATAGATCGTCACTTTGTTCAGTAAATCGGTGTTGGTTTTATGCAGCAACGGTAGGCTTCCAACCTACAATCGTCGCTTCCCCATGGTCTAATCAACTTGTGGAGGGCATAGTTGGATAGATCGTTGCCCAACGCATCGAACAATGCCAGCTCAGGAGGAGATGGCAATAGGCAACAACACAGCAGTCGACCTTGAGCTTTCGTCAATGCATGCGTTTCTTTGCCTCCTCTCAATGTGCAATCATAAAAAATGCATAGGTCAGTGCTAAAGGACTCTGATGATGGTCCTTGTGGTGTTTTCCCGTGATGTCAGCAACTGTGCTGGCGAGGCTCCAGCGAGAATTAGTACACTTATCATTTTTTTCCCTTTTTTTGTGCCTTTTATTTTTATTTTTTGTTTCTGCTTTTTCTCTTTTTGGATTTTTATGGCTTTTAATTTTGAAAAAAAAAAAAAGATATATTTTGTATATCTTACATTAAATTTTGTAAATTAATTTACAATAATGTAATTTTATTTTCTTTTTATTTTTTTCTCTTTTCATTTTTTTTTATCCAAATAAAAAATTTACAATCTAAAAAAAAATTATATTTTACCTACAAATTAACTACGTGAATAAATAAGTGTAAAGTTCTTTTGAATTAAAATTAATAAAATAAAAATATAATAATTTATTAACTATGATCAACAAACAATGAGCCGAAATAATTTTTTATTTTTGTAATATGAAAATTATTATTCATACCCTCTAATGGGATGATTAATAATTTTTGTTAAAGTTTATCTTAATTAAAATGTAATTTTTGTTACATTTAATTATTTTCTAGGAAAATGTAATTTCTTAACAAAATGTGAATGCCTATAGAATTTGTTTTGGACTGTTGAGGATTCAAATCTTAGTATCGAGATTAGAAGTAGTAGCAGCAGCAAAACTCCGTGGCCTGTCTCTTATACACATCTAGATGTGTATAAGAGACAGCGCCAGCACAGTTGCTGACATCACGGGAAAACACCACAAGGACCATCATCAGAGTCCTTTAGCACTGACCTATGCATTTTTTATGATTGCACATTGAGAGGAGGCAAAGAAACGCATGCATTGACGAAAGCTCAAGGTCGACTGCTGTGTTGTTGCCTATTGCCATCTCCTGTCTCTTATACACATCTAGATGTGTATAAGAGACAGGCAAAACTCCGTGGCTGATCATAAATACAAATATTGAACCAATTGAAAAAGGAAATCGTAGATAGGAAGTCCCAAAAGACACACAAAAAAAAAAAAAAAACAAAAACAAACAAACAAAGAAAGATATAGAATTGTTATAAAATTTTGAATTTCAAGAGTGTTTTTACAATCTATAAACACACAAGTTTAAACAAAGTACATGTCGATGAATGACATTTAGTCCAAGATCCCCTGGAGAGTGATGATAACTTCCAGCAAACAACTAACCATGCACGTGAGCACCTCATTGCCTATTTTGGACAGAACAGACTAAAGAAACACAATAATGAAAAGGCGGTGAAACATCTATATGTCACGGGGTCACCCAAGATCCCCATCAGAGACTTAGTTAACAAGCATTCCCACCCGATAAATGATTAGATTCTACTAAGAACTGTTCCGAACACCTATCCAAGCCAAGCTCTTCGCCGACTCAATCCCCTGTCCGTTAATGCTTTTGTTCTTCAATTTCTTCCTATTCATTTGAACGGTGTGCATTTGTTACATTCTTCTGCGTTCAACTCATTTACATGTTCAGTGAAATCAAAGTTCTTGACAACGTCAAGTAAAAAATAATAATAGATTCTGATAGTACTTGTTATGAATCATTATTTTTTATTTAAAAAATATTTACCACCTCAAAATTTATTTTTTTCTAGAGAATGTGAGAATGAGTTAGTTTTCATCCATTATATATAATTGTCAATATACCAACACATTTTGAGTAAAAGTCAAATAAAATTCATAACAAATTGCAAAATAACAATACCATTTCATACACGAGAAAAAAAAATACACGTTAAAAAATTTAGTTTTTGTTTATAGAACAAAAAATTGTTAGTCATAAAAAATTACAGAAATTTTGTTTACATTTGAAACTTTTTGCCATTCATCCCCTGCATGTTTTCCATGATTAGGGTTTTTTTTTTTTTTGGTTCGATATAAAAATTTGCCATGATTAGGTTACTATTGAATATAAATGCAAGAGAAAAATTCCATCACTAAACATGGAAAGGACAAAGCGTGCAACCACCCCAAATCAGATACGGAGGAGCAAAGAAACTAAACAAAACACAACAGTGAAGATGAGCTATGTCAAAATTCCCCTTTATTTTATCATTAATTACATGCACAAATAGCCTGGCTGATATTCAGAAGCTTGAAATCAGGCGCTCTTGGGTTGTGCATATGCTACTTCTATTTATGGCTAATTTTAAGTTTAAAGTCGCTTGATTTTGTTAAGTGACTAATAACAAATAAAAATAATTGTAGTGTTCAATATATTAATAAGATTTCTGTTTATATAAAATTAATATTAGATAGATGTAGGTGTTTATCATATTCATTAAAAATATATTTTATTTAAATAAAAAGAGATTTAAATTGTGAGTATTTAAAAAGAAAGAATTTGAGAGTTTTTTTTTTCTTTTTTAAGAAAATAAAAAAGGAAAAAAAAAAACTTAAAGTATCAGTATTTTTTTGAAATAAAATTTTAAATATTTTTTCACTATAAAAAATAAAAAAGTAGACTTTAAAAAATTTTTAGAAATTACTTTTTATTTTATTTTCTCTATTTAACAGAATTTGCATTGTGAAGATTTTAAACATATGTATAAATTATTTATATGAATTAAATAAATTATAATATATATTATATCGTAACTAAATAAATTAGATGAATGTTTAAATATTAATTATATTAAAATATTAAAAATTTATAAATTAATGTAAAAAATAACATATAATGAAAATTTATTAAAAATATTTAAATATTTTTAAAATTAAGTAAATATTTTCACATAAATAATTTACCAATTTTTTTTTACTTTCAAAAAAATATATTTACATATTGAATTTTTTTTTAATCATGCATATTAATTATGATATTGAAACTCCAAAATTTGATGCTAATCAAGCAATTTCCCGTTGGATTAGTCTATAAATTATGCTATCTGACGACTCAATGAACTAATTTTCACGTTAGTATAATTTAACAGACTGCCATTGCTAAAAGTAATTATAATATCATACACATTTTCCCTTGCTCTAATGGCCAGACTGTGAAAAAGTTGCCATCGCCGAAGCAAAAGTCTACAGGGAACGTAGGCAAGGAGGCCCAAGTTACAATGGTGAGCCCTACATTGCACAACCCACGAGGTGACCCCACCATGCGGATGGCCCACAATTCCCGCGTAAAGAAAAAGCTCCCTAAATGGTGGGTTTCACCATGAGGAGACCATATTATCAAGTACGAAAAAGACAAGATTAATTAATTTAAGAATTTGCTAATAATATCTCAAATAGAAAATAGGCTTTTTAATTGATATATATATAAAAAGAATTGCCTGTACAACACCACAATTCACACCCGCTGTATCGAGGCCTGCCCGTATCAGTAATTAAATAATAATAATAATAATAATAATTTGAGTCAATTATTATAAAGATGAGGAGGCATTTGACCCATTTGATCTTTGGCTCTGTTCTCATCCCATACTTTAAGAACAAAGGAGAATGAACAGTAGATATGAAATTACAACTTCTAAGCTTTGATTAGGACATCGGATTCCAGAAATGGCACGTCATAACAGATCCCACCAAACCCAAAACTCTGCCATCTAATGGTAATAACAACCCTACATTCCACTCAACACTAAGATTACAAAAGCAGCTAACTAAAGATGACTACATGCCCCCCCCCCTGTCTCTTATACACATCTAGATGTGTATAAGAGACAGGTAGGGTTGTTATTACCATTAGATGGCAGAGTTTTGGGTCTGTCTCTTATACACATCTAGATGTGTATAAGAGACAGACCCAAAACTCTGCCATCTAATGGTAATAACAACCCTACATTCCACTCAACACTAAGATTACAAAGGCAGCTAACTAAAGATGACTACATGCCCCCCCCCCTCTTATTATTATTTTTTTTTTGTGCAGATAAAGACAACGGGGTGAAATAAGGTGGCAGCTTCTATCTCATGCGCTCAATTCCTTCCTCCCTTCTTCTCACCTTGCTCATCAACTCACCTGCAGAAATCACATGATTAGACTCCAAAAGTCCTCCTTTTTTTTCTGTTTGAAAAAGAAAAGGCAAAAAATCAAGTTATGGGGTTCACAAAAACGTGACATTCACGGGAAATTTCATAATTTCCCCAGGGGAGTTACGGATATTTTAAGAAAAAATGTCAAAGTGAACAAACATCCAAAATACGGAAGCAAACAAAGAAAAAGAAAAAGGAAACAGACTCTGTCCCCTCTATCGTAATCAGTTTCTGAAACAACCAGTGAATGTAAACTGCGAACTTACACTGTCCAACTTCAGACATGATGACACGGATTAAAAAACCCAAAACTGTTTTCTAGACTAAAAGCCCATGTCCTCATAATTGTAACCATACCCCAACTTGCAAATTAACTCAAAAGGAAAAAAAAAAAAAAGGCACTAAAAAAATGAGGGCAAAAATACAAGAAAAGAAAAGAACAATCTTCAAGGTTATTAACAAAATTTAAGGTGATCAAGTGTGGGCTTTAGGAAACATAGACGTACCTTGAGGCTTGCAATCAGGTGGAACTTCAAAGAGTGACAGAGAAAGTTGCTTATGTGCAACCCCAATGTCAAACACGATAAGGCCTGATCTTGGGTCATTAACAATGATATCTTTCACTGGCAGCCAAAGAAAGAGCTCTTCTTGGGACAATCCAACAACTCCTATGAGGCTGCCATAGCTGAGATTAGCCCTCACTACACTGTCAAAGAAGACCCTGTTCTCATACTTGGTCAAACACGGCCCATCCAGAAACACCTCTAGGTAGCCATCTTCAGAGAGGGTGTAGTTGTTCACTTCTTTTGGGAGGAGACCAGCTGGCAAACCCCTTGAGATGAGCAGGTCATGAATTGAAGAGGAAAGAGAGGCTTTTGGGGAAAGAAAGAGTAACAACAGACTTAGTGTGCTCAAAAAGACTGTTGATTTAGTGTTAAAGATGGCCATGGTTGGTTTGTCCAGGGAGAAAATAAGAAAGGGTAGGACAGAGAAAGAGGAGGGGTTTAAGGTATAGTTTTTGTGGTGGAAAAGTGGAGAGACTGTTTAAAAAGGAAGGATTGAGATGTATGATTTTACTAATTTGTCCTTTGGTTGTAGGTGACTGGGTCCACAAAATGGCTTTGATTGAGATTGATCTTTTATTATTTTGTTTTGTATCACCTAATGAGCATTCATTTCCAACTTGGCTTTGTTTATGGAAGCCTCTTGGTTAATATACTTAGTTGATTGTCTTGTAAGGTCCATACCCCTTAAGCAATGCACCTTGGAATTATGAGTATAATTGTGTTGTTGACAAACTAACTAATTATAAAATCATGAAATCAATTTGTTTAGCATTACATCCCAAGTGGGATGAAATTTTGAATAATGTACTACTATTATACAATAAGTAATACATAAAGGGTGATATAAAAATAATAAAAGGATAATATAATAAATTTTCTTTTGTATCCAGTGAATGGTTCTCACAATAATATTATTTTTTAAGTGTTATTACCTTTTTTTTTTAAAAAAAAAAATTCGATCTTAATTTTCCTCGAAGAATCAAGAGAATTAAAAACCAATTAAATTGTTGTTGTCAATTTTGGTTTCAGTCGGTTGATTTTACGGTTTCGACCTTCCTAATAGTAATAAATAAAAAAAAAAAAGTCAAGTAATAGGAAAAGTATTGCTAAAATTATTATAACTTTTCCACTTTAGAGAACATGAAATCGACGAAGGATCATTAAAATACTGTTAAAAAAAGTCCTCTACCTAAGCAATATCTTTAATTTTATTCTCATGATTTGCCAATTGAGAACCTAACGTTGAAAATTTTTTAAAATACTGTCCAATAATGCCGAGAAGTGAGAAGAAAAATTTATGAAAATAATCTAAAAATAAATCACCGTTCAGTAATCATATTTATTAAAATATATGGTAATAATAATAAGATATTAAAATAAATTTTTTAACCTTTAATTTCATTTATTTGTATTAATAATATATATATATATAATTGATCAACATCTCTTATATCTACTGTATATCTATTCTTAAAACATAAAACATTACAATTTTTGTGTACATACATTATATGATAATAATTGGTTTAGCTTTTTAACGAATTTTTTATTTTCTAAGCTTGCAACCAAGCCATCAACTTCCATGATTTCTTTAAAAATGTAATTCACATTCAATCCAATTTCAACGTTTCAGGGCACATTAATGTGAATCAGATTGAATTGGCTAGCTCGGGGTTTTGATGAGCACTCGTTCTAATCATTATGAAAGGAGAGCCAAAAAAAAATTGAGCTGTTCTTTGCTGAGCCTAACAATCAATTTGGGAGATTTTTTTTCTCTTGCACGTGTTGTGTTGTTGCGTGGGAAAGGCTTTTTGCAGAGGACGTTCCATTTTGTTCTCCATGTGCATGCTGGTCCTTGTGGAAAGCTCGTACGTAATGAAAGAAAAATATTGTGAAATTTTTAGATATAACATTTGTATAAAAAAAAAAACTTTATAATTGTGAAATTTTATTAAAAATAAATGATTAATACTAATAAATATAATTTATTATTAAATATTTTACACAAATATACTCAATAATAATATAAAAAAATTACAATAATTTAATTTCTTTTTGTATGAATGAAAGAAAAAAAAAATCACCTCTATGTTTTTTATAGCCTTTAAATAATAAATTTTATGAACTGAGAGATAATTTTTGTACGTAATTATTTAATTTTTTTATATTTAATATTCAATAAATTTAAACAGTAACATAAAAGGAGGGCATTTTAATAACCTTGATATCAGGGATATGTTTTCTGATTCTTGTTCATTCTTCTTTGTTCTTCTTCTTCTTCTTCACTGTCCTTGGAACAAGTGACTTGAAAAGTTGCACTGCAGACGTGTAGCAACCAAAGCAACTGGATGGTATGTTTTCTGGCTTAGAAAATAATTGTTGCTTGTCCAAAAATTAAAGGCAGCACAATGATGGGAATATCAATTGCATAAATTGCTTTCCCCCATGTCTCAAGCCAAGTTTCAATAATTTATCCCCAAATCGGGGTCCCCTAGCTACCCAATTGAATGCAACTTTCCCAATCAGTCTGCATCACATCTTCTTGCCTATTTTTCCATGTACCCCCAAAACAAAAGAAAATAAATAAGTTAATTGACCAACGTAAAAGCAGTTTTGTCACAGTAGAATACAAAAAGAGAAGGAATTACACAACCCCAAAAAAAAAAAAAAAAAACAAAACAACAAAAAAAAAAAAAAAAGGGAGGAGGAGGGAATGTAAGGACTCTGCTTTATGTGCAGTTGAAAAGTAGGCTACTAGCCCCTTCTCCTTAAAGTTCCCAAAGAACAAGAAAGGGCAAAACGGTAATCTTATTTGAATTATTGGATTAAATTAGAATTACAGGAAGCTAACCCACTACGATGTGGTATAAAAACCAAGTGCCGAAAGTTTCGAAGAACGAAAAGGAGCCAAATTGGTTAATATATTTACCATTTTGCCACCCCAATTGCTGAAAAATGGTCTTAAATGTGTGTCAGCACTGTCAGTGTCGAGAGTTCTTTTCTTTTTTTTTTTTTTTGAGCGGCAAAAGTTTTCCAAAGGGAAATGATCAGGCTTGGGCCATTTGGCTTGTCACTCGTGGACCAACGACTTGTCGGTTTCCCAGTCGCTGTGGTTCTGTGCGATAGACTTGCTACCTTGGTGTCCCCTTCTCGTGGCCTTTTTGATCATTCAGCTTTTTTAAACAGGCTCTTCCCGTGTGGGGACTGACGAGAGGGTCAGGTGGGCCCCCCGTGTGGATCATGCAGGACCCCACTCGTGACTTGGTGGGACCACCCCCTCTTCTGAGGATTGATCGGTACAAATAAAGGAAAAGGAAAAAGAGAAAAACTCACGGACATTAAAGAATGCAACGGTGGCCCCAGCAACGAGTCCACGGTGGAACCACTGAAACTCACCGCACTGAATCACCTATTAGAATCTTGTTTCTGCTTAAAAGATGACTTGTTTGTATCGATTTTCGGTTTTCGATATAAAGATGTTTGAGGGTAAAACTGTAAATCTACAATAACACCCAATATTTGAAAAAAAAAACAATTTAGGTTTGGAAAAATTAAACAATATTATATTATATTATATTATATTATTGTGTTTCCAACGTTGAACTGAGGATTTGTCAAACATTTTCTCTATCATCTTAGTAACTCCAAGCACCACTAAAATTCGATTTTGAGAATTTTTACTAATTTTTAAAAATATATATAATTTATGAAAATGTAAACACTTATTTTAATTTTCATTGTATAATAAATTTTTAATGAATTTTTTTTTAACAAAAAAAACTCTTTTCCCTCGTGACAACTAAGTTGGTCAAGAAAAAAAAAAATGTTAGCCTTCTAGATAGCTTACCATCAAAAATACCATACAACATAGTGATCAAAGCCTGTTCTGTTGCCAGGAGAAAGGAATCGATCATTGGATTCCTATCGAACATAACGTTCACTATTTAATAATTATTTGAATCATTTAATGGACACCAATCTTGTATTAATTAACAAAATTATTAAATAAAATTCTAATGTACGAAACTTCTATGCTTTTCGTTCATTTTTATACAAAAATGTTACACACCTTTCCATGTTATGCTTGGGGGCGACCCCTTTTTATTTTTTATTTTTTATTTTTTTTGGGAGGGATAGCTTGGGATTGAACCCTGACCAGGGAAGTTTGAGATTCATGCCCTAGCATCTTTCCCAATAAATAAATGATGGTATATATCTTTGAGCCATGTTCCATATAATATTGTGAGTTTATTTGCTTTCTTCTTCTTGTTTTTTTTTTTTTTTTTAATTTGGGTCGAGATTTTTTCTTTTGCAAAACTTAGAATCAATATGGTTCTACGAAAATCAAATGTAAACATTAAAAATAAAAATATATATTATTAAATTTTAATAATTTTATTGTTACCATTAATATATCTTTTATAAAGAATAAATTAATTATAATTGATAATTAATAATTAAATAATTTAAGTTCACATTCAATCATTGCCTCTGATCCTCGCATCTAGGTGATAAAACTCGAAATCACCCTTTTGCTTTTGCCTCCTAAGTCCTAATAGCTACGCTGGGGAAGGGGGGGGGGAGAGGTGGTGGTTGTGTTCATGATGATGAGTGTTGCTCGCACAAGAAAATTTTAAACATTTGTCGGGCATCACTGCGGAAATTATAATCACACTGTGGATAACTGGTTAATAAAATTCATTTACCAGATCCCGTGGATGACAAATTTATTACTCCTTGGAAAGCTTGAAACATATGGAAAACACATGGAACAAATTGATTCCTACAGAAAAAATTTTATTATGAACATCCAAAGTTGACCAAGTTGAGATGTTTCGTCTTGTTACGAAATCCAAAACAGAATACAGGAACCGGAGAGGTGGAGGTGGGGGTGGCCGGGGGGGGGGGGGGGGAATATATTGAAAACAATTGGTAGTTTCTATCGCATGCTACCTTATTTAGACCTTCTCGTAAAATGGAAGGCAGGACTAAGACACAGGAAAAGTCTTGAAATGGCCGGCGGAGGTTTAGTTGTCAAAGACACTGCCAAGTGAACTTCCAATGTGGATAAGATCATAAAGACAGGAGAGAAATTGCTATAATGTAGAAAGATCCATTCTTTTTATTGTCAATAAAAAGGATGTTATCATAGAATCAATATATCAGCGAAAATTCTCACAGATGGGTTTAGGTAACAAAGTTCGCATTACATATAAAAAATTGGCGTACTTTTTGTCCTCTCCCTCCTATCTTCGTGAAACAGGTGAGCAAGTTGCCTTGCTTGCTTTGGCAAGTCATTATTGTCAACCCAAGTCAAGGGTTCTTTCTTTTGTACTGCTATTTGAAACAACAAGCAGATTAACGATCACTTTAAAGTTGGGAGCACATGAGTAGCTCATGCCTTTTGGACAACAATCAATGTTGTTATTAATGCAGCCACGAGCCACAACTTCGACCACAAAATTTATCAGTGTTCCATATATTTGTAAGATTTGTTAGTAAGGTTGATTTTATGTATGGTACTTTCTCGTGAGCATGCAACCAACAAAAAAGGAGGAACAAATATTGAATTATTTATTTAACATATTATCATTAAATATTTATTTTAAATTTTAAAATTAATTATTTTTATTCAAATAATTTAATATTTAATAATCAATTTTTTTCTCTCGACTTTCAATCCAATAACATGCATATAAATAAAATTTTTGTATGTAATAAGAAGAGAGAGGGTTAATCTCATATATATATGTATATATAATTGTGTAACTTAAATTAAGAATATCTATCTATATTTAAAATTATAATTTACATTATAATTAATTTTTTAATAAAAATATTATTCTAAAATATGTTCATACTATTAAGTGAAAATATTCTAACATTTTCTCATTTCGTGTAATTACAATCCATCAACCATTATACTTAAATAACAATAACAATCTTTTACAATTCTATTTTGTGATTTCATTATAATGTCATGATATAATATAATGCTAACTATGAGTTATGGTGATTATGTTCTATTTATTCAGAACACTTTCTTCCATATATTACAATACTTTCAATTTATCATACATAACTCATAAGATATATATTATTTACAATAATGTCTCATACAAATTTTTCTATTAATCTTAAAATAATAATATGTACATTGTCATAAACTAATAATAATTAAATAATGTATATTAGAAATACATCATTAAGTTTAGAGTATTATGATAATCACAAATTATCATTATCATAAACAAGTTTTGTTTTAAGAATATGTTTTCTAAATGACTTCAGTTGCAAACATTTTCTCAAAAGATTTATTATCATAAGATCCATATTAACATGCTTAATAAACATTTTTTGTTTTTAAACCTCACCCTTAACGACAAAATTCTTTAATTTCATATATTTAACATCTTTTAAGTATTTCTCATTTTTAAAAAAGAATATTGTTGTGAAATTATCACTATAAATTTTCAGTGATTTGGTAATGTTATTAACTTCAAATTCTAAAATAAAGATTTGTAGCCATAATGCATGAATTATGGTTTCAAAATATACTATAAACTTTGCTTCCATAGTGGATGAAACATTGATATATTGCTTTGCACTTTTTTTTTTATATTGCTCCTTTAGCTAATAAGTATAGATAACGAAAAGTACATTTTTTACTATCAAAATATCTAATAAAGTATATCCAATTATTTATAAATTATTAGATTTTTTTATAGATGATTATATATTTTTTAGTTCCTTATAGGTTGATCACCTTTTTTGCAGCTTTCCAATGATTAATTCCATGATTACTTTGATATTTACCTAGCATTCTAACCATAAAATTGATATCAGGTTTAGTACAAGTTTGCAGATACATTTGATTATCAATAATAAAGACATATGTAATAAATTCCATTTCCTTAAGTTTTATATCATTTTAGGATATTGCATGAGACTAACTCGTTGAATATTTATTTATATTGAATTGGTCTAGGATTTTCTCAATATACCCTTCCTGAGATAATCATAATAAACCTTTAGATCTATCATGAAATATTTTTATTTCTATCACACAGAATGCTTCACTCATATCTTTCATTTCAAAATTTTTTGAGAGAAAATCTTTAGTTTTATGTAATATACTTAAATTATTAGTAACAAGCAAAATATTATCAACATATAAAATTAAAAAAATGAACTTACTCTTATTGATCTTTTGGTAAATACATCGATCAATAATATTTTTCTTAAATCCAAAAGATGTAATGATATCATTAAACTTAAAATACCATTATCAGGAAGTTTGTTTTAGTCTATATATATGGAAAAACCTTCAAGTTAATCTATGTAAACTTCCTTTTAATGATCTTCATTAAAAAAAGACAAATTTCACATCCATATGATATAAGTCCAAATCATACTAAACCATCAATGCCATAATTATTCTTAATAAATCTTTCTTTAAGATTGAAGGAAATGTTTACATATAATTAATGTCATCCTGTTAAATATAACCCTTAACAACAAGTTTACCTTTATATCATTCAATATTGCGACCTAAATAGTATTTATTTTAAAGACTCATTTACATATGATACTTTCGCATCTTTTTGACAATTTGATGAGATTCTAGATATTGTTTCTTTATATGAATTTCAACTATCAATTCATTTAATAGATTCATTATCTTTTGTCACTGTGAAAATAAAACTAGATCTTTGAATATTTCAATATCAAAATCTGACTTTGTAAATAAACTATATAATTATTTAAAATAGTTAAAAGTCTTTCTCTTTGACATTTTCTTAATGTTATTTAGGTTCAGTAGTCAATTGTGAGTTAACTATTTCATGAAATATCTCTACATCTAAATGTTATTTAATTTCTAGAACAACATTTGACATAGTAATGGACAAAAGAGGTAAAAGAATTTTTACCATAATTTCTTTTATGTCCACCCTTTGATATTCATTACTCTCATTAATTTCATAATTCTTAATAAATTTTGCATTAACATTTTTTATAATTCTCAAACTATGATTTAACTAATAAAATATATATTTTTTAAACTTATCTAAGTAACCAATAAAATACTTATTGATTGTTTAAGATTTTAATTTCCTTTCATATAAATTATAAAATTTTACTTTTACTAGGCAACCTTAAATATGAAAGTGTTGTAAACTAAATTTTTTTCTTGTCTATAATTCAAGATAAGTATTTTAAATTGTCTTGGAATTTTATTAAACAAATAATTTGTTATTTTTAGAGCATACATCCACAAAAATGTGTTCGAAGATGAGTTACTTATCATTTTTTTAATCATATCCATTAATATTTGATTATGTCTTTTTATCACATCATTTTGTTAAGGTGTATTTAACATAATATATTGTGTACATATGTCATAAATTTTGAGGAACTTTCAACATATATTCCAAAATTAGTAAAGTTTAAATTTAAAAGAATATTATTATTTACTAATCTTATTAATAATTATTTGGATATAAGGCTGAAATATTTGTGCAACAAAATAACCAAGCAAAGATATTGTTCTAAACCAAGATATGCTTTAATCCAATATTGTGATGTACATTAAGTAAGAATTTAACAAAATTATGATTTAGTTTTAGTTTATATAAATAACCATACTCATATTTTTATATAAACTAAAACTAACATATTCAAATTTGATATTTATTTTAAAATCATTTTATTCAAAAATTGAAACAAGATTTCTTTCAACTAAAAATATATAAAGAGTATATAAGAAGTCTAATTGATAATTTGTATTTAAAACCAAACAATCTCTTATGTTTTTAATTAAAGCATTCATATAATTTTTTATAAAGAGAAAATATTTACTTGGATTTGTGGTTTAAATGATAATAAAATTTTTTCTATCGTATTAGATAAATAAAAATTCAATTACCAAGCATTACGAGGAATGTACGTGACTAAAAATTTACCTTAAAGTAATAATTAATTTCTCTTTTTTAACTTTCACTTTTGTTTGTGATAAAAAGAGATGACCAGTTACACGTATAATGCAATTGTGCGACTTAAACTAAATATGCTATTAATATCTAAAATTATAATTATTAATAACATAATAATATATAAAATATATATTTACTAATGAGACTATATTATAATTAATTTTTTAATAAAAATATTATTTTAAAATATTTTCATACTATTAAAATGAGTTTGTGCAAGATCTAACTGTTCTAAATTCTTTCTGACCAAGTTGAGATGGGTCTTCCTCTCCCTTTCCTATTGTTGTTCACCTAGATTCAGTCATACTCTTGATTGGAGCATTTGTAAGTCTACAATGGTCAACTGATGTTAAAATTTCAACTATAGAACAGGTTGCCTACATCCTTAAAAATAGGGTTACCATATCAGTATCTCGAATTGTTTGTAAGGAAGAGGTCACAAAGACTCTGCTGAAACAACCAAAAGCAGATGTAACGGATTGGTTATGGCTCTAATGCTGCAAAAGATTCAACAAGTTCTTGGAAGCAGTCATTATTTCAGTTGTAGGGTGTGGTGTTTGGAGAGTGTGAAAGCTGATGGAGAAGAATACGTTATGGACAACCACAGACGGAGAAGCAGAGGAATCGAATAAAAACATAAACGGAAACAGAAAGTGCTGCAACGCAAACGAGGATTGAACAGCACAAATTCCTCGGCTGACATTATAAACTAACAAGAACCCCTGCCAAATTCTGTTACGTCAGATGCAGAAGCATAACAGCTTTCAACAGCAGAAAACTTTCTCAGCATAGGGTCTATAGTGACGTTAAATGTAATAGAGTATTCCTTTATCCTGGAGAAAGTTAATACAGTTTGTATGTTTTATACGTAAGTAGACAGTAGCAAGCTATGCATAATCATGGAATTAAAATAATTCATCACATTATGCAATGATAATTTTCCTGAGCAATTCGAAAAGAGGAAAACCATTTAGCATCCATTTCTGAAGAACAATGATACCATATGGTAGGTTCAAGTTAAAACTGCAATCATTTTCTCCAAATGAGTAGAAGGGGCCGGCTGAAGTTGGAAGCCAGGGGTAACACTTTTCATAGAACCTGGCTTGATGTACAAAAAGGCTGAGAGATCGTAACCCAAAAAGAAGAACAAAAAAAAAAAAAAACAAGAAGAAGGTAGCTCTCTTTGTCTCATAAATCATTCCCATACAACTCGACTCCAACGGGCTTAACATTCTAAAATCCTAAATGTATTATCAGCAGGCTGGAGGTAAAACAGGACAAACTTTCTCTCCCTATACAAAGAGAACTTGGATCAATTTTAACTTGGCGTTCTTTTAACTCAGTGGAGCTTCACTTGCTGGGCTTAGATGAATTCTGTGAGTTCCAGTCCTTGGCAATCCAACAGCTAACTAAATGACATTACTTTTGCCTATATTGCCTGTCCAAAAATAAGAGGAGAAGGTCCAATGAATGGAAACAGCTGGATTGTTTATATTAGCCATGAAACAGGCCTAAGCGTGCCTCATCCTCCAAAACACATATAATAATATCTACTTTAGCTTTTAGTTACTGCTGTGCCAACAACTGAAAAATCATCCAAGAAAAATAAAGTCTCTGAATACAGGAACCAGATTGGTCTGTAAAAAATGATCACAGTAAATGAGCAGGTCTCACAAAATATATCTTGTATGCAACATAGAAGATTCTCATGAAAACATTTTGTAAGCTGCAGCTCACTTTCTTACAAGCTTTTCTGGGGTTCAAATCGATCATCCCGCCTCTTGGGAATTGCTATGATCTCCATCCCTATAACTATTGCTATTATCAGAAGTTGCATAGACATGGCCATCAACAACCCCCTCGTCCTCGCAGCTGCTTAGTGCTAAATATTCAAGAGCAGTTACAACATCACTCATTAAAGGTCGGGTGGAAGCTTCCTCTTGGAGACACATAGCTGCAATGGCAAGTGCTTGATAAAGACCCTTTATGGGATAATTACCTTCTAGCAATGGATCCGTCATCAGTGTAAACTTCCTTCTGTCTTTCAAAAGTGGCGTCGCCTGCATAACCATGTGTCTGATTGAGATAATGGCTTCAAGTAACAATTCTAAAGCAAAATTTAGTCCTATTAGAGTGAAATTGGCACACAATGTTAGAAGTAACAGATATCAATTTTAAGTGATTGATACTCGTAGGATTAATTAGATTGAAAACCTGCAAGTAAATATTCTATGGACAACATGAATGAAGATAAACATACCCAAACAATTAGATTCTGCTCTTCAGTCGGTCTTGAATTGTCAATAACTCTTCTTCCTGTAATCATCTCCAGAAACACAACTCCAAAGCTATACACATCGGATTTTGTTGTCAATTTTCCCGTTAATGCATACTCAGGTGCACAATAGCCATAAGTCCCCATCACCCTGGTGGAGACATAAGTATTATCCCCAATTGGACCAAGCTTTGCCAGCCCGAAATCTGAGAGCTTGGGATTGAATTCCTGATCTAATAATATGTTTGATGCTTTGAAGTCTCGATATATTACGGGAGGATTTGCTGCTTCATGCAAGTATTCTAGTCCTTTTGCTGCACCTTCTGCAATTTTCATTCTTGTCTTCCAGTCCAAGGCCTTTTTGCCTGGTGGTAATCCTGAAAAGACAAAGTTCAGCTGATTAGAGCATATTTATTAAGAAACAGGCAGGCTTACCACTTGTGAACCTGCACTAATTGGAACTGTTAATATTATCATGGGGGAAATGCCTCGTTGAAGAAATGCTTTATGCATTGTTGGCAAAAGAACAAAATGTGCAAATGGAGTTGCTTTCAACATACCAAGAATGTGATCTTCAAGGGAGCCATTATGCATATACTCATAGACTAAAATCCTTTGATCTCCATCAGCACAGTATCCAACCAGATTCACAAGGTTGGGATGGTGAAGAAGACTCAACATCAGAACCTCTACAAGAAATTCTCTGTTTCCTTGGAAACCATTTCTGTCAAGTTGCTTGACTGCAATAACCTGAGTGTAAGAAAAATCAGGAATATCACAATTACTAGCTGATTTTCTGAAAAGATTTCTGCTTATTCATAGTTGGAATGTAATGGAAGATATAAGAACTATGGCAACAATACTTGATTTGTTCTTTCAAGGAGCCCTTTATAGACCCTCCCAAAGCCACCTTCCCCAATCACATGTTCAGGGCTGAAGTTTTTAGTTGCTACACATAGCTCCCGGAATGACAAAATCTCAGCGGATATATTGCCTTTTCCTATTTTCTTTATTTCTTCAGCTATGTACCTTCTTCTGCTACTATCTGTAGAATAATGCATGTTCAGTTTAGAAACTCACTGAAACTCTTTGCAGAAACAAGTGTTCTTATTGCCAAAAAATAACTTGAATTGGGGCACAATAACTAACTTTGAGGATTAAACAAGATGTTTTCATCCATCAACAATCATGGACAGACATTATATTAACCTTGCTGGTGTCTTCATGAAGTAAGAATAAAATTCAAACGAAAGACGATCCATTTTAAACTCTCAACAACATTTTGATGAAGTCACTGTAATATGAGTACAGAATAATTAGAGCAGAAGTTCGATGCGCCAATTTTATGTCCTGTCAAAAACAAATCCAGAAGGGAAATGATCTTGTTTCTGGTCTCTATTCTGAATAGAAGACAAGCAAATGTGTTCCAGGAATTTAACATGCATTAGGCTGCTAAACTCTGGTGCAAAACATTTCATGACATCTATACTGAAATTATGGCCTCTTTAGCAAATGACCATAGACATTTAAAAAATTAAAAAATAAAAAGAAACAAATGTCCTTAAAACCTGTCAGGAATTCATGAAACTTTTTCATTGAACCAGAAAAATATACCGGTTTTGAAGGAGATGTTTGCAAATGAGGCTAAATTTTTGTGATCCTGGAATTCCCTACTGCTCTTCTTCAATGATTTTCTGCTGTTTTTTCCATCGGAGATGCAGCAATGGAAACAGCTCATCCTGCCTTTGCCTATATGTCAGTCACCATCAAAATCACGAACCCAAATACCAGTAAGCCATTCTCTCAGGACCACTAATAATCAAAATGAAGAACAACTAGGGGAAACTAATCCAAACATGGTTTCAAGATCAATATTACGATCTTAGGATCTACTGAAAAACTCAGCCCTGTGAAGAAACCGAAATATTCTGGTTTTCCAGAAGATCTCCAAGAGAAAGCCCCTTTTATTTTTTATTTTTACTTTTCCATAGCTTTATCTGTTTTTCCTCATTGTCAGGCTTCTTTTGGTTCATTTTTTCTCAGGGTCCATTGAGCTAGGAAGGGAAAAAGATTTGGTCAAATTTGCTAATTTTAGCCACCAAATAGACATCTAACTTTTCCTTATTTTGTTTAACTGTACATCTCTTATTGTAACAAACTTTCTAATCCAAAATGGGCATCTTGTTCCTATTAGAGGAACTTTCAAAATCTTCTTCTTCTTTTTCCCCCACTTGATAGAAGAGGAATGTTCAGAATCAAAAGATTAAGGTTTTCAGCTTTTATAAAGTAATCCTGATGACACCATATGGTTCCTATATAATCTTAATATTAATTATTTCATCTCTCATGCAAATTAGAGGACCCAGTAGCCGAAGTTAATGATGCGAAAACTCAAAGGGAACCAACGCACACAAGGAATCAAAGAGGAAAGCTAAATCAGAGTTAAATAACACAAACTTTAGACCCAACATGTGAAAGAACACGAATTTAGGGTATTTAAGAAGGATATGTACGCCACACTCCAGAACAGAAAGGAATTAGGAGTGATAAGTCGATTGGAACGCCACAAGAAGAAGTACCTCTTGATAAGTTCTTTAGTTCTCAAAAGAACCGATGGAGAAAACCCTTACTTTCTATTTCACTCAAAGTTGTCTGTCTTTCAGAGCTTACAAGGGGTGTCTTTTTATAGGCAAAGATAGCAATCCTAAAGAGGAACAAATTCCTACTTAGGAAAAATTCTTATTTTGAGAAATTTTTAACAATGGAAAAATTCCAAAACAGAAAATACTCTTGTTTAGGAGTGAGTGTTATTGCTTAATACGGGCTATCAAGTACTCCAATGATATTAATTAGGCCTCTACACTTTGTCAAGCTTGAATTCGCACCATTTGAAACCTGGTGGGCCTGAATGTCCTTAATCAGCCCATTTAGTGCTTCTTTAATTGTTTTGGCTCTAACTCGTGTTATTAGGCCTTCTGGAATCTGAAATGGACCTTTTGCATCCATTAGAGCCTTCCAGCCATCATCTCTATGGTTCACATCATTAGCTTGTGTTATTGGACCTCTTGTATCCATTGGAGCTTTCCAGTCATCATTGTTATGGTTCTCATCATTCCCCCTCTCCTCAAAAGGATTTGATCTCGAATCATCACCTACATTAAAATGGGAAAGATCAGAAACGTTAAATGTTGCACTCACATTATACTCACCAGGAAGGTCCAACTTATAAGCATTGTCATTAATTCATACTACAACTTGAAAGGGACCATCGCCTCTAGGTTGTAGTTTTGAACGCCTTTGAGTTGGAAACTGTTCCTTGAGCATGTGCACCCAAACCCAGTCACCAGGTTCAAACACCACTCTCTTTCGTCCCTTGTTAACTTGGGATGCATATTGCTCAGTTCGTTTTTCAATTTGTTGCCGCACCTTTTCATGCAATTTTTTTAACCATATCTGCCTTGCGTTCACCATCTAAACTGGCATACTCATTGACAGGTATAGGTACCAAATCCAAAGGAGTCAACTGATTAAAACCATATACAATTTTAAATGGAGAATAACTAGTAGCAGAATGAACACTCCTATTATATGCAAACTCGACATGTGGTAAACAATCTTCCCATGTTTTCAAATTTGTTCGAATAATAGCTCGCAAAAGAGTAGAAAGAGTTCGATTAACCACCTCAGTTTGCCCATCAGTTTGTGGATGACAAGTTGTTGAAAACAGTAGCTTAGTACCTAACTTACCCCACAAAGTCTTCCAGAAGTAGCTTAAGAACTTTGTATCTCGATCTGAAACAATGCTTCGTGGCATGCCATGCAAACGTACTACTTCTCTAAAGAATAAGTCAGCCACATTGTTTGCGTCATCAGTTTTATGGCATGGGATGAAGTGTGCCATTTTTGAAAATCTATCAACAACAACAAATACAGAATCTCTACCCCTTTTTGTTCGTGGCAATCCTAGTACAAAGTCCATAGATAAATCAACCCAAGGATGACTAGGTATGGGCAAGGGGGTATACAAGCCATGGGGCAAAACTCTAGATTTCGCCTGTTTGCATGTTATGCATTTCTCACATATCCTCTCAACATCTCGTTTCATGCGTGGCCAAAAGAAATGTTCATTGAGGACATCTAGGGTTTTCCTAACACCGAAATGACCCATTAGACCTCCTTCATGAGCTTCCCTTACAACCAACTCCCTTAAAGAACTCATAGGCATGCATAAACGATTTTCCCTAAATAAGAAACCCTTATGCCTATAAAACTTCTCAAAGCCTGACGTCTCACATGCTCCATACACGTTAGCAAAGTCAGGATCATTCACATACAAATCCTTAATATGTTCAAATCCTAATAAGTTTAAAGTAAGTATAGAGATAAGGGCATACCTGCGAGATAATGCATCAGCTACCACATTTTCCTTACCTTGTTTATATTTGATGATGTAAGGGAAGGTCTCAATGAATTCAATCCACCTGACATGTCTTTTGTTCAACTTCCTTTCCCTTCAAGTGCTTCAAAGATTCATGGTCAGTATGGATGACAAACTCCTTGGGCCAAAGGTAATGTTGCCATGTCTCTAAAACTCGCACCAATGCATACACTCCTTATCATAAGTAGGATAATTAAGGCTTGCTCCACTTAATTTTCACTAAAATAAGCAATTGGGCGCTTTTCCTACATCAAAACAGCTCCAATGCCAATACCTGAGCATCACACTCAATCATAAAGCATTTGCAAAGTTAGGTAAGCAAGTAAGGGTGCAGAACATAATTTTTCCTTGATGCAATTAAAGCCTTGTCTTGGTCAGTACCCCACCTAAAATTATGTTCTTTTTTATAAGCTCCGTGGAGTGGTGCAGCAATGGTGCTAAAGTCCTTAACAAAGCGTCTATAGAAACTAGCTAAACCATGAAAGCTACGCACATCACTAACTGACTTAGGTGTAGGCCAATCACGAATTGCCTTAACTTTTTCCTCATCAACCTCAACACCTTTAGCACTGACAATATAACCAAGAAATGTGATTTGATTAGTACAAAAGGAACATTTCTGTAAGTTAGCATACAATTTCTCAGAACGTAAAACACTTACAATGGAATGTAAATGATGCAGATGCTCTTCTAGGGTTCTACTATAGACCAGAATATCATCAAAATACACAACTACAAATTTACCAATGAATTGACGCAAAATATGATTCATTAGTCGCATAAAAGTACTCGGTGCATTGGTAAGACCAAATGGCATAACAAGCCATTCATACAAACCGTACTTAGTTTTGAAAGCTGTTTTTCACTCATCTCCCTCTCTCATCCTAATTTGATGATATCCACTTTTCAAATCAATCTTAGAAAAGACACATGAACCATGCAATTCATCCAACATGTCATCTAATCTAGGTATGGGGTGACGATACTTTACAGTGATTTTGTTGATTGCCCGACAATCAACGCACATCCTCCAAGTCTCATCCTTTTTGGGTACAAGTAGGACAGGAACAGCACATGGACTCATGCTTTCCCTCACATGTCCTTTGGAAATAAGCTCCTCAACTTGCCTTTGAAGCTCCTTTGTCTCCTCAGGATTACTCTTATATGCTGGCCTGTTAAGGATGGATGCACCCGAGATGAAATCAATTTGATGCTCAATTCCTTTATTAGGTGGCAATCCACTTGGAACATCGTCAGGGAATACACCTTCAAATTCCTGCAATAGAGCAACAACAACATTAGGCAAAGATAGGTCAAATTTGTTAGTGTTAAAATAAGCTTCCTTGTACAAAAATAGGATCACAAACTGATTGGTATAGAATGCTCTTTTGACATCGCTTTCTTTTGCATAGAAACTCTCTCTTTTCTTCTCCTTTTCTTGTGTACCCACATTTTTTTTTCTCTTTTCTCTTTTATCAATCTCTTTTTTCGGTTCACTCTCATTTTTAATCCTTAATTGATCCTCATAAGCTTGTTGAGGTGATAAGGGTACAAGAGTGACGAGTCTTTCATTCATTATAAAAGAGTATCGATTCTTGAAGCCATCATGCATAACTCGTCTGTCAAATTGCCATGGTCTCCCTAGTAGAATATGACCCGCATGCATAGGTACAACGTCACATAAAACTTCATCGTGGTACCTTCCGATAGAAAATGATATAAGAACTCGCTCATTCACCTTGACTTCCCCATTCTCATTCAGCCACTGAAGTTTATATGGCCTAGGATGCTTCATAGTATGTAAATTCAGTTTCTCAACCATAATTTTGCTAGCAACATTAGTGCAACTCCCACCATCAATAATCATACTACATACCTTATCCTTGATCAGACACCTTGTCTGAAAGATGTTATCTCGTTGCACCTCATTTTCTTCCTTTACTTGCACATTCAATGCTCGCCTTGTGACAAGAGCTACACCATTAACTGGATACTCCTCTCCATCACTTTCAGCCTTTGATGATGGCAAAGAATCATCATCTGATTCACTTTCAGTTTCCACATCTCCATTACTTCGCAAGATCATTGCACGCTTATTTGGACATTGAGATGCAATGTGACCCCTGCCCAAACACTTAAAGCATTTAACATCTCTATTTCTACTTGCTTGGAGTTCGAAATTACCTGCCTCCTTGCTAGAACCCACATTCTTTTGCTTGGATAGCTCGGCTTTGGACTTGTAATTGGCCATATCGTCCCTTTTACTCTGATTTGGCTTCCAAGACGAGGTAGAGACAGAATTCTGAACAAACTGTGTGGAACCCTTTCGTTTAAGTTGCCTTTCAACTTTCATTGCCATGTGCACCATGTCTTCTAATTCCACATAATGTTGCAACTCAACCACGTTTGCTATGTCCCTATTTAGCCCTAGCAGAAATCGAGCCATAGTCGCCTCTCTATCTTCTTCTACATTTGCCCTAATCATGGTAATCTCCATCTCCTTGTGGTAGTCCTCCACACTTTTGGTGCCCTGAGTGAGCCCTTGCAGCCTTCGGTACAACTCCCTGTAATAGTGATTAGGGACAAATCTCCTCCTCATAATAGCCTTCATGTCCTCCCATGTATCAATAGGCCGCTCGCGATTCCTTCTCCTAGTCAAAACAAGTTGATCCCACCAAATAATAGCATAATCAGTAAATTCAACTGCAGCAAGTTTTACCTTTTTCTCCTCGGAATAGTTGTGACAGTCAAAAACCAATTCAACCTTCTTCTCCCATTCTAGGTATACATCAGGATCATTTTTACCTTGGAATGGAGGAATTGTCAATTTAATAGTCCCCAAATTATGGTCATAGGTGCCTCGTCTCCCAAATTCTCTTCGATCCCTTCTATCGTTAAAATTTCTAACCACAGTAGTTTGGTCATGAAATTCATCATCGTCTACATCATCTTCATGCTCATGGGCACGTCTCAATTGCCTTCTTGCTCTGGGAGCCTCATATTCCCCATGCCTCCTTTGAAACTCTGCTATTGTATTAGCTTGCTCCTCCATCCTCTCCTGCATATCATCAAATCTGGTATTCATGCGCTCAAATTGTTGTTGCATAGCTTTGATCATGAAGGACACATCACCAGCTCCCTCCTGAGCTGCACCTTTGTCTTTGGACGTCATAGTATTAGTTTTAGACAAAATAATTAAGGTACCTCACAGAACGCTCCCTCACGTGTTTCACTCAAAAGATGCTGTCACACTCCCTCGTGTTTACACTCCTGATGGCTTTTCCTTTATATGAACTTTCTCTCTTGCCTTTTACCACTCAGATTTCCCCTTTCAGCTCTATAAAGAACTAAACAACATAAATCAAGAGTATTGATTCTGAACAAAATATGACAAATGGCATAGAGTTGAACAATTTGGAGAACAAGCAATTAAAAGGGAAAAAGGATATCAAGGCAAACGAATTTAATGAACTAAACTCACAAAAGTCAGGACTTGAGTAGTTAATCCTTGCTTCTTCTTTCTTTTCTTTTTTTTTTTTTTTTTTTTTTTTTTTTTTCGTTGATCCTTTTTTTTTTTTTTTTTTAACACGAAATAACTATAAAATACTTGCATGCCACAATTGGAATTGGAATTGACACGTTTATGAGCTTAACAAACAAACAAACGGAGAAGGATTGCAAACAAACTGTTTTGTGTGTTTGAATAGTAATGCACAAACTCAATCGAAATAACTAAATCACAAGGTAGAAAATTGAAGGGTGAATGAGTTCAACCTGATTTAGAAACAGGCTCTGATACCAACTGATGCGGAAAACCCCAAGGGAACCAACGCACACAAGGAATCAAAGATGAACCAGGAAAGCTAAATCAGAGTTAAATAACACAAACCCTAGACCCAACATGTGAAGGAACACGAACCTAGGGTATTTAAGAAGGATATGGACGCCACACTCCAGAACAGAAAGGAATTGGGAGTGATAAGTCGATTGGAACGCCACAAGAAGAAGTACCTCTTGATAAGTTCTTTAGTTCTCAAAAGAACCGAGGGAGAAAACCCTTACTTTCTATTTCACTCAAAGTTGTCTGTCTTTCAGAGCTTACAAGGGGTGCCTATTTATAGGCAAAGATAGCAATCCTAAAGAGGAACAAATTCCTACTTAGGACAAATCCTTATTTTGAGAAATTTTTAACAATGGAAAAATTCCACAACAGAAAATACTCTTGTTTAGGAGTGAGTGCTATTGCTTAATACGGGCTATCAAGTACTCCAATGATATTAATTAGGCCTCTACACTTTGTCAAGCTTGAATTCGCACCATTTGAAGCCTGGTGGGCCTGAATGTCCTTAATCAGCCCATTTAGTGCTTCTTTAATTGTTTTGGCTCTAGCTCGTGTTATTGGGCCTTCTGGAATCTGAAATGGACCTTTTGCATCCATTGGAGCCTTCCAGCCATCATCTCTATGGTTCACATCATTAGCTTGTGTTATTGGACCTCTTGTATCCATTGGAGCTTTCCAGTCATCATTGTTATGGTTCTCATCATTCCCCCTCTCCTCAAAAGGATTCGACCTCGAATCATCACCTACATTAAAATGGGAAAGATCAGAAACGTTAAATGTTGCACTCACATTATACTCACCAGGAAGGTCCAACTTATAAGCATTGTCATTAATTCGTGCTACAACTTGAAAGGGACCATCTCCTCTAGGTTGTAGTTTTGAACGCCTTTGAGCTGGAAACCGTTCCTTGCGCATGTGCACCCAAACCCAGTCACCAGGTTCAAACACCACTCTCTTTCGTCCCTTGTTAACTTGGGATGCGTATTGCTCAGTTCGTTTTTCAATTTGTTGCCGCACCTTTTCATGCAATTTTTTAACCATGTCTGCCTTGCGTTCACCATCTAAGCTGGCATACTCATTGACAGGTATAGGTACCAAATCCAAAGGAGTCAACGGATTAAAACCATATACAATTTCAAATGGAGAATAACTAGTAGCAGAATGAACACTCCTATTATATGCAAACTCGACATGTGGTAAACAATCTTCCCATGTTTTCAAATTTGTTCGAATAATAGCTCGCAAAAGAGTAGAAAGAGTTCGATTAACCACCTCAGTTTGCCCATCAGTTTGTGGATGACAAGTTGTTGAAAACAGTAGCTTAGTACCTAACTTACCCCACAAAGTCTTCCAGAAGTAGCTTAAGAACTTTGTATCTCGATCTGAAACAATGCTTCGTGGCATGCCATGCAAACGTACTACTTCTCTAAAGAATAAGTCAGCCACATTGTTTGCGTCATCAGTTTTATGGCATGGGATGAAGTGTGCCATTTTTGAAAATCTATCAACAACAACAAATACAGAATCTCTACCCCTTTTTGTTCGTGGCAATCCTAGTACAAAGTCCATAGATAAATCAACCCAAGGATGACTAGGTATGGGCAAGGGGGTATACAAGCCATGGGGCAAAACTCTAGATTTCGCCTGTTTGCATGTTATGCATTTCTCACATATCCTCTCAACATCTCGTTTCATGCGTGGCCAAAAGAAATGTTCATTGAGGACATCTAGGGTTTTCCTAACACCGAAATGACCCATTAGACCTCCCTCATGAGCTTCCCTTACAACCAACTCCCTCAAAGAACTCATAGGCATGCATAAACGATTTTCCCTAAATAAGAAACCCTTATGCCTATAAAACTTCTCAAAGCCTGACGTCTCACATGCTCCATACACGTTAGCAAAGTCAGGATCATTCACATACAAATCCTTAATATGTTCAAATCCTAATAAGTTTGCAGTAAGTGTAGAGATAAGGGCATACCTGCGAGATAATGCATCAGCTACCACATTTTCCTTACCTTGTTTATATTTGATGATGTAAGGGAAGGTCTCAATGAATTCAATCCACCTGGCATGTCTTTTGTTCAACTTTCCTTGTCCCTTCAAGTGCTTCAAAGATTCATGGTCAGTATGGATGACAAACTCCTTGGGCCAAAGGTAATGTTGCCATGTCTCCAAAGCTCGCACCAATGCATACAGCTCCTTATCATAGGTAGGATAATTAAGGCTTGCTCCACTTAACTTTTCACTAAAATAAGCAATTGGGCGCTTTTCCTGCATCAAAACAGCTCCAATGCCAATACCTGAAGCATCACACTCAATCTCAAAAGCATTTGCAAAGTTAGGTAAAGCAAGTAAGGGTGCAGAACTTAATTTTTCCTTGATGCAATTAAAAGCCTTGTCTTGGTCAGTACCCCACCTAAAACTTATGTTCTTTTTTATAAGCTCCGTGAGTGGTGCAGCAATGGTGCTAAAGTCCTTAACAAAGCGTCTATAGAAACTAGCTAAACCATGAAAGCTACGCACATCACTAACTGACTTAGGTGTAGGCCAATCACGAATTGCCTTAACTTTTTCCTCATCAACCTCAACACCTTTAGCACTGACAATATAGCCAAGAAATGTGATTTGATTAGTACAAAAGGAACATTTCTGTAAGTTAGCATACAATTTCTCAGAACGTAAAACACTTACAATGGAACGTAAATGATGCAGATGCTCTTCTAGGGTTCTACTATAGACCAGAATATCATCAAAATACACAACTACAAATTTACCAATGAATGGACGCAAAATATGATTCATTAGTCGCATAAAAGTACTCGGTGCATTGGTAAGACCAAATGGCATAACAAGCCATTCATACAAACCGTACTTAGTTTTGAAAGCTGTTTTCCACTCATCTCCCTCTCTCATCCTAATTTGATGATATCCACTTTTCAAATCAATCTTAGAAAAGACACATGAACCATGCAATTCATCCAACATGTCATCTAATCTAGGTATGGGGTGACGATACTTTACAGTGATTTTGTTGATTGCCCGACAATCAACGCACATCCTCCAAGTCCCATCCTTTTTGGGTACAAGTAGGACAGGAACAGCACATGGACTCATGCTTTCCCTCACATGTCCTTTGGAAATAAGCTCCTCAACTTGCCTTTGAAGCTCCTTTGTCTCCTCAGGATTACTCTTATAAGCTGGCCTGTTAGGGATGGATGCACCCGGGATGAAATCAATTTGATGCTCAATTCCTCTATTAGGTGGCAATCCACTTGGAACATCGTCAGGGAATACATCTTCAAATTCCTGCAATAGAGCAACAACAACACTAGGCAAAGATGGGTCAAATTTGTTAGTGTTAAAATAAGCCTCCTTGTACAAAAATAGGATCACAAACTGATTGGTATAGAATGCTCTTTTGACATCGCTTTCTTTTGCATAGAAACTCTCTCTTTTCTTCTCCTTTTCTTGTGTACCCACATTTTTTTCTCTCTTTTCTCTTTTATCAATCTCTTTTTTCGGTTCACTCTCATTTTTAATCCTTAATTGATCCTCATAAGCTTGTTGAGGTGATAAGGGTACAAGAGTGACGGGTCTTTCATTCATTACAAAAGAGTATCGATTCTTGAAGCCATCATGCATAACTCGTCTGTCAAATTGCCATGGTCTCCCTAGTAGAATATGACCCGCATGCATAGGTACAACGTCACATAAAACTTCATCGTGGTACCTTCCGATAGAAAATGATATAAGAACTCGCTCATTCACCTTGACTTCCCCATTCTCATTCAGCCACTGAAGTTTATATGGCCTAGGATGCTTCATAGTATGTAAATTCAGTTTCTCAACCATAGTTTTGCTAGCAACATTAGTGCAACTCCCACCATCAATAATCATACTACATACCTTATCCTTGATCAGACACCTTGTCTGAAAGATGTTATCTCGTTGCACCTCATTTTCTTCCTTTACTTGCACATTCAATGCTCTCCTTGTGACAAGAGCTACACTATTAATTGGATACTCCTCTCCATCACTTTCAGCCTTTGATGATGGCAAAGAATCATCATCTGATTCACTTTCAGTTTCCACATCTCCGTTACTTCGCAAGATCATTGCACGCTTATTTGGACATTGAGATGCAATATGACCCCTGCCCAAACACTTAAAGCATTTAACATCTCTATTTCTACTTGCTTGGAGTTCAAAATTACCTGCCTCCTTGCTAGAACCCACATTTTTTTGCTTGGATAGCTCGACTTTGGACTTGTAATTGGCCATATCGTCCCTTTTACTCTGATTTGGCTTCCAAGACCAGGTAGAGACAGAATTCTAAACAAACTGTGTGGAACCCTTTTGTTTAAGTTGCCTTTCAACTTTCATTGTCATGTGCACCATGTCTTTTAATTCCACATAATGTTGCAACTCAACCACGTTTGCTATGTCCCTATTTAGCCCTAGCAGAAATCGAGCCATAGTTGCCTCTCTATCTTCTTCTACATTTGTCTTAATCATGGTAATTTTCATCTCCTTGTGGTAGTCCTCCACACTTTTGGTGCCCTGAGTGAGCCCTTGCAGCCTTCGGTACAACCTGTCTCTTATACACATCTAGATGTGTATAAGAGACAGGAATATGAGGCTCCCAGAGCAAGAAGGCAATTGAGACGTGCCCATGACCATGAAGATAATGTAGACGATGATGAATTTCTAACCACAGTAGTTTGGTCATGAAATTCATCATCGTCTACATTATCTTCATGCTCATGGGCACGTCTCAATTGCCTTCTTGCTCTGGGAGCCTCATATTCCTCATGCCTCCTTTGAAACTCTGTTATTGTATTAGCTTGCTCCTCCATCCTCTCCTGCATATCATCAAATCTGGTATTCATGAGCTCAAATTGTTGTTGCATAGCTTTGATCATGAAGGACACATCACCAGCTCTCTCCTGAGCTGCACCTTTGTCTTTGGACGTCATAGTATTAGTTTTAGACAAAATAATTAAGGTACCTCACAGAACGCTCCCTCACGTGTTTCACTCAAAAGATGTTGTCACACTCCCTCGTGTTTACACTCCTGATGGCTTTTCCTTTATATGAACTTTCTCTCTTGCCTTTTACCACTCAGATTTCCCCTTTCAGCTCTATAAAGAACTAAACAACATAAATCAAGAGTATTGATTCTGAACAAAATATTGACAAATGACATAGAGTTGAAAATTTGGAGAACAAGCAATTAAAAGGGAAAAAGGATATCAAGGCAAACGAATTAATAAACTAAACTCACAAAAATCAGGACTTGAGTAGTTAATCCTTGCTTCTTCTTTCTTTTCTTTTTTTTTTTCGTTGATCCCTTTTTTTTTTTTGATTAACACGAAATAACTATAAAAATACTTACATGTCACAATTGGAATTGGAATTGGCACGTTTATGAGCTTAACAAACAAACAAACGGAGAAGGATTGCAAACAAACTGTTTTGTGTGTTTGAATAGTAATGCACAAACTCAATCGAAATAACTAAATCACAAGGTAGAAAAAACTAAATCACAAGGTAGAAAATTGAAGGGTGAATGAGTTCAACCTGATTTAGAACAAGCTCTAATACCAACTGATGCGGAAAACCAAAGGCGATACCAACGCACACAAGGAATCAAAGATGAACCAGGAAAGCTAAATCAGAGTTAAATAACACAAACCCTAGACCCAACATGTGAAGGAACACGAATCTAGGGTATTTAAGAAGGATATGGACGCCACACTCCAGAACAGAAAGGAATTGGGAGTGATAAGTCGATTGGAACGCCACAAGAAGAAGTACCTCTTGATAAGTTCTTTAGTTCTCAAAAGAACCGAGGGAGAAAACCCTTACTTTCTATTTCACTCAAAGTTGTCTGTCTTTCAGAGCTTACAAGGGGTGCCTTTTTATAGGCAAAGATAGCAATCCTAAAGAGGAACAAATTCTTACTTAGGATAAATTCTTATTTTGAGAAATTTTTAACAATGGAAAAATTCCAAAACAGAAAATACTCTTGTTTAGGAGTGAGTGCTATTGCTTAATACGGGCTAGTCAATGTACTTCTTAAATCGATATTAATTAGGCCTCTACACTTTGTCAAGTTTGAATTCGCACCATTTGAAGCCTAGTGGGCCTGAATGTCCTTAATCAGTCCATTTAGTGCTTCTTTAATTGTTTTGGCTCTAACTCGTGTTATTGGGTCTTCTGGAATTTGAAATGGACCTTTTGCATCCATTAGAGCCTTCCAGCCATCATCTCTATGGTTCACATCATTAGCTTGTGTTATTGGACCTCTTGTATCCATTGGAGCTTTCCAGTTATCATTATTATGGTTCTCATCAATTAATATATGAACATAAAAGAAAAATAAAGCAACGACAGTTATATATTTCTTAACTCTAATTGCCAAAAGATTAAAAAAAAAAATTTATAGAAACAAATAGATAAACGTCTAAGGACTTCACTTCTTGTGAGCATATAGACAAGGAAAAAATAGATCTTCAAGAAAAAAAGAAAAATTAATCCACCCAATAGCTATATATATATATATCAAATAACGATTAAAGTTCAAAATCGTTACATTTTTTTGAGGGCAGCAAACATGAAAAACAGTTCAAACAAACAAAGAAAGCATGAAGTGAAGTGGTATTTCTTTTAGTTATACAGGAGATAGCTTTTGATAGTGAATATATCTAATGTATTAAGCTTCTTAAAACTATGTTGTGAACCAAACAAGCTAGAGAAAGAAATGCTCGCATGCCACCGTTATGCGCCAGAAACTCCAGGGCAGCCTTCTTTTGTGAGATTTCCTGCAAACTTGTTGCCAAATCTTTCTGATTTTTTCTGAACAGCAGCTTTCTCAAGTCTGGAAATCCGAGCTTCAAGTTCAAGTATCAATCTTTCTGTCTCAAATGAAGAGTTTCTGCTTTCTATGGTCCAAGGTGCGAAAATGCCACCTTGCTGCCACATCTATCTTCCAAGTGCTCTGGTGAGCCATCTATTTCAGCCTTAATGTTCATATTGTTTTCTAATGTTTTTGTCAGTGAGTCCAGCTCTATCAAAGGTCCATCATTTGCTTTTATATTGGAACAAGCTTGATCTGCAAGATATTTAGAATCATTTGACGGTTCATTCTGATGATTCTTTATCTTGTCACAAGCTATCAAATTTTAGTTTCACATCCTCTTCAGCTTCTTTTTCATTTCCCATGTTACAAATCGGTGGAAAGCCTGGTGGAACATCTGCACTGTAGTCCCTTGATAGTCTGCTGGTATGACCCCTTTGCTTGAAGGGAAAGCCCAGAGGATCATCAGCACAGTGATCTCTTGATAGTCTGCTGGCATGATAACATTTCATTTGCTTTTGTATTGGAACCAGCTTGATCCACAAGATATTTAGAATCATTTGATGGTTCATTCCGATGACTCTTTATCTTGTCACAAGCGATCAAAACTTCCTCAAATTTTGGTTTCACATCCTCTTCAGCATCTTTTTTCATTTCCCATATTACAAATTGGTGGAAAGCCTGGTGGAACATCTGCACAGTGGTCACTTAATAGTCTGCTGGCATGACCATTTTGCTTGCAGGGAAAGCCTCGAGGAACATCTGCACAATGATTTCTTGATAGTCTGCTGACATGACCCTTTTGCTTGGGTGGAAAGACAAGAGGAACATCTGCACAGAGATCTCTTGATAGTCTGCTGGGATGATGCTTTTGCTTGTCACAAGCAATCAGCATTTCATTAGCTATTAATTTAACATCCTCACAATAGTCTTCTGCATTCCTGTTTTTAAGAGCAGCATGTGCCTTTTGATATTCCTTCTTGCTTAGCAAAGCTAGCGGCACTTGTTTTGGCCTTTTTCTGAAACTTCTTTTCTTTCTCACTACACTATTTAGCACATTTTTTAGTGCATCATATGAACACAGCTCCCTCTACCACTCCAAGTATTGGACAGTAACACCACAATCAGATATCCGAGATGGGACGTAAAGTTTTCTATCAACAAATGGTCTAAATGAAACTGATCCAAGCGAGATCACAGGTCTCATTTGATCGAGCCACGTGACCAGGAACATCTTGATCAAAATCCAAACTGCATTGCAACTCGATGTGGAAGGTATTGTTCTATGAATTTTATACTGACAAGCTCAGCTACCCTCAAGCACAAGGCAAACGAGAATATGTTTTCATCAGATCCCAAATTTTTCAATTCTTCTTTCTCTCTGTAAAACCTGCGGAACTGCCAGCCATTTGCTCCTATTGTGTAAGGCCGCCAACAGAAGTTCCCTCCCGCTGAGTCCAAAGCCAACCTGACATCTTCAATTTCGGCCCTTGCAACTTTGTCCCAGAGAGCTGATCTGGGATCAACATTTCTGATAACATTGGGCTGTGGCCGGAATGCTGACCACAAACTAACTGCTAAAATATTATCACCATCATCTTCGTCTTTTTCAACTGTCTCTGCCTCAGTAGCAGAAGCAATAGCAGTTTTTAGCAAACTTGAAGTCCCTTTAAATACTAGCCAGAACTGCTGGAACAAGTGTCATTCGGGTCCCTTTGGCTAAGTGAATCGCAAGAGGAAAAAAGCTAGCTTTAAGCATATTCACAGAATCAATGAAAACAAACCTTTCCAATCAAAATGAGAGGAACGCTTCGTGTTCGATTTTTCTCCCACTATACATAAACTTCTTCATCCATGAATTTTGCTCTGCCTTAGTTTCAATTCTAGCTTGCTTCAATTTGTCTTGTATTTTTTGCAGTTCTTGGCTTTCAGCGAAGAACGAAAAAACAGGGGACCCCAAAACAGAATAGCCTCCCAAAATTATCACATCCTCCAAAGTGACGGTTGCTTCAGCCCAAGGAAAAACAATTGTGTTGGTTTCAGGGCACCATTTCTCTCCTAACCCAAACAGCAAATTATCGTACCGTCGAATCCGGCACGTAGAACTCATGATTGCTTCATAAATACCAGCTTGTTTCCACACAGATTGATGCATAGGCTCCATAAGATGAACCCATGCTTTCCACTTTGGTGTTGGGTATCTCCATCCACTGAACTTCACCTGAAGAGGGCATTTTTGGGTCCTATGGGTTTGAGGAAATGGGCTTTTCTTAGAGTTGGCCTTGGATTAGCTCGTGACACCATCAGCTCTTGTCTCTCTTCAACTATGCTCTCTGCTGGCACCGAACTTCTCCTTCTTGTTCTTTTTCCACTTCTTTTCTTTTTTCAAAATTTCGAGTACTTTTGGGCCTTTTCACATTAAAAAAAAAAAATTGAAACTTTTAGAGGAGAATCAAAATGGGTTGACAGAGACTTTTCTTCACGTACAAGAGAGGAAATAAAGCAAGGCGGCACCAACCATGCGAACCTACAACAATTTGTTGCTTTGCGCACGACGCATGTGTGTGAGTAAAAGAAAGAGGTCTTCTTGGGTTGGATTCTTGCTACTTTCATTTTTTCACCTTTTTATTCTTGGCTAAGCAAGGGGCAGATATGCTGCAATCCATGATTTAAAAACGTAGAGACAAGTAAAGACTCAATGGGGTCTAAAAAAGCAAAGACCTTCATGCAGGAGCATAGATACTAGCTGTTGAAAATTTTATATATCCTGCAATTCTAGCTGGCTTTAACCTACTAGCCCCAGGAGTTCACCAGCTTTTGTCAGTCTTTCAAATTTTTCTTCAGGGAGAGATTTCCATTTCCAGATATTCAATCAGATCAGATAAACAAGTAGCCTCACTCCAATTATGTTAACGGAAAACCAGTTCGGGGTAAGTCACACAAAACAAAAAGGGAAGGTAAAGTGTTCAATAACATGATGAAACATAGCATGTAAATTTGTTGTCTTGCAGTCACCGTGTGTATGGTAACATGGAACAGAAAAATTAGAGTTAGTTGGATTGTCAATGTGAACTATGAAGCTTCAACTACTCAAATTCTGATCATATAAGAATTTTGGGATAGGCATTATAGAATTCAGAACTTGGGGCCATAATTTATATCACAAAATTATGACATAATTAATCATTGCATAACTAATGTCTAATACAATTTACAAAATCTCCTTTGCCAGTAATTGTCTTCTAGTAATTTTTCTCACAAAATGTAGCTAATGTTTTGCTTGTCCACCTTGAATTCTTGTTGAATAGAACTTTCTTGTGCGGACATAGAGAACTGAGGCTAAGAAAGTCCCCAAGAAACAAAGGGAACCCCAAATAATGAAAGTATGACTATAGCATTGCATTCCTATGCATTTTCCACTTCCATTTTCTCCGTTCCCATAAGCAAGGGCTGCTAAACAGCCAAAAACAAGAGATCCAATTGGAATATTAGCAACCACAAGGTTATGGTTCACTCCAAAATTCTTGGTGCCAAACAGCTCCAAAGTTGTGCACACTGCAATGGAAGTGATTGCTCCTGTACAAACACCTATAATGCTAGTGCTAATGTAAAGGAAAATGTTGGATTCGTTGAGGAGCAAGAAGAAGTCTATTGCCATTGGAGCCATGGTTACTCCTATTGAAGCTGGTTTTGAAAATGAACTCGGACTCCTGGAAAAAATGCAGACAAAGCATCATATATAATCTCATTCCTCGAATTCCCTTTATCGTTTTATTTTTTATTTTTGTTGGTAGGTACGAAAAACTTGAATCACTTACTTTGACAAAAAGTAGTCCATTAGAGCTGTCATCAAACGGCCAGAGAATGCAAATGAGGAGGACAGAGACAGGAGGGTAGTCCCAGATGTACACCCTCGAGACTCTGCAATTTGTCCCAGGTTGCTCATGTAAACCAACCCAAGTGTCCCACCGAATAGGTACACAAAGAAATACAGCCAAAAGTCCACTCTCTGTAAGAGTAACTTCATTCCAATTTCCTCCTTCCCATGCAGCATCCCATCAGCAACTTCTTTGCCATTGTGTTCCACAAATTTCACCCCACCTTTGCTCTCAGCAGCATTTTCTTCCGCAGCACTAATACCATGCATCTCTGCCTCTCCTTTGAAACAACATTCTCCTAGCAAAAACAGGATGATCTTTTCTCCCAGTGCAACCCCCAGTGGGGCTAACAAGAGACCCATAATGGTAATTGCAGTGCTCAGGACGGCTAACCTACTCGACTTGGATCCCAAACTGCTAATGATAGCAAAGAATCCAGTTGCTATTGTGGTGACAAACAACAAGAAGAACCCAACTTTCATGCTCCTTTTAACTTTTCCAACACCAATGTCCCTAACCATTGGTGCAGCCATCAAAGAAACAAGTGAAGGTGATACAGCGTTAAGAAAAAGATAGACTTCTACTCTTTTTGTTGGGATATAAAAGAGTATGGCATCAACTAATGCTGTGTATATCTTAGCAGTCAATACTTGATAGCTAGTAGTCAATCCCACTACGACTTGGTGATCGGATGGAAAGTTGGAGACAATAGCAATGTTACAGACTGTGTTGATCTATGAAATGCTATTTCCTGATATGATTGTGAGAAAGAAGATTTGGTTATATGACAGAGAGGAAATTCCGTGGCCTGTCACAAAAAGAAATTGCACCCCAAAGGCAATAAAATTGAAAGTTGAGCCAATCAGGAGTATCAGCCACAAGGGAAGATATGGGGCAGCAATCCCTGGAACAAAACCAACGAGTTTTCCAGCATCCGAGGCGAAGGAGAGAATGTTGATCTGTAGTTGAGACAAGGAGAGGAGCTGCTTGAGTTGGGATGAATAAGCAGGAAAACCTGTGTTCGTTCCACTCACTGACTGAAGCCATATTATGCCCACAAGACTCAGCCATCTCAAGGTGGCCGATTCCATAACTTATTTTTCTTTGAATAACATGAACTTGATGATGATTGGAAATGGTGAATTGGCTACGAAGCCATTGAACTGCGACAATCAATCAAGTGACTAAGAACTTCACGTTTGTGGTCCACACATCTATTATACGATCGCTTGTCATACATAACAGTGCAAAAACAGATAACAGGATTGTCTTCTGGCCTTTTTGTAAGTGGTTCAGATTATGTTTCGCCAATCGAATGGTGAATGCTGTTGAAGTCAAGCATAATTACATTGCTCATAACCAGATTGGAATGATAAAAATGATCGATCAAGGAGTTGCCAACTTTTTCGGAAAAGACACAAACAAGGAGTAGAAGACAGAATTTCCATTGCTTTGTTGAAATACGCAAGGTGGCGCTTTACAGTCGACTAGCCTGATTCTGATAAACATCAGCTTTTGCTGTAGATATTCCTGCATAAGACATGCAAGCATTCCATCAGAAATTTTTATTGTTTTTAGCGAAAACAAATACCAACAAACTGAAAAGAATGAACTCGAAGTTATTGGATTCCTTATGTTAAGCAACGGCTTCATTTCACATGGAAATTTGGTTGGTAAATTTTTTTTTTTAAAAAAAAAGTTTTTTGTTTGGCATTGTTGCAAGATCTTGAGCGCAACCATTCTTACTTCCTAAAGAACCAATAATTACGACTATGTGCATTTAGATGGAATAAATGATTCTTATATTCATTTTATCTGCACACATAGTTCTTGTTTTATCATGATTTTTCGAAAATACATACAATTATTATTTTGATGTAAATAATAATATGTAGACCATGTGCATGGTTCTTTCATCAACCATGCCCCACCATTGGTGATGTGGTGGGTTTACTTGGGTTCCGCTCAAATCTTACAGGCTTTTTTATTTTTACTTTTTTTTTAATAAGATAAATTAAATATGTAATGAAAATAATAAAATGTGTAAATCATCATAAAAAAAATACCTACACAGATGCGAACACTGATGCATGAGCATGATCCCAAGGCCTCAATTAGAAACTGATATTTTTCCCTGGGGCATTTGATTTTCTCTAGTAAAACTCTCTTGTGCGGCCATGGAGAATGAAGGACATGACGGTTCCAATTACACAAAGCCAACCCCACAAAATGAAGTCATTTCTTTGGCAAAACATTCTATGCATTTCCCATCTGCAGTGTGATCAACTTTTCTTCCTTGTGATAAATAAAAGATGCCAAGAAGCCAAAAGCAGATGACCCTATTGGGATATTGGAAACCACAACATAGTGGTTTAGTCCAAAATTCTTCCCCCCAAACAGCTCCAGCGTTAAGCTCACTGAGATTGAAGTGATTGCTCCTGTACAGACCCCCCTATTACAGCAGTAATGATGAAGAGGAAAGTGTCAGCTTGGTTGAGACGTAAGAAGAAAGATACTGCCATGGGACCCATAAATGTTGCTATAGAAAATGGCCGCGAGATCAAACGTCCACTCCCGAAAATTTTCATATGACAACGCCTTAGAGCACGTCTGGATCAACAACAAATTGCACGTACCTCATAACATACAATAAATAATGGCAAGTGAATATCTACAAGTGCGTTACACAACGATCGAGTTGCTGTGTGACTTTTTGCATGTGAAGTTAAAAAGTAATACGAACTTAAGGATATTTAAAAAGGAAAATCGGCGGAGAAAATTTTTACTTTTTATTTTACTCAAAATTGTATATTTTTTAGAAATTATAAGGGATGCCTATTTATAGGCAAAAATAGTACTCTTAAAGAGTAACAAATTAATACTTAGAATAAATTTTTATTTTAAAAAATTTTAACAATGAAAAATACACTGAGTGAGTGTTATTACTTAATACAGACTATCAAGTA
>CM038478.1:4726539-4953274 GCA_021464305.1 Kandelia obovata | reverse complement strand
CAATTTCAAGCATGATAGTAGTAAATTCTTTGATGTAATCGGAAATACTACCTATTTGATTTTAGGTGACGTAACTTTCTTCTAAATTCGTTGTGCACATTGTGAGACACAAAGTGTTTAAGCAATTCAACCTTGAATTGCTCCCAATGTTTGAAAGCCACAAGCCTTTCTCCCTTTCAGAATGCTTCCGTCTCCACCATAGTTGGGCAGTATCCCTCAAAGAAGATTGGGCGTTGCATACTTAGCAAGGTCGTCGACAATTCTGATGGCCTCAAAGTATTGATTGAGACCGAAGAAAAAGTTTTCCACATGAGTGACATTGTAGGTGTCATTGTACATAACAGGTTTAGAGTACCTTCAAACCATGGACAACAGTGGCACTAATGGTGGACCAGTCGTACCACTTTGAGTGTGTACTACTTCAGTGGCGTGACTCTATCTCCCTATAAAGTTGTGAATCTCCCTTCTATGAACTTGCGTAGGTTGGACAACTTTTGATTGACAGAGTATATCTGTTCTTTAAATGTGCGGCCAAGATCTTCAATCATAAACCTGACAGTCCTTGTAATCTCGACATTTCTCATGGATCAAGTTATCGACTTGATCACTAAGATCGCCTTATAGCAGAGTTCACATTAGTGATACTCCTCTCCAAGCCAACAACATGAGACTCCATTGATTCCTTGGCTGAAATTTTGGATTTACTGACCCACAAACTTGTTGCTCAAACTGTTGTTCTGCCGCAACAACTCCTTCCTCGCTAGCCATGCTTCTAACTCAAACAAACAAGGTTATAACTTGGTTTCAACCGTTTGCTCTGATACCACTGTCATGGAGTTAGACTTGATCATGCTGACCCGCACGACACTTAGTCACCTTGTGCGTAAAGATGAACTAAGTAAGCCTTAAAGAGTTTCAAAGAACACAACTTAAGAGAAAGAGAGCAAGTGAGAGGCTTCAAAATGAGAGAATGATAGTAAACACAAGTATATAACAATGTAGAAAAATTTGCTATTGAGAGATGTATTTACAAATCGGAGGAATAAGAGTATTTATAGTTATTTCTTTCTCCTCAATGTGTAGTTATAATTACTTGTTCTAGAAAATTTTATGAAATAATATCTAAATATTTACAATGAAGTATTTTAGATAGGGACACCTAAGTATTCTTGTAGAACTCTTTTTACCTTAGATTGGGGCACTAATTATACTAACATTGGACTAATATTCAATAAGCGGATTCAGAGTTATACTTGGGCAGCGCATGACAATAAGCTCTTGTTCTGCATCACTGGTCTGGTAAGGAGAATGAAAACATTAAATGTATTGTTTCATGCCTCATCAGTCCTAGTCCTCCCACAAACCTCGATGAATGGTGGCATTCAACGCCTCTTCTTAATAAATATCTCTGCTCGTGCGCCAATGGGTTTGCTTCATATTTAATAAAAACATAGCAATTTGCATACTTGAGATATGTTTACAAGGTTTGTATTTTTCGATCTCTTACTGATACGATCTTTTTTAGCTATCTCTGCACAAACCAATTCGTCTCTTCTTGTTTACGTTCATTTGCCATCTTTGGAAAAGAGTAGTCAGTGACACATTAACACAGATGGTTGATAGCCATTTTCTTCACAAGAAAAAACCAAAGCACATTGCAAAAGTCAAATTAGGAAAAAGAGAGGAAAATTATTTACATGATATGGTATAAAAAAAAAAGGAGAGCTATAGAACCTGAAAGGTATGGGTCCCAACACTTCTTTTGTGCTGCCTATTCATGAAGCAACTTGGTGAATCAACGACAAAAATTGTTAGGATTTAACTTGCAAGAATGTTGAAAGCAATCAAATATTCCTTTTCATGCATTTGTGTGGAATCTCATTCATTCAAGGAGATCTAATTTCGAGGATTCAATTTCCCGTAGCATTGGTTTCAACTGGCCACAGTAGGGTATTATCATTGCTTCTCTTATTAGTTGGTGAAGAATGTAGAAAATTAATTTAGAGGAGGCAAACAATGCAGTAAACTAATTTGAAAAATAAAAAAAATTTGTTTGACAAGTTTCCTTAAACAAACTCATTAACTTTCTAAAGAAAAAGGACCATTCTATAAAATAATGACCAGTTTTTAGCTTTAAAATTTCTTGTAGTCTCCCAATTAATTCGCAATAGTAGTAGTGTACATTAGTGGTGGCATAATTAGACAAGCTGATTGGGCAACAACTACTGGGTTTCTTTATTTTTCTCATTAAGGAATGGTCTGAAAAAAATTACTTTTAACTTTGTTGCATGATATGTGACAATGATTCTTATTCGTTGGCTAATCTTTTTATGAAATATTGGGGGAGGGGGTTTTAATTTTGCAACACCAAAGAAAAAAAAAACATATAGATTTGTCTTTGTTCTAAGTGATTGGCATAAGCACCAGCACTAAAGAACAAGAGTAGCATTTATGGTTCTACGAATGAATCTCCCCATTTCCAATTTTGTTTCTCCTCTCTCCTATCACCAGAGGTAGAAGAAGGTGAAGAGAACCGCATCAGCCTATCACTGCCACAAAACATACTCCACTGAGTGGTTATTCCCAACCTGTCCCTGTTCTATCCACCTAACTCACAAGCGCCCTTCTTGTTGTGCTTGTTGTCCTTACTTTAGAGATTGGGAAAACATCAAACTCTTCTCAAACAATTGAGTTCAGAGGTCTAGATTTTATCAACTTCATGTCTGTCTTCTAAGAAAACATATTTCTAGGCTAGTTTTGATACAAGAAAGTAAGGTCATGAGGACTTTTGAGTTTGGATGGAGTAGAAGGCCACGAGGAGAAATAATGTGCAAAGAAGCCATTGGTAAAGTTGAGGTATGTAGGAACTGAGTCGAGTTGGAAATAGTGCGCTAATTTTTTTATTTTTATTTTTTATAGTTAAATTTACCATAATTTGATGGTATTTTGTTTATTATTTTATTTTTCCTAATTATATGGATATTGTTGGACAATTTAATCCCAAAACACTACAGAGCTTATTGTTTGGATAAATAATTAAGTTATCAAAAAAAGTGGAGTCTAGTCATTAGTCTTAAGTAAGTGACAACAAAAAGGAAAGTTACATCAAATAATAAAATGTTAAAATTAAAAACTTTTGCATCTAATTAGATGTAATTTATGTTATAAAGAAGTTAAATCCACATCGTATTCATCAATTACAAGATGTTGTTTTACCTTAATCATCACTATCCACCATTATTGAATTCGCTAGGATCATCATCCAATAATCCCATTTCCCTCACATTGCAAAAGTTGTACAAATGAAAGCCAACATTAGACTTAAAAATTAATACTCCACAATGAAAGTCCACTACATAATTGTTCATCGGCTAGGCCTATTGAAAAATCCATTCTTCTAGATTAATGAATAAAAGGACATCAACAAAATCCAAGTTATAAGTTTACTTGACAAAATGAACATGATTATAACAAGAAATCCAACGTCATTAAAGCCATGTTTACCTTTATTCTTCACTTGCCCGAATGTCCCAATCTACCTTGAGATAATGAGGTGGTTTGTCATCACCATGCGATGGTTTATTGCACCACAATTTCTTCACCTTCTCCGAGATACATAATATGCTTCTTGAATTAACATTTTTTATTTCCTAAATAAAAAAGAAAAAGAAATGAAAGTATATTAAAGAAAAGTTGAAGAACCTAGAAATCTATATCGTTAGACTAGCTCTCAGTGCTCAAAGAGAGGATAGTTTTAGCAACTTTGGTCATAAACGACCAAAAGGAAAAAAAAAAAAAAGGAGGGAAACGTACCTTACCTACAACGTAGTGGAGCAACTGACAATTAGCAAGACTAGAAAGGCAACATAATTGGCTAGTGAGCTGATGATTAACAGCCAACAAGAGTCTTTATTTTGCCCATTATCTCCCTTTTTGTACTGTAACCTTACTTTTTTTTTTTAGAAAATGACTTAAAATTATTAAAAGTAAAGTCATTTTCTATAAAATGTGCATATATTTTATGTATTATTATATATATGCACACATACATTAAATTTCACTATAATTAAACCAAAAAAAAAATGGTGTAATGGTAGATATCTTTTTGCATTATGTAAGCTTTTTGCTAAAAAAAAAGAAAAAAGAAACAAATAAAAGAAATTGAAGTAAGGTAAACTAAAATTTCCAATCTCTAAATTCAAGGTGTAAGGGAGAGAGAGAGTGCAACAAAATTGAGATAAAGATAAAGATAGAGAGGGGGCTAGAAAGGAAAAATAAAGGGCACAAATTATTGAATCTAATGCAAAATGAACTCCAATGCATGTTCATTGTACTAGTCTAAACTTATTTATTTGATCATGAAATTCTTTAAGATAAATATGTAATTTTATAAAACCACATTATATAACTCTTTTAAGAATATATGTATTAAATTGCCAAAAATAATTGAATAATAAAGATTTAATTAATTCTAATGGTTGGAGACAAACATATTTGTCTTAAATTAGGCTTATGACCTAAGTTTAAGTCTTTGGTAGTCTTGTCCACTTTTAGTATTTTTACTAAATGGTTCCCAATATTTTGCAACATATGCAAGTTATAATACTTAGTTAACAGTTACGACAACCAAATCCATACCATAACACTTTGCATCATCAAATAATGATTGACAATCACATAAGGCCTTTTATGCAAAACAAAATTATAGTCCCCCCTAACCTAAACTTCACCAATAAGAACTCATTGTCAAGATCAATAAACTAAAGCTTGCTCTTAGGAGACCATATTAAAGCAAACACTAATAAAGAAGTACCCTAACTTGTGGCCAAGCAATTTCCCAATAAGTGTAGTTATTAAAGGCTTTTTAATGATAACTTTGTCAGATGTAAAGAACACAATATTGGTTACAAAGGGTAACTATGCATATTTGTGTATTAAGGTTATTTAAGCTTGCCCTTTTTAATATGAACTAGGAGAAAGAGTGTGCCAAGTAGAGTATGAAGGAATTCATTAAGTTTGTTTTAAGTGTGGATGTCATAGACTTTAAGCTAGTAACTATGAAGAAAATTAAATTAATGAAGGCTCATAGTGAGATATTTTAATAAGCAAGTGTATATCTAAAGTAAAAGTTACATATAAGCCTTGGATGTTGGTGTGAAGGCTAAGGAGATAAGTCATTGAGGGGTTAGGAAGACTAGATTATACTTCTATATAAGGTCTACTAAAATTAATCAAACTACATACAATAACTCTCATTTTATAGCTTTGGTAAGCGATGCAATAGTAAAGGTGGTAAGATGGAGTCAAAACTAGTGACAGTTATGATTTCATCAACACCAGTAACTTGTCAGGTGATAGGATTGACTTGAGTTCTAAGGAAGTACAACCACATAATACTCTCATATTAGAGAGAAAAAATGAAATTGTTGTGAAAGATAAACATGAAATCACTTGAGAGGATAATGACAATTAAATTAAGGATTTGTGCACTGATAATCAAGCATAAAATGACATAAGACTAAATCACAACAAACAACATCTAACAGTATGTCACAAAGGGTATTTTTAGATCCAATAAGACCTAAAGTTACTTTAAACCCAGGTAACAAAAATGTTTGGGTCAGGAAGGATAAGCTTAAGGCATTTTTGTTTCATTTTCTAAAGTCTAGTACACAAAAAATGTTTAAAGGTATGGACAATTTGGAAATTATAGGGTAGCCTAATAATTTCTTTTTGCACCCAAATGAGATATAATATGTTGACAAGTTTCTATATTTAGGACAAGGAGTACCTTTTAACCTAAATTTGCCAAACTTTGATATATATATGGAAATATATATTCTTATGTATATGAGTTTGCTTTGACATCACAAATTTTTGATAACTTGAAGTTTATTGACAAAAAGGAGAGACATAAGCCTATGAACTTAGACAACCACACCTAATGTATCTGAGTAGTAAAGATAGATGTACTCTCTATCTCATATTATTATAAAATTTATTCATTTGGAATTGTTTTGAGTTATAAGATCTAATTTTCTATGTATGCTTAAGTTTTTCATGTGAAGGTATAAGCTAACTATCATAGTGATACTTGAGTCAAGGATTACGACTAGAAAGTTTCATGCAATGTTAAAGGATGATATATAATATATGGTTGTTAGGTGATATTGTTTTAATAATTTTCATCTAGCCTTGTTTTTTAAAATCTAAGTTTCAACATGAACTAGTTAGGTACTAAGACAAGAAAAAGACTTATGATTTCAAAAGCTTAGAGTAAGATAAATATTTGATAGAGATGTAAACAAGTTTTTTTTTAATTTTTTTATGCAATAATGATAATTTGAAGGAAAAAAATTAAATAGAGGAGTTATATGATGCTAAAGGAAAATAAGTATGAAAAGTTAGGCAATTAAAAGAAATTTATATGAGTATTATAAAAGTTGTTCCTTAGCCAAACTCAATATGAGAGATATGTCTCATTTTTCTTGTAGTTTATTGTTATTATTAGCAAAGGAGACCAACTGATTGGCTAAAGCATTTGTTGCTAATACAATAAAATAAGCATTATTTGATATAAGTCTCTTGGAAAAACTCATAATAATTTTACTCCTTTTTTATTTGATATTGAATCCTTTTTGTAAAAGCTAGTTCATCTTATGTAGAGGTAGTCCATGATTGTCTCGCTAAATTTTGTGTTCATGTGAGGTAAAAGGTTAACCTTAAAAAATTAAGCTCTTAATATCTAGAAATGTGGATAAGATAATAGCTAAAAGACTAAGTTGTAAGATGAGGCATAATTAACTGAGGATCTCAGACACTATCTTGAAATATAAATAATAAATTTTATATAATTTTAATAGCTTTAGTTGAATCTGATATGATAATAATAGTATATAAAAAAAAAAGATATTATTTAAATAAATATTATGAAAAATTAATTTAAATATTAATAAGAATTAATGAGAAAAAATAAAAAATTAATTATCAATTATCAATTATTTTTATTTGTAACGAATGTATATGTTTCAGAAAATATTTTTTATTTAGTAAAATATTTGAGTCAAATATGAATTTTAGGAATCTTATTTCTTATACATTATGAAAAATAAACAAGACATCCAAAAGAAAAGAATCACTAAACTATTAAAGATTTTTATAAATATTTGAACATTAAGTTTGTAATGAAATATGAACTATTTTTTTAAATAAAAAAAGGTATACAGTAAAATTATCATATGTAAAAAACTTTAATGAGAAAAATATTTGTATTAAAGCACAACTTACATAAAGGTATAAAAAATTATTAGTACAAAAAATGTTGATGATTTATTTAAAAGGAGAATAATTTTAAAAAGTAAATTTTTATAATTTTTTTTACTTATTATGTTAATAATGAAGTTAAAATAAAAAAGGAGCACATAAAATTAATAATAAATTATAAATTATTAAATAAAATACTTGAATGGATTAGATACTTTATTTCAAATAAATAATACTTGATCAAAATTCACAATATTTAATCAAGTGGCTAGCAAGAATAATTTGTTTTTGGTTTGAATTGGATATGAAATTTGTATTATGAAAAATATAAATAAACTAAAAACATAAATATAAACTTATTTTATATACTCTTTGTACATTATAAATAAAATATTATGTCCTTTTATCTTAAAAATATTTTATCTAAATTTTAAAATATTATAAATGATATCTTTAATTTTATACTAAATTTAACATAGTTTATATAAATAATATATTAGTATTCTTAAAATTTATAATCAAACATTTAAATCACTTAAAAATTTTGTGATAAATTTCTTAATATAAAAATTTATCAAGTATTATATCATTTATAAAATTTCTTAATGAAATGAAAGATAAACAATATTTATCACAATTTGTAAGAGGTCTTAATATAATTATAATTTTATTTCCAAACTTAAAATTATATGTCTTCATTAAATAGAAGATTAGGAAAAAACCTTTTAGATGGCTTAATTGGCCTGGGAGTCTCCGCTGTCTCAAGCTTGTCTGTTTCAAGCTGATCCACCAGGCCCGTCATCTTTCTTCGATATGTTCACTGGATTCAAAATTTTTACTGCATCATTATCTGCATGATTCCTACACTGATCTGATGCCTTCTTGCCCTTACCACCCAGCTGATTCTCAATGGCTGCATCCTGCACAAATATTGTTCATGGAAATTGTGGTTTTGGCAAACTCAATATCTGTAATAGAAGATGGTTGTTTTGATTTTGATCCAAAAAGTTTTTTTTTTCTGCTTCTTTTTTTTTTTTTTCATAACGGCATTGCCACCTGTGATAACCTCCATGCTTGTCCATAGTCCTGAAAACTCAGTAATAGTCAGTTGATCTTCCTCAATAGAGTCTATTGCTTCAGTCCCTTACTTTTGGGAGGAAATCCAGGAGGAACCTGCGAATTTTTAATTTCCACTGTCACTGTAAGACTTGCAGGATAATTAGGAGAAGTCGCCTCATAGTCCTTACTCTCCTACTTCAATCTCTGATCCGGCTTTCTTGAAGTGGAGGCATCCTTACGGGCCCTGTGGCATCTTTCTCTTATATTTTTCTCTTTAAACTCCTTGCTGATTCTTTGAAACTCTTGAGGGACAAACCAGGAGTATCTGATACATCCTCCACTGGAACACTAGAAGTGACTTAGCAATATCTATTGCTCTTTTTGAAGTGGATTGTTCTCTCACAGGTCGTGTAGTTTCCTCCCTTTTCATACTGGCAAATCTTCCTTCTCACAATCAGTGGCAGGCAACAGCATTTGTTGGACCAACACAGTTTGCAATATTGCCCCTGCCTGTAACTTTCCATCTGATCATCAAGTTGCCGTGGATTGACTACAAGCTACCAAGTGCTTAGTGCTAAAATCTACACGGTATTTGTCAATGCTATACATTTTTATTTCCCCGGAAAACAGCTGGAATTTACCTTCTTCTTAACTCAATTCACCTTGATGGCTGCGCCTGTTATTATGGATGCTGGGTGGGAAATGGCAATGGCAATAGCAATAGCAATAGCCTGACAGTTGAGTTTATTCTAATTTTTATAGTAACAATTGGCACTGGCATCTATGCTGTTATTAGCACTGTGGGATCCAACTTACTTGGACTAACACCATTCAGTAACGCACTTGTAATTGTGCTACTCCTAATGGCCCTAGTTGCAATTCCACTGGGAGAGAATATCATAAGTTCGTTAGTAAGAAAATGATCTTCAAACAAAGAGAGATGGGGGTGCACAACATTCCAAGTGATTCAACAGATGAGATTGTTGAGTTTGAGAGAATAGAGCATGGGCTGAAGAAAGAGGGAACTGAAAAAGAGAAAGATCGCGGGTAGTCAGCATGGAGGGCATTGGAGTAAGGTCAATGCTGCAAAGAGTAAACTTCTGTTCTATTTTTTTGGTCTACCTCTTTGGTGGAACACTTGGGTTGGTTTATTTGAACAATTCGGGACAAATTGCAGAGTCCAGAGGATGTCCGGAGACTTCGCTGCTATCTGTCATGACAGCTCTTGTGGATTACTGCATGTCAAGGTAACAGCTAACCTGCTTCTATTCCCTTCCTGTCTTTCATTTGTTTGATGCCTTCCCAAAAACCTGTCTTCTCTTGGGGCCAAAAAGGAATTTGTTTTGGCCCTTTTTCTTTTTGACAGTGATGTGAATGGATCAGACTTCCCAGGCGACAGTGGATCCAATTACTTGACGAACAATTTCAATGAAGCAAAAAAGATGTACTAAAATGGTGTAGTAAATTTACTTCCTTCATTTTCTCTTCACCCTATCTTTTCATTCATTCTTGGCACAGAGATCAAGCTATTATTCCATATAAGTTTCCAAAAATTTAGATGCCAATGCCAATAAATTTTACAATTCTTATCTCTCTTCGTCAATTTATCTAGAATAATCTCTCTTCTCTCTTAACTTATGGTGTAGTTCTCTTTTTTTATGAGAACCATAACGATGATGATTGGAAAGTTCCAATGAATACAAGAGGTCCAATAACACAAGTTAATGATGTAAACCATAGAGATGATGGCTGGAAGACTCCAATGGATGCAAAAGATCTATTTCACATTCCAGAAGTCCCAATAATACGAGTTAGAACCAAAACAATTAAAGAACACTAAATGGGCTGATTAAGAACATTAGGCCCACCAGATTTCAAATGGTACGAATTAAAATTTGACAAAAAGTAGAGACTAATTAATATCATTGGAGTACTTTTGATAGTCTAGAAAATTTTTACTTTCTATTTTACTCAAAATTATATATTTTTTAGAAATTATAAGGGATACCTATTTATAGGCAAAAATAGCACTTTTAAAGAGTAACAAATTAATACTTAGAATAAATTCTTATTTTAAAAAATTTTAACAATGAAAAATACACTGAGTGAGTGTTATTACTTAATACGGACTATCAAGTACTCCAATGATATTAATTAGGCATCTACTCTTTGTCAAACTTGAATTCGTACCATTTGAAGTCTGGTGGGCCTAAATGTTCTTAATCAGCCCATTTAGTGATTCTTTAATTGTTTTGGTTCTAACTCGTATTATTGGGACTTCTGGAATGTGAAATAGATCTTTTGCATCCATTGGAGTCTTCCAGCCATCATCTCTATGGTTTACATCATTAACTTGTGTTATTGGACCTCTTGTATTCATTGGAACTTTCCAATCATCATCGTTATGGTTCTCATAAAAAAAGAGAACTACACCATAAGTTAAGAGAGAAGAGAGATTATTCTAGATAAATTGACGAAGAGAGATAAGAAGTGTAAAATTTATTGGCATTGGCATCTAAATTTTTGGAAACTTATATGGAATAATAGCTTGATCTCTGTGCCAAGAATGAATGAAAAGATAGGGTGAAGAGAAAATGAAGGAAGTAAATTTACTACACCATTTTAGTACATCTTTTTTGCTTCATTGAAATTGTTCGTCAAGTAATTGGATCCACTGTCGCCTGGGAAGTCTGATCCATTCACATCACTGTCAAAAAGAAAAAGGGCCAAAACAAATTCCTTTTTGGCCCCAAGAGAAGACAGGTTTTTGGGAAGGCATCAAACAAATGAAAGACAGGAAGGGAATAGAAGCAGGTTAGCTGTTACCTTGACATGCAGTAATCCACAAGAGCTGTCATGACAGATAGCAGCGAAGTCTCCGGACATCCTCTGGACTCTGCAATTTGTCCCGAATTGTTCAAATAAACCAACCCAAGTGTTCCACCAAAGAGGTAGACCAAAAAAATAGAACCAGAAGTTTACTCTTTGCAGCATTGACCTTACTCCAATGTCCTCCATGCTGACTACCCCGCGATCTTCCTCTTTTTCAGTTCCCTCTTTCTTCAGCCCATGCTCTATTCTCTCAAACTCAACAATCTCATCTGTTGAATCACTTGGAATGTTGTGCACCCCCATCTCTCTTTGTTTGAAGATCATTTTCTTACTAACGAACTTATGATATTCTCTCCCAGTGGAATTGCAACTAGGGCCAATAGGAGTAGCACAATTACAAGTGCGTTACTGAATGGTGTTAGTCCAAGTAAGTTGGATCCCACAGTGCTAATAACAGCATAGATGCCAGTGCCAATTGTTACTATAAAAATTAGAATAAACTCAACTGTCAGGCTATTGCTATTGCTATTGCCATTGCCATTTCCCACCCCAGCATCCATAATAACAGGCGCAGCCATCAAGGTGAAATTGAGTTAAGAAGAAGGTAAATTCCAGCTGTTTTCCGGGGAAATAAAAATGTATAGCATTGACAAATACCGTGTAGATTTTAGCACTAAGCACTTGGTAGCTTGTAGTCAATCCACGGCAACTTGATGATCAGATGGAAAGTTACAGGCAGGGGCAATATTGCAAACTGTGTTGGTCCAACAAATGCTGTTGCCTGCCACTGATTGTGAGAAGGAAGATTTGCCAGTATGAAAAGGGAGGAAACTACACGACCTGTGAGAGAACAATCCACTTCAAAAAGAGCAATAGATATTGCTCAGTCACTTCTAGTGTTCCAGTGGAGGATGTATCAGATACTCCTGGTTTGTCCCTCAAGAGTTTCAAAGAATCAGCAAGGAGTTTAAAGAGAAAAATATAAGAGAAAGATGCCACAGGGCCCCGTAAGGATGCCTCCACTTCAAGAAAGCCGGATCAGAGATTGAAGTAGGAGAGTAAGGACTATGAGGCGACTTCTCCTAATTATCCTGCAAGTCTTACAGTGACAGTGGAAATTAACAATTCGCAGGTTCCTCCTGGATTTCCTCCCAAAAGTAAGGGGACTGAAGCAATAGACTCTATTGAGGAAGATCAACTGACTATTACTGAGTTGTTCAGGACTATGGACAAGCATGGAGGTTATCACAGGTGGCAATGCCGTTATGAAAAAAAAAAAAAAAAGAAGCAGAAAAAAAAAACTTTTTGGATCAAAATCAAAACAACCATCTTCTATTACAGATATTGAGTTTGCCAAAACCATCAATTTCCATGAACAATATTTGTGCAGGATGCAGCCATTGAGAATCAGCTGGGTGGTAAGGGCAAGAAGGCATCAGATCAGTGTAGGAATCATGCAGATAATGATGCAGTAAAAATTTTGAATCCAGTGAACATATCGAAGAAAGATGACGGGCCTGGTGGATCAGCTTGAAACAGACAAGCTTGAGACAGCGAGAACTCCCAGGCCAATTAAGCCATCTAAAAGGTTTTTTCCTAATCTTCTATTTAATGAAAGACATATAATTTTAAGTTTGGAAATAAAATTATAATTATAATTAAGACCTCTTACAAATTGTGATAAATATTGTTTATCTTTCATTTCATTAAGAAATTTTATAAATGATATAATACTTGATAAATTTTATATTTTAAGAAATTTATCACAAAATTTTTAAGTGATTTAAATGTTTGATTATAAATTTTAAGAATACTAATATATTATTTATATAAACTATGTTAAATTTAGTATAAAAATTAAAGATATCATTTATAATATTTTAAAATTTAGATAAAATATTTTTAAGATAAAAGGACATAATATTTTATTTATAATGTACAAAGAGTATAATAAAAATAAGTTTATATTTATGTTTTTAGTTTATTTATATTTTTCATAATACAAATTTCATATCCAATTCAAACCAAAACAAAATTATTCTTGCTAGCCACTTGATTAAATATTGTGAATTTTGATCAAGTATTATTTATTTGAAATAAAGTATCTAATCCATTCAAGTATTTTATTTAATAATTTATAATTTATTATTAATTTATGTGCTCCTTTTTTATTTTAACTTCATTATTAACATAATAAGTAAAAAAAAATTATAAAAATTTACTTTTTAAAATTATTCTCCTTTTAAATAAATCATCAACATTTTTTGTACTAATAATTTTTTATACCTTTATGTAAGTTGTGCTTTAATACAAATATTTTTCTCATTAAAGTTTTTTACATATGATAATTTTACTGTATACCTTTTTTTTATTTAAAAAAATAGTTCATATTTCATTACAAACTTAATGTTCAAATTATTTATAAAAATCTTTAATAGTTTAGTGATTCTTTTCTTTTGGATGTCTTGTTCTATTTTTCATAATGTATAAGAAATAAGATTCCTAAAATTCATATTTGACTCAAATATTTTACTAAATAAAAATATTTCTGAAACATATACATTCGTTACAAATAAAAATAATTGATAATTGATAATTAATTTTTTATTTTTTCTCATTAATTCTTATTAATATTTAAATATATTTTTCATAATATTTATTTAAAATAATACTTTTTTTTATATACTATTATTATCATATCAGATTCAACTAAAGCTATTAAAATTATATAAAATTTATTATTTATATTTCAAGATAGTGTCTGAGATCCTCAGTTAATTATGCCTCATCTTACAACTTAGTCTTTTAGCTATTATCTTATCCACATTTCTAGATATTAAGAGCTTAATTTTTTAAGGTTAACCTTTTACCTCACATGAACACAAAATTTAGCGAGACAATCATGGACTACCTCTACATAAGATGAACTAGCTTTTACAAAAAGGATTCATATCATCAATAAAAAAGGAGTAAAATTATTATGAGTTTTTCCAAGAGACTTATATCAAATAATGCTTATTTTATTGTATTAGCAACAAATGCTTTAGCCAATCAGTTGGTCTCCTTTGCTAATAATAACAATAAACTACAAGAAAAATGAGACATATCTCTCATATTGAGTTTGGCTAAGGAACAACTTTTATAATACTCATATAAAATTTCTTTTAATTGCCTAACTTTTCATACTTATTTTCCTTTAGCATCATATAACTCCTCTATTTAATTTTTTTCCTTCAAATTATCATTATTGCATAAAAAAATTAAAAAAAAACTTGTTTACAATCTCTATCAAATATTTATCTTACTCTAAGCTTTTGAAATCATAAGTCTTTTTCTTGTCTTAGTACCTTAACTAGTTCATGTTGAAACTTAGATTTTAAAAAAGACAAGGCTAGATGAAAATTATTAAAACAATATCACCTAACAACCATATATTATATATCATCCTTTAACATTGCATGAAACTTTCTAGTCGTTAATCCTTGACTCAAGTATCACTATGATAGTTAGCTTATACCTTCACATGAAAAACTTAAGCATACATAGAAAATTAGATCTTATAACTCCAAAACAATTCCAAATGAATAAATTTATATAATAATATGAGATAGAGAGTACATCTATCTTTACTACTCAGATACATTAGGTGTGGTTGTCTAAGTTCATAGGCTTATGTCTCTCCTTTTTGTCAATAAACTTCAAGTTATCAAAAATTTGTGATGTCAAAGCAAACTCATATACATAAGAAATATCATATTCCATAATATAATCAAAGTTTGGCAAATTTAGGTTAAAAGGTACTCCTTGTCCTAAATATAGAAACTTGTCAACATATTATATCTCATTTGGGTGCAAAAAGAAATTATTAGGCTACCCTATAATTTCCAAATTGTCCATACCTTTAAACATTTTTTGTGTACTAGACTTTAGAAAATGAAACCAAAATGCCTTAAGCTTATCCTTCCTGACCCAAAACATTTTTGTTACCTGGGTTTAAAGTAACTTTAGGTCTTATTGGATCTAAAAATACCCTTTGTGACATACTGTTAGATGTTGTTTGTTGTGATTTAGTCTTATGTCATTTTATGCTTGATTATCAGTGCACAAATCCTTAATTTAATTGTCATTATCCTCTCAAGTGATTTCATGTTTATCTTTCACAACAATTTCATTTTTTCTCTCTAATATGAGAGTATTATGTGGTTGTACTTCCTTAGAACTCAAGTCAATCCTATCACCTGACAAGTTACTGGTGTTGATGAAATCATAACTGTCACTAGTTTTGACTCCATCTTACCACCTTTACTATTGCATCGCTTACCAAAGCTATAAAATGAGAGTTATTGTATGTAGTTTGATTAATTTTAGTAGACCTTTATATAGTATAATCTAGTCTTCCTAACCCCTCAATGACTTATCTCCTTAGCCTTCACACCAACATCCAAGGCTTATATGTAACTTTTCACTTTAGATATACACCTTGCTTATTAAAATATCTCACTATGAGCCTTCATTAATTTAATTTTCTTCATAGTTACTAGCTTAAAGTCTATGACATCCACACTTAAAACAAACTTAATGAATTCCTTCATACTCTACTTGGCACACCTTTCTCCCTAGTTCATATTAAAAAGGGCAAGCTTAAATAAACCTTAATACACAAATATGCATAGTTACCCTTTGTAACCAATATTGTGTTCTTTACATCTGACAAAGTTATCATTAAAAAGCCTTTAATAACTACACTTATTGGGAAATTGCTTGGCCACAAGTTAGGGTACTTCTTTATTAGTGTTTGCTTTAATTATGGTCTCCTAAGAGCAAGCTTTAGTTTATTGATCTTGACAATGAGTTCTTATTGGTGAAGTTTAGGTTAGGGGGGACTATAATTTTGTTTTGCATAAAAGGCCTTATGTGATTGTCAATCATTATTTGATGATGCAAAGTGTTATGGTATGGATTTGGTTGTCGTAACTGTTAACTAAGTATTATAACTTGCATATGTTGCAAAATATTGGGAACCATTTAGTAAAAATACTAAAAGTGGACAAGACTACCAAAGACTTAAACTTAGGTCATAAGCCTAATTTAAGACAAATATGTTTGTCTCCAACCATTAGAATTAATTAAATCTTTATTATTCAATTATTTTTGGCAATTTAATACATATATTCTTAAAAGAGTTATATAATGTGGTTTTATAAAATTACATATTTATCTTAAAGAATTTCATGATCAAATAAATAAGTTTAGACTAGTACAATGAACATGCATTGGAGTTCATTTTGCATTAGATTCAATAATTTGTGCCCTTTATTTTTCCTTTCTAGCCCCCTCTCTATCTTTATCTTTATCTCAATTTTTGTTGCACTCTCTCTCTCCCTTACACCTTGAATTTAGAGATTGGAAATTTTAGTTTACCTTACTTCAATTTCTTTTATTTGTTTCTTTTTTCTTTTTTTTTAGCAAAAAGCTTACATAATGCAAAAAGATATCTACCATTACACCATTTTTTTTTTGGTCTAATTATAGTGAAATTTAATGTATGTGTGCATATATATAATAATACATAAAATATATGCACATTTTATAGAAAATGACTTTACTTTTAATAATTTTAAGTCATTTTCTAAAAAAAAAAAAGTAAGGTTACAGTACAAAAAGGGAGATAATGGGCAAAATAAAGACTCTTGTTGGCTGTTAATCATCAGCCTCACTAGCCAATTATGTTGCCTTTCTAGTCTTGCTAATTGTCAGTTGCTCCACTACCGTTGTAGGTAAGGTACGTTTTCCTCCTTTTTTTTTTTTTTCCTTTTGGTCGTTTATGACCAAAGTTGCTAAAACTATCCTCTCTTTGAGCACTGAGAGCTAGTCTAACGATATAGATTTCTAGGTTCTTCAACTTTTCTTTTATATACTTTCATTTCTTTTTCTTTTTTATTTAGGAAATAAAAAATGTTAATTCAAGAAGCATATTATGTATCTCGGAGAAGGTGAAGAAATTGTGGTGCAATAAACCATCGCATGGTGATGACAAACCACCTCATTATCTCAAGGTAGATTGGGACATTCGGGCAAGTGAAGAATAAAGGTAAACATGGCTTTAAATGACGTTGGATTTCTTGTTATAATCATGTTCAATTTGTCAAGTAAACTTATAACTTGGATTTTGTTGATGTCCTTTTATTCATTAATCTAGAAGAATGGATTTTTCAATAGGGCCTAGCCGATGAACAATTATGTAGTGGACTTTCATTGTGGAGTATTAATTTTTAAGTCTAATGTTGGCTTTCATTTGTACAACTTTTGCAATGTGAGGGAAATGGGATTATTGGATGATGATCCTAGCGAATTCAATAATGGTGGATAGTGATGATTAAGGTAAAACAACATCTTGTAATTGATGAATACGATGTGGATTTAACTTCTTTATAACATAAATTACATCTAATTAGATGCAAAAGTTTTAATTTTAACATTTTATTATTTGATGTAACTTTCCTTTTTGTTGTCACTTACTTAAGACTAATGACTAGACTCCACTTTTTTTGATAACTTAATTATTTATCCAAACAATAAGCTCTGTAGTGTTTTGGGATTAAATTGTCCAACAATATCCTATAATTAGGAAAAATAAAATAATAAACAAAATACCATCAAATTATGGTAAATTTAACTATAAAAAATAAAAAAATTAAAAAAATTAGCGCACTATTTCCAACTCGACTCAGTTCCTACATACCTCAACTTTACCAATGGCTTCTTTGCACATTATTTCTCCTCGTGGCCTTCTTACTCCATCCAAACTCAAAAGTCCTCATGACCTTACTTTCTTGTATCAAAACTAGCCTAGAAATATGTTTTCTTAGAAGACAGACATGAAGTTGATAAAATCTAGACCTCTGAACTCAATTGTTTGAGAAGAGTTTGATGTTTTCCCAATCTCTAAAGTAAGGACAACAAGCACCAACAAGAAGGGCGCTTGTGAGTTAGGTGGATAGACAAGGGACAGGTTGGGAATAACCACTCAGTGGAGTATGTTTTGTGGCAGTGATAGGCTGATGCGGTTCTCTTCACCTTCTTCTACCTCTGGTGATAGGAGAGAGGAGAAACAAAATTGGAAATGGGGAGATTCATTCGTAGAACCATAAATGCTACTCTTGTTCTTTAGTGCTGGTGCTTATGCCAATCACTTAGAACAAAGACAAATCTATATGTTTTTTTTTTCTTTGGTGTTGCAAAATTAAAACCCCCTCCCCCAATATTTCATAAAAAGATTAGCCAACAAATAAGAATCATTGTCACATATCATGCAACAAAGTTAAAAGTAATTTTTTTCAGACCATTCCTTAATGAGAAAAATAAAGAAACCCCAAGTAGTTGTTGCCCAATCAGCTTGTCTAATTATGCCACCACTAATGTACACTACTACTATTGCGAATTAATTGGGAGACTACAAGAAATTTTAAAGCTAAAAACTAGTCATTATTTTATAGAATGGTCCTTTTTCTTTAGAAAGTTAATGAGTTTGTTTAAGGAAACTTGTCAAACAAATTTTATTTTATTTTTTCAATTAGTTTACTGCATTGTTTGCCTCCTCTAAATTAATTTTCTACATTCTTCACCAACTAATAAGAGAAGCAATGATAATACCCTACTGTGGCCAGTTGAAACCATGCTACGGGAAATTGAATCCTCGAAATTAGATCTCCTTGAAATGAATGAGATTCCACACAAATGCATGAAAAGGATAATTTGATTGCTTTCAACATTCTTGCAAGTTAAATCCTAACAATTTTTGTCGTTGATTCACCAAGTTGCTTCATGAATAGGCAGCACAAAAGAAGTGTTGGGACCCATACCTTTCAGGTTCTATAGCTCTACCTTTTTTTTTTATACCATATCATGTAAATAATTTTCCTCTCTTTTTCCTAATTTGACTTTTGCAATGTGCTTTGGTTTTTTTCTTGTGAAGAAAATGGCTATCAACCATCTGTGTTAATGTGTCACTTGACTACTCTTTTCCAAAGATGGCAAATGAACGTAAACAAGAAGAGACGAATTGGTTTGTGCAGAGATAGCTAAAAAAGATCGTATCAGTAAGAGATCGAAAAATACAAACCTTGTAAACATATCTCAAGTATGCAAATTGCTATGTTTTTATTAAATATGAAGCAAACCCCATTGGCGCACGAGCAGAGATATTTATTAAGAAGAGGCGTTGAATGCCACCATGCATCCGAGGTTTGTGGGAGGACTAGGACTGATGAGGCATGAAACAATACATTTAATGTTTTCATTCTCCTTACCAGACCAGTGATGCAGAACAAAGCTTATTGTCATGCGCTGCCCAAGTATACTCTGAATCCGCTTATTGAATATTAGTCCAATGTTAGTATAATTAGTGCCCCAATCTAAGGTAAAAAGAGTTCTACAAGAATACTTAGGTGTCCCTATCTAAAATACTTCATTGTAAATATTTAGATATTATTTCATAAAATTTTCTAGAACAAGTAATTATAACTACACATTGAGGAGAAGAAATAACTATAAATACTCTTATTCCTCCGATTTGTAAATACATCTCTCAATAGCAAATTTTTCTACATTGTTATATACTTGTGTTTACTATCATTCTCTCATTTTGAAGCCTCTCACTTGCTCTCTTTCTCTTAAGTTGTGTTCTTTGAAACTCTTTAAGGCTTACTTAGTTCATCTTTACGCACAAGGTGACTAAGTGTCGTGCGGGTCAGCATGATCAAGTCTAACTCCATGACAGTGGTATCAGAGCAACGGTTGAAACCAAGTTATAACCTTGTTTGTTTGAGTTAGAAGCATGGCTAGCGAGGAAGGAGTTGTTGCGGCAGAACAACAGTTTGAGCAACAAGTTTGTGGGTCAGTAAATCCAAAATTTCAGCCAAGGAATCAATGGAGTCTCATGTTGTTGGCTTGGAGAGGAGTATCACTAATGTGAACTCTGCTATAGGCGATCTTAGTGATCAAGTCGATAACTTGATCCATGAGAATGTCGAGATTACAAGGGCCTGTCTCTTATACACATCTAGATGTGTATAAGAGACAGGCTGTAGGCGATCTTAGTGATCAAGTCGATAACTTGATCCATGAGAATGTCGAGATTACAAGGACTGTCAGGTTTATGATTGAAGATCTTGGCCGCACATTTAAAGAACAGATATACTCTGTCAATCAAAAGTTGTCCAACCTACGCAAGTTCATAGAAGGAGAGATTCACAACCTTTATAGGGAGATAGAGTCACGCCACTGAAGTAGTACACACTCAAGTGGTACGACTGTCGCCACCATTAGTGCCACTGTTGTCCATGGTTTGAAGGTACCTAAACCTGTTATGTACAATGACACCTACAATGTCACTCATGTGGAAAACTTTTTCTTCGGTCTCAATCAATACTTTGAGGCCATCAGAATTGTCGACGACCTTGCTAAGGTATGCAACGCCCCAATCTTCTTGAGGGATACTGCCCAACTATGGTGGAGACGGAAGCATTCTGAAAGGGAGAAAGGCTTGTGCGTTTTCAACACTTGGGAGCAATTCAAGGTTGAATTGCTTAAACACTTTGTGTCTCACAATGTGCACAACGAATTTAGAGAGAAGTTACGTCACCTAAATCAAATAGGTAGTATTTCCGATTACATCAAAGAATTTACTACTATCATGGTTGAAATTGATATGTCTGATAGGGAACTTCTCTTCCACTTCAAGAACGGTTTGAAGGATTGGTCAAGAGTAGAGCTGGATAGACGTGATGTGCAGACTTTGGATTATGCCATTGCTACTGCCGAAATGCTCATTGACTACTCCAAGAGTAAAAAGTTGAACTCCAACAAGAATGAGGGAGAGAAAAACAGGCAGAAGCAGGATACGAGCTGCAAAGAGGGTAGAACCCAAAATTCCTCAAGTGGCAATCTCAAGCATTGCCAAAATTCGTCGAGTAAACGTAACACAAGTAATCCCCCAAGGCCCTATTTCATTTGTGATTGACCTTACTAGGTGAAAGATTGCCCCAACCGTAAGGCAATGAATGTCATGATGGCGAAACTCAATAGGGAGAAACCCAAGAAAGACTCCCAAATCGACATGGGAGCTATCCAATAATTGGGTAACATGTCCAAGCTTTTCTCTCCAACAGTCCCTAACGAGAAGGGACTTCTGTATGCAGACATTGCCATTGAAGGAAAAACTGCGTGTGCGATGCTAGACATGAGAGCAATGCACAACTTCATAGACATACAAGAGACCAAACGTTTGGGCCTCAAATTTGCAAAGAGGAATGACACCATTAAGGCTGTCAATTCGGAGGCAAAATTTGTCCAAAGTGTGACACAAGGAGTAACAATCCAAATTCGGAGATTGGATTGGTAAGTTAAACTTCACCATCATTCTTATGGATGATTTCAAAATAGTGCTAGGTTTTACATTTTTCTGTAAAACTTTAGCTTTTCTTGTTTCTGCCTCGAGTTCTCTTCTGATCCTTAATACGTACAAGATCTGAGTGATTCCTTTAAAGAGTATGGAGAAATCAAAACCATCAATGATTTCTGCCTTGCAATTCAAACAGGGTCTCAAGTCGGATGACGACTACGTTACTACCATAAAGGAACTCAGTGATGGGGAAGACGTAGCAACACCTACCCCTGCATTGCCATAATCCATCCAAGGTGTCCTTGTCAAGTTCAAAGATGTGATACCTCCCGAATTGCCAAAGAAGTTACCTCTTAGACGAGATATGGATCACCACATTGAGCTAGAACTTGTTGTTAAACCTCATGTCATGACCCTTTATCGCATAACGCCCCTGGAGATCACTGAATTAAGGAAGCAGCTCCAAAACTTGATAGAATTGGCTATATTCGACCATAAAAAGCCCCTTTCGATGCTTCAGTCCTCTTCCAAAAGAAAGATGGATCGCTACATATGTGCATCGACTACCAAGCCTTGAATAAGGTCATTATCAAGAACAAGTACTCGATACCCTTGATAGCTACTGCCGAAATGCTCATTGACTACTCCAAGAGTAAAAAGTTGAACTCCAACAAGAATGAGGGAGAGAAAAACAGGCAGAAGCAGGATACGAGCTGCAAAGAGGGTAGAACCCAAAATTCCTCAAGTGGCAATCTCAAGCATTGCCAAAATTCGTCGAGTAAACGTAACACAAGTAATCCCCCAAGGCCCTATTTCATTTGTGATTGACCTTACTAGGTGAAAGATTGCCCCAACCGTAAGGCAATGAATGTCATGATGGCGAAACTCAATAGGGAGAAACCCAAGAAAGACTCCCAAATCGACATGGGAGCTATCCAATAATTGGGTAACATGTCCAAGCTTTTCTCTCCAACAGTCCCTAACGAGAAGGGACTTCTGTATGCAGACATTGCCATTGAAGGAAAAACTGCGTGTGCGATGCTAGACATGAGAGCAATGCACAACTTCATAGACATACAAGAGACCAAACGTTTGGGCCTCAAATTTGCAAAGAGGAATGACACCATTAAGGCTGTCAATTCGGAGGCAAAATTTGTCCAAAGTGTGACACAAGGAGTAACAATCCAAATTCGGAGATTGGATTGGTAAGTTAAACTTCACCATCATTCTTATGGATGATTTCAAAATAGTGCTAGGTTTTACATTTTTCTGTAAAACTTTAGCTTTTCTTGTTTCTGCCTCGAGTTCTCTTCTGATCCTTAATACGTACAAGATCTGAGTGATTCCTTTAAAGAGTATGGAGAAATCAAAACCATCAATGATTTCTGCCTTGCAATTCAAACAGGGTCTCAAGTCGGATGACGACTACGTTACTACCATAAAGGAACTCAGTGATGGGGAAGACGTAGCAACACCTACCCCTGCATTGCCATAATCCATCCAAGGTGTCCTTGTCAAGTTCAAAGATGTGATACCTCCCGAATTGCCAAAGAAGTTACCTCTTAGACGAGATATGGATCACCACATTGAGCTAGAACTTGTTGTTAAACCTCATGTCATGACCCTTTATCGCATAACGCCCCTGGAGATCACTGAATTAAGGAAGCAGCTCCAAAACTTGATAGAATTGGCTATATTCGACCATAAAAAGCCCCTTTCGATGCTTCAGTCCTCTTCCAAAAGAAAGATGGATCGCTACATATGTGCATCGACTACCAAGCCTTGAATAAGGTCATTATCAAGAACAAGTACTCGATACCCTTGATAGCTGATCTTTTCAACCAACTAGGAAAGGTGAGGTACTTCACCAAGTTAGAGTTGCGATCGGGCTATTACCAAGTCCGCATTGCCCAAGGTGACGAACCGAAGACAACCTGTGTGATGCGCTATAGAGCTTTTGAGTTTCTAATCATGCCCCTTGGTTTCACCAGCGCATCTACTACCTTTTGCACTCTAATGAACAAGGTACTTCATCCTTTTCTTGAAAAATTCATAGTAGTTTACTTAGATGATATTGTTGTATACAAAAACACCCTTGAGGAGCACGCTGATCATCTCAAACAAGTCTTTCAAGTTCTTCAAGAAAATGAGTTGTATGTCAAGAGGAAGAAGTACTCATTCGCCAAGCAAGAACTAGACTTCCTTGGCCATAAGATCAAGGATGGTAGGTTGATGATGGATCCAGTAAAGGTGCAAGCCATCCAAACATGGGAACCACCAACTAAAGTCTCAGAATTGTGATCTTTCTTGGGACTTATCAACTATTACCATCGGTTCATTAAAGGATATTCTACTACATCTGCACCGTTAACCGACCTCCTAAAGAAGGACACCACATGACATTGGTCGACAGAATGTTAAGCTTCTTTTGAGAGATTAAAGCAAGTAATCTCCAAAGAACCTGTTGTCATACTATCGGACTACAAAAAATCTTTTAAAATCCACACTAATGCATCTGACTTTGCCATCGGGGGAGTTTTGATGCAAGATAGGCACCTCATTGCCTATGAGAGTCGCAAGCTAAACAACACAAAGAGATGATACACCATCCAAAACAAGGAGATGACCATCATCATCCACTGCTTGCGCATTTGGAGACACTATCTCCTTGGAAGTAAGTTTGTGGTCATGACCGATAACATTGCTACAAGTTACTTCTAAACACAGAAGAAACTCAGCCCGAAGCAAGCTTGTTGGCAAGACTTCTTGGCAGAATTCGACTACACGCTGCGTTATAAGCTAGGGCAAGCCAATATTGTTACTGATGCGCTAAGTCGAAAGGTAGGACTAGCTATCATGACCACTAGTTTGTCAAAAAGCAACTTCCTTGAACGGATTAAGGAGGGCATAATGCAAGACACATTGGCCAAGAACCTACTGAAGTTAGCTAGTGAGGGGAAGACTCATCGATTCTGGTTGGATGAAGGAGTCCTAACAACCGTAGGCAATCGATTCTTTATGCCAAAGTGAGGAAACTTGCGAAAGAAAATCCTCAAGAAATGTCACGATTCCTTATGGGCTGGTCACCCAAGTATGACACGAACCTTTGCACTTGTCCAACAACATTACTATTGGCCACAAATACATGCAGATGTCGAGGCCTACGTTCAAACTTGTCTTGTTTGCCAACAAGATAGAGTAAAACAATAATGCCCAGTTGGTTTATTAGAGCCACTAGCCATTGCTGAAAGACCTTGGGAAAGTGTCTCAATGGACTTCATCGTTGTCTTACCTAAGTCTGATGGGTTTGGAAGCATCATAGTGGTTGTTGATCGATTCAGCAAGTATGGTACCCTCATTCTAATCTCTGTTAACAGCAAGGTGGATGAAGTCGCTCGCTTGTTCTTCAAGAAAGTGGTAAAGTTATGGGACGTTCCCAAAAGTATAATCAACAATTGGGACCTTCGCTTTACAGGTGAGTTCTGGCGCGAGTTATTCAAACTATTTGGAATTAATCTGAACTTTTCTACAAGCTTTCATCCATAGAGCGACGGGCAAACGAAGCGAGTGAATGCCTTGCTGGAGCAATATTTAAGGCACTACGTTAGTGTCCATCAACGAGCTTGGGCGAAGTTACTCGACATTGCTCAATTCTCCTACAATCTGCAAAGGAGCGAAACAACCAGTAAAAGCCCTTTTGAGGTTGTTATGGGATAATAAACCCTAACTCCAAATGCAATTGCCTCTTCCTATACAGGAAACAATCCTTCTACATACAAATTTGCAAAGGAATGACATGAGAAGGCAAACATCACTAGGACTTGCCTTGATAAAGCGGTCAGCCGGATGAAGAAATGGGCTGACAGAAAGCGACGCCCAAAAGAATATGTGGAGGGAGACTTGGTACTGGTAAAGTTATTGTCCAACCAATTCAAATCTCTATGCAAAGTGCACAAAGGCTTTGTAAGAATGTATGAAGGGTCATTTCCTATTATCAAGCATGTAGGAAAGGCTGCCTACCAAGTCCAACTCTCATTAAAGGTCAAGATCTATTGTGTCTTTCATGTAAATCTTCTAAAACCTTTTCATAGGAATGATGAGGATCCTAGTTGAAACGAGTCCAAGCGTGCACCAACCGTTGTGGTCACCAAATTTGACAAGGAGGTAGAACGCATCCTTGTTGATCAAGTAATCCGAAGAAGGGGAGTTCCTAACTACATCTACTTGGTAAAATGGAAAAATTTATTAGACGAAGAAGTTAGTTGGGAACGAGAGAACCTGCTTTGACAATTTACAGATTTCATCTAGTGATACAAGGATGAAAGCACGACGAGGACGTCGTGAGAATGAGTGGAAGAGGGTGTCACGGGCTACCCAAGTATGCTGTCAGCCCGCTTGTTGAATGCTAACCCAATGTTAGCACAATTGGTATTCCAACCCAAGGTAAAGAGAATTCTACAAAAATACTTAGGTGTTCTTATTTAAAATATTTTATTGTAAATATCTAGATATTATTCCATAAAATTTTCTAGAACAAGCAATTGTAGTCACAAATTGAGGAGAAAAATTAACTATAAATACTCACATTTCTCACATTTATAAACACATCTCTTAATAACAAAATTCTCTGCATTACTTTATACTTATATCTAATATCATTTTCTCATTTCGAAACCTCTCACTTGCTCTCTCTCTTGAGTTCTTATAAATTCTTCAAGATTTACTTAATTCATTTATATGCACAAAGTAACTGAGTACTGCACATATTAACACGATCAAACCAAACTCGTGACGTTACGGCTTTGTTTGTTGATCTACATTGAATATTACAATAAAAATATTATATATATATATATATATAATTAATAATTATAATAAAATCGATATTTATTTTATATTTACACATACCCATCACACTTTTTTTTTTTTTTAGCAGCAATGTAACCTCGAATTGACTTGCAGACAGGCCGTTGCCTATTCGCCAGACATTGTTGCTGTCAACCTCGCGGGGAGAATCTAAGTACCCCCTGAACTTCTTTCTTCTAACAACTTTCACTTTCCCTCTCTCTCTCTGCCCCTCTCCCCCCCGGGCCCGGGAAATGGTTGGAATGCATTGACGACATTGATCGGGAGAGATCATCCAACGGCCCACGCCATGATTGATTCAAGAGAAGAGTTCATGATCTCACCAACGGGCGAAGGAAACCCTACTTTGAGACAAGCCTATTTCATCAAACCCCCCCTGTCTTCCACAGGCGAATCAATTTCTCAGCTTCCCTCGCTTTCATTATCTTCTCTGCCCTCCGAATGTGAGCCCCAAAACTGGCCTTTGTGTGTCTCTTTTGTTGGGTGGAGATTTCCAGCTCCGAAATGGAAGGCTTGGGTACAAAAGATGGCTTCTTCCCATGAAAACACTTGGAAGAAGGCTGGTATATATGAAGCCATAATGAGCTCCACGTATAAAATTAACAGAGACCCTCACTTGGTCCTCGGGATTGCAGAGAGATGGTGCCCCGAGAACAAGTCTTTCATGTTTTCGTGGGGTGAAGCAACAATAACACTGGAGGATGTGATGGTATTATCAGGGTACTCTGTTCTGGGGTTCCCTGTTTTTAAGGCTCTGGAATCAGAAGAATTAATCGAAGGTGAATTAATCAAAGCAAGAAAAGCAATTGGTAAGACTACGGCCAAGAAGGCATTGCAGAATTTGTGGATGGAAAAATTCAAGGACAGTGGCAGTAAAGTTGAGCATGAAGCATTCCTTGCCTACTGGTTGTCTAGGTTTGTTTGGCCTTCCTCCTCTAATATTGTCAATTATCGTATCTTCTCAATAGCTATTCATTTAGCTAGGGGGACTAGACTAGCACTTGCTCCTGCTGTTCTTGCGAGCATATACCGAGATCTAAGCTTGTTGAAAGAAAAAATTGCTGCTTTAACCACACTAGAGATAGGTGGTGTCAATAAAGATCGTGATGATGCATTAGCCATTGCAATTTTGTCCCCATTTCAATTAGTTCAGCTTTGGGTTTGGGAAAGATTTCCAGCATTGCAGCCAAAGCCTAATTTGATCAAGAATGGTGAACCTAGGTTTGCTCAATGGCACAGCGTAAAATGCAGAACACATAACATGAGGTTGGTTTTAGACTCAGCTAAAGAAACTTTTAATTGGCGACCATATACCAAACCGTTGCAAAACTGGAATTTACCCAGCTTTTATAGAGAAAAGGAAATGTGGGTGGCCATTGACTCTGGCCTGGATGAAGAACTATTACCATTTATTCAATGCTTCAAAGTTTCTGAGTTGGTTGGACTTGGCTGCATAGAGCAGTACCTCCCGCACAGAGTCTCAATGCAGTTTGGACTGGATCAGGATATTCCTAGCTATGCAGCTAGGTCCAACGAGAGTCCTAAGACTGCTTGGCATTGCTACAGTAGGCTAGTTGCTGATACGAAGTGTTACATTCCATCTCGACTTTTTGAAGCTGATGTTACAACCAGGTACTTGGAGTGGTGGAGGGGGTCAATGTCATTTTTGCAAGGTGCAAGCAAGGGAGATTTGCAGCAGAAGAATAGTTCAACTGATTTGAGTATAACACTGAAGAGTTTGAAAGAAAAGAAAAGGAAAGAAAAGCATAAGGGTTGCAACTTTGTGAGCAGCTTCAAAATTGCACCGAAGAATCCAAAAGGACAGGAGGCAGTTATGAAAGTTATGAGTCACAAAGCATCATCAAATAGTGGTCAAGGAATGAAGAAAGGTGGGACTGTTTTGACATTCCAAAAAAAACCAAAATTGTTGAAAAGAACAATCAACGCAAAACATTTCAGATCCATTTTTACCATAACACAAAAGACTTTGAAAGAAAAGATGAAAGTTGATAGTGTCTATGTTAGGTCTGCTTTGGCCAGAAACAGTTCAAAAACATCATCACAGGGTCAGCCACCAAAGGAGAGAAATAGCTATTGCTTAGTCACATCTAGTGTTGTTCCAGTGGAGGATGTATCTGCTACTCCTGATTCGTCCCTGAAGAGTTTGAAAGAATCAGCAAGGAGTTTAAAGAGAAAAAGAGGAGAGAAAGATGCCACACTGTCCCAAAAGGGTGCCTCCATTGCTAATGTGTCTCCTTCAAGAAAGCCTGATCAGAGATTGAAGTATGAGAGTGAGGACTATGCGGTGGCCTCTCCTAATTATCCTGCAAGTCTTGCAATGATAAAGGAAATTAACAGTACTCAGGCCCCCCCTGGATTTCCTCCCAAAAGTAACAGGGCTGAAGCAATAGACTCTATTGAGGAAGATCAATTGACTATTGCTGAGTTCTTGAGGACTGTGGACAAGCATGGAGTTGACAACAAGAGGCAATGCCTTGAGGGCAAAAATTTCTTGGATCAAAATCAAAACTATAAATCTTCTATTGCAGATATTGAGATTGCCAAAACATCAAGGAAAGTGATTTCCACAGAGAAGATTGTGCAGGATGCATCCATGGGGAAGATTGAGCAGCATGCAGCCATTGAGAATCAGCTGGGTCGTGAGGGTAATAAGGCATTAGATCAATGTGGGAATCATTTATCTTTAATTGCAGTTAATGAAGCAATTAAAGTTTCGGATGCAGTTATCATATTGAAGAAAGAGGACGGGCATGGTAAATCAGCATGGAACAGACAAACTTGCAACAGCAAGGACACATCAGGCCAATCAAGCCATTCTCATTCTCCATTTTCTTTGATTGGAGGCAACGACACCCCTGGGAATTTGGAGTCCCTGGCGAGGTCAAAAGAAAAGATTCTGGAAAAGATTGTGCTTAGTGAAGCTTCAACAAGGGTGAAAGAGGAAGGTATGGAATATGCAAATGGGAGTCAGGCAGGGAGTCCAGCTAGTAAGGTGACAAGCATAAATGGCAATGAAGGGGGCAGCGTTAACCATTCAGTTGAGGAGCCATGGTTAAAGCTTGAAGCTCGACTTGAGAGACTTGAGAAGATAGCTGCAGAACTAAAAGTCAGGCTTGGGGAATAAATGCTCAGTCTAGCTTATAGGTATCGTAATGCATCAGTTGCAGTAGTACAACTGACCTCTGTGACTTAGTTTTCCACAGATAACTTCTTGCCTATTTCTAATTGCCACTATCGTTCTGCTGCTACTGCTTTTATCTGGTGTCGTTACATTTTGTTAATAGGGAAACAACATTCTAATTTCTGGTGTATTGTATAACCTGCGACACCTGGTTTTTATGAGCCAGGCCCTGTTATGAAGTACTGTCATATTATATTTCCTACTTCCTGGTGCCTACACTACTCTATCCACATTTAGCATCTGTCAATCTGGAGTGTCTCCAGTTATGTAGCCTTAAATTTTATCAGCAAGGGCAGGAGCAAAATCGTAGCATATATTAGTAGATGAGCAACCTAGCATGATGCTTAAATGCATCCTTCCTTTGCCCTCGTTTACAGTGACCCATATAGCAATTACTAGGTGAGTATCTACTACTCTGATGCTTGAAGCAACAAAAATCAGCAGAGAACAAGGAAATTTCCAGAAACAAAATACAATTTGATTAGATAAACTGAGTAATCTTAGGCACAAATTTTCCAAAATCCAGGGACATTGGACAGTAATATTTTAAGTATGTCCTGCAAAGGATGAGATTGTTATTGGAAATCTGGCATAGTATTGCAATTAAAAGCCAGAACTTAAAACAACATGGATAAAGACGGAGGTATATTAGATCCTTGCTTGTGCACCAGCTGCAAAGAGAGCCCAAACTCCACCTACAGGGTTACCAAGATGCTTTCTTTACACCATTCAACATTCCATTGGACGCCAAAGTCCGAAAAACAATGCGAGACATCCGGAAAGCCTGATAGACACCACGAGCTCGACCAGTGAATACGCAACGGTTTCTGACCCGTGTGAAGGAACTATTTCTCGGCAGCTTTGAGAGCTTATAAAAAGCATTCTCACGCACCTCAGCTGGAAGACTGGGATCTCTAACAAGGGACTTGTACAGCTTCCTCCTCAGCTCATGTTTTTCAGCAAGAACCCGACGATGGTTATCTTTTATACAACGATTCTCCGTATTAATGGCAGTCAGCTTCTGAAGAAAAGACGTCATCTTTCTTTGCTGCTTAAGACAATCAACCAGACATCAGTAGCACAAAGAAGGAATGAGATTATCAGTCTTACGTGAAAAGGTTCTCATCCCAACAATATTTCAAATTGTTCTTGTGTATGTAAAATGTAGACAAATTTGCAAGAAATTGAGACCTAATAGAATATTTCGAGAGGTAAAAGGAGTAAGATTTGACTATTTCTAAGAACCCGAGGCGAGAGACTGTTTCATTGTTTCTAATTGTCACCAAACTAGAGGGAAAAAGGAAAAAAAAAATGTGTAGCTACCAAGCTGCTTCACTACTTCCAATTTTTTTTTTTTTTAGTTTAGAAAAGGTGCATTTTCGTTCATTTTTCCTCTGGAAATCTACATCACATCCCATTATATAAAACATATTGAAATTTACAATAAAACTTGATAATATTCAATAGGGCCCAAAATAAGATTACATTTTTCAGTATAGAGGAAACTAGAATGAAAAACATTTAAAATAATAATAATAAAGAAAAACTTTGTCAGTTCTTCAACATAGGAATGGGATTAAGATTCAGAAAAGTAAAGCAGGAAACCTTTTGCCTCTTAGGTTTAACAACTCAATGTTTCATGCTTTGGCTAAGAAATTTGCCACACACAATCAGAGAGACAGAGAGAGATTTGGTCGAGGCTTTTACCTTCAAGAGGAATTGCAGGGCACCAGAGATATGTTGAGCAGCAGCGGCGGCGGTGGGGACTTAGCTGGAAATGAGAAATATTAAGGCTGCTCGACGGTCAGCCGAGAAGGGCAGCGGTGGACGAGAAAAAGAAAAAACGAGTGAAAGAGCAGAAAGTCAGAAAATTAGGAACTAGGGTATTTATTGTTTTTTAAAAAATAATAATAAAACCAAAAAAAAAAAAAACAAACAAAAAGTGTATCAGACTATATCAATCATAACACTTATTATGTAATCAGATTAATTATTGGTTGCCGTTTTATTTAATTTTTTTTATTGAAAATATTTTTTTTCAATTTTATTAAATTATTATTTTGAGGGATAATAAGATTTTTATTGTACAAATTTAGATTTAAGTTTTTAACATCAATTGATAGTATAAATACAATTTTTTTTTACAATAAATAATATAATAATAACATAAAAAATATATATAGAATATATAGAAGTGCATAACATTTCACTTTTTTTTTTCTTGCCTTTTCTTTTTGTCATGTACTACATTATGATTATGAATTTTAAAAACTTGCAAATCAGATTGTATGGTACCATAAGAACTTCACCAATTATTTTCAAATAGGTTATGCAAGTTGAAATAAAATTTTGATTTAAGTTGATCATAATTTTAATATATATAAACATTGTAAATATAATATATATATATATATATATATATATATATATATATATTGAAAAATATCAAAATTTTGTAAAAAAAAAAAGCACCATCTATCATATTTAACAAATGATTACAATCCACCACATGTGCAGATGGTGTTCATGCAAGGACTCTGGTCTTTCATTCCATGTATTTATTGTCTAGTTTTTTTCTCCTCATATTCCAAAGCATCATAGGGTAATGATGCTTGAGATCCATAGTTGGATGGCAGCCATTTTGTAAGAGTATTCTCTCCATTCACTCATTTCATTGATAATTGCCTCTCTCTCTCTCTCTCTCTTCCTTGCTAAGCCTCCCACCATTTCAGTCCTTGGCATCTTTAGCACTTTTCCCTACTTCCTTGGCAACTTTAAGTGTCCATTTGTTGATGGCAGATATTGAACTTGCAGTGGGGATAAAATTTGTGGTCTGTTTTCCTGTATGAGCTTCAGTCCTCTTCTCAGCAGGAGACATTTGTTTTCAAGCTCAATGGAAGAGGAAGATCATCACCATTGCCACCACTGGAGGAATGATCAGGATGTAAAGACTCTTCTCGATCAGATTTTAGTGTTGCAGAGACCGTTTTGTAGTTTCCTCCACCAAATATTGCATCTTGAACGTACCATTCATTTAGACCTAAGAACTCCCTGATGGATCTAGGACATCGGAACTGTCCTCCTTCACTTCTGGCTTCAAGTAGGGGTCCAATTTAGCATCATTGTGGCTTCTTTTTTGCTTCAGGATATCTCGAACGACCTTCATGTGTACATTTAGATCGATTCCACCAATTGAGAACCTGAGTGAAACACAAGGCCCAAAGGATTTTGGTGCAATGAAAATCTGAATTGTTTACTTAAGCGCATACCAGAGATGCAGGAAGATTTTGATCCATACCAAACTGCACTGCCACTCTATTTGTTATACTCCTTACTGTCCATTCCAATCAGCTTGCAAGCACTGAGCAACAGATTGTAACTCGTCATTGACATTAGAGCTATCAAAGATTACCCATTTAGTGTCATTGACATTAGAGTTATCAAAGATTACCCATTTCGTGTCTCCAGAAAAGGATAAATGCTGCCAGTTATTCATTATTTAGGCTGGCAACAGAAGGTCACCTCTGGAAATTTTCAGCAGGCTTGAGAACCAATCTAGCAAGTGGGAGGCTGATTTTTTGCTTAAGCTTCTGCCATCTTGCACTGGGTTTAAGTGGATTAGAGACTTCGGTCCCAGAAGCAGAAACCTCTCAGATGCCCATAGCTGCTAATTGCAATGGTCCCAATGCACTCATTTTTGCCACAGAAGCAGATGCTAACAAAGTAATGCCACAATCAAGAAAGCATTCAAGTGAGAAAACTTAAAAGACGGGGCAACTTCATCTGCAAGAGGAATACATGAAGCCTTACGCAAGAATCAAGACAATCCTGACTAGCTAAATGATCCCAGTGAAGTTGCAGAATGTACTATAGTTCTTCAATCTCATCCACTCAATGCCAACTCTAACTATATGGTAGCCTACAAGTAATTCCACATTAAATATGTACAGATAACAGATAAAGAGCAATAGTAACAGCAATTCGGAAAAAGATCATACCAAAACAACAATCTGAACCTGGAAAGCCAGGTTAATCTGAGAGTCCAACCATTTAAGCACAGCAATGAACATACCCTTTCTAAATCAATATCCACAAGAATCTGGGTAATATAAGTAAGAGAACATGAAAACTAAATGTGAATGGTTGAAAAATAAAAAATGACCAAATTCTTACAGCATTATTTCTTTTTTTGAATAACTTAAACTCTTATCACACTAAGAAAAAACCCTCAAAAGTATGGGATGATTTAATAAGCACCAACACATGAAGTGTCTCAGACATCAGTCATGAGAAATTTACATCCAAATTCATCATCTGATTTCCAAATCTCTAGTTTGAAACACAATCTATTTGATGCAAAGCCTGAAGCAGAGAAAGAAATAGAAAAACAGAGACACAGAGAGGAGAGATTAACGTGAAGATCAAAATATCTCACACAAATTCCAGCTAAATAACAATAATGCCTTGACAATGCACAAAACTATAACATAGTTCCCTGTGCTGGCCAATAATATCAAATTCAAAGATTAGTCCATTACCAACTACATGTAAGTAACTTCAAACACACATCCCTAGACCACTTCCACATCCCTCAGAATTATTACCTTGTTAACAAATATCAGCCCAATACTTTAGAATTTCATATCATTCATAACAGACACAGAGACGTGCATTTTATGATGCTTGTTAACAAGCATCAAGCCAATATTATTTGGAAAACAAAATTGCACAAGGTAAAGATTCCAAAGAAGAAAAATCCGCATACCAAAATAAAGTCTTTAGTTTTAGAGATACAAATTTAAAACTGCCGATGCAAGTCACAAATTCTGGCCGTTGCATACCTTTTGTTAAACAAACACACACTTTGTGCATAGATAATCCCGTTTGTTAGTTGCTCCGAGGCTGAAAATTTGTACGACAAGATAGAAGCAGCTAACTTTTGACTCAACAACTTGACAGAGCAAACTGACATGGTAAAAACATACATTAAAAAAAAAAGGAATAACCAGAATAATCAAGAAAATCATTTCAGAACTAGATATTTGAATGAGCTAAACCAAACTGGAATGACATCAAAGACACCTTCACAATCATAGTTTCTTTGGCGAAATATTTGAAGCTAAATATAACAAAACAAAATAATGGAGCACTTCCCTCAGAACTATTGAGTCATCAATGGATGATCGGGCCACTACTTTTAAATCTAAAGATCATTCTTCATAGGGATGCAACACAGCATAAGTCTAGAAAAACAAATAGCATCGAACTTAGATCAAACAAAAATTCTCGATGACAGACAAACAATGACAAATTGATTCAAAAAAAAAAAAAAAGGGTTTATCTTTACAGTGAACATTAACGAAATCATTGTCAGCAATCTGACACTGCCCCTTAACCAACTTCAAAAACCCACATAGAAATTATATCCCTTGTCTATGTAACCAAAAGTTCCAAACTTTCAAGAACTAGACCCAAAATCAAACACTAAAACTAAATATTTTATTACGAGAAAACTCGGGCTCGATTGAAAACTATCTAAACGTCACATAACTATGTAGAAACTACATAACCTCTTACTTGTACTTGTATTGGTTGGATGGAGCCGCCGGCTCTCTCTTTAATCCGAGATGGGGCCGCGACTAGGAGAGAGAGCTAATGTATAACAAAAGACTCTTATTACTGTGGGGAAGCGAAGAAAAGGAAGAGATTGATAGTTGGTCCCGGAAAGATAACAAAATTGCATTTGGTTTCATGCTGTAATAGAATTTTTTTTTTATTTGACGGAAAAAAATAATATCATCTCTTATATTAACAAATTTTTACAATTATTTTTATTTTATATTTTTAAAAAAATTTATTAATTTAATTTGAAGTATCATTTTTTAAAAAAAAAATTATAATTATATTTATTTTAATTTTTTATATTAATTCGTAAGTTAAATTTAATTTATATTATATATAATTATATAATAATAAAATATATTTTATTATCATATTATTAAATTAATGGATATAATTTAAATTTAAATTTAAATTTTTTAAAAAATAATAAAATATAGTGATAATAAAAAATGTATAAATAAATTATTGTAAAGTAATTATATTTATCATAAATAATTAATTTGTATTAAATTTAATTAATAAATTAAGTAACTTTTTAAAAAATAAAATAAATATAATTATAAAAATTCTCTAATACAATAAATAAAATTTGACTTAAAAATTAAATTATATTATATAAATTTTAAAAAATAACAGTAAATTGTTTTTGCCTTGTTTTTTATATTTATATTAATCTAGATTTTCTTTTACCGTTTAACGGCGTGTCTAATGTCTGTGAATGCGTGTATTTTGTGGGTGAAGTTAACCAATAAGAACCGGCCACATAAGTGAAATTAGGAATTGAACCCTGCAAACAGACATAAGACAACCAAATCCATTCAAATAAAGTCAAGAAATCACTCGGCTTCTTATTTTTGGAACCTTCACGGACAGAGCCACCATGGAGTCACAGTCGCAGGGAATGAATCTAGTGTCGTGTCTTTTGCTGTTGACAATCTTTGTCTGTGGTGTCAAAGCTTGGACAGGCGAAATTCATGGAAGAGTTGTCTGCGATGTGTGTGGCGATTCTTCTATTGGACCTGAAGATCATGTTCTAGATGGTCTCTCCCTACTCTCTTTCTCTCTCTATAATTGCGAATTGTGTTTGTTGTAAGTATTCTTTAGATGAATTTCTATGATGGGTTTTTGGCTTTTGGCTTAGAATTCTTCATGATTTGGTGGTTGTCTGGACAGTTGTGATCAAAATTGTTTCTTTTGGCACATTGCTGACTAGCTGGGTGATTAGTGAATGATGAAGTTATGCTTTGTAATCTTTTGGTTGGGAGTTTTACTAGTTTGGATGATGCTGTCTCTGTGCATCCTTTCCATTATTATATATGGGTTAGGGTTCAGATAATATCAGATTTGTGTGTGTCATTGACTAAACTAGATGCCAAGCTGCAACAATTTTTAATGTGCCAATGTGAATTTTCAAAAATATATTTTTTTTTTTACCTTACACTTATTGCTGGATTGTTTATGAACCAGTTGATCTCGTTTGCCTCTATCTATAGTTCTATAATAACTAATGGCTTTCGTTCTTCTTTGGTTGTGATTTATTAAGAGGTTAAAGTGATATGGAAAAGTTGCGCTGAGCATTCTAGGATTTTATATATGGCATTTGGCAGACCTTTCTAATGTTTGAGTTGTGAAAGGGAAGGCACAAATTCATTACTCTCATAATCTGATTTAGCAATCAGTGTCACATTATTTACAAAATCCCAGTGGAACTTTCAATTGAAGTCACTGCTAGTGGAAAATAATATGATACGTTGTCCTGTTAAAGTATTATAGATGATCCCTATCTAGTTTCATCTAACAGTTTAAATTTCTAAGTGCAATGGTTTCTTAACATGGTATCAGAACCTGTATGATTAAGTAATCATGAGTTAGAATCTCACTGTGCTCACATTTAATTGTGAATTAATTATAAATTTCTAGTTTATTCATGCCTTAGGCCCAAGTGAGCCTGGTTTATGTGATCCATTTTCAAGACCCTGTTCTTCAATTTTGGGCAAATGCTTTGATTATGCTTTTAAAGGATCTGCTTAATAGGTGATTCAAATTTTGCTCAATATAAACAACAGCTTTGTATAGTTCTATTTAAGGCTTATTTGAATTATTAATGGAGCATAAGCTTGATCTGCCTTATTAATAAAGCCATTACTCTCCTACTCATAATAATTAATGTGCTATATTACTTAGTGGTCTCCTCAGCAGTAAGTATTCAGAGAAAATTTTCTTCCTGTCTACTGGAGCTTAAAAGAACCCTGAATCATTTCACTGTGTCTAGAAGGCATTGTTTTGTTGTCTATATGAATTTTTGGTTATATGCTGTTAGAAACTAAGTTGTCTTTGTGGCTATGGATTTTGTTAATGACTTGATTCTTATGATGGTATTAATTGTGCTTACAAACAAGCACACAAAGCTGAGTGGATTTATAGTATCTCTTAATGACTTGGTTCTTCTGATGTTGGGAATTAGCTGCAGTAAAAATATTAACAGCTTGAAATTTGTGGAGCTACAATGAACTTTATAATATATATCATCATAATTCAATAATGTGGAAAGCATGAAATGCGGCAACTTTCCTTCTTGTCCAGGGGCTGAAGTAGCAGTTCTTTGCATAACAAAATCTGGGGAAGTATTAAATTATCAAGCGTTCACAAATGCTAAAGGCATATACACAGTGGCAGAGACCATGCCTGAGAGCGACCGGTGGGATGCATGTTTGGCACGACCTATCAGCAGTTTTCATGAGCACTGCACTCATCTTGGCAAGGGCAGTGCAGGAGTGAAGTTTAGTTATAATCGCCCATCAGGTTACTCTCACATAGTCAGACCTTTTGTCTATCGCCCTGCCGATTTGCCAGCTTACTGCATGTAGACGGGATAGTTATTCCTGCGCCTCCACCACAAATCCCAGTTGTTCCATCTAAAAAGATACTGAAAAATGGACTGGTTAGCCTCTACCTTAAATATGCCCCTTAAATTTACAAACATGTTTGATGGACTTAAATTTACAAACATGTTTGATGGACTTAAACTTACAGCTTTGCTGTGTGTGTGTGTGTGTGTGTGTGTGTGTGTATCAGTTTGATTAATCAATTAGAAATTTTAATTTGATTAACCAAAAATTTTGCTTCAATTTTATCAATTAACTAAAAAGTTTTTCTGATTGAGCAGAAGCATATCCATTTCCAAGATTTCATAGGCCCATGTGAAAGGAGAAAAACATGACTGTGACTATTCATTTTCTTAAAAAGGAAAAAACAAAAGTTAATATGTAAATAAATTTTCAAGGAGATATAACAAGTTTGATGTGACTTTTAAAATATAAAAATTTAATATTTTTTACACGAATTTATTATATTGTTAATATTCCATAATATTTTTTTAACAATCTATATATAATGTGTCTAAATAATATAATTTTGCTCGTTAAACATTACGTGAATAGACAAAAAAAAAACGTTAATAAATCTTAACAATAAGATAAATTTATTTTTTAAAAAAACAAATCTACAAATTATGAAATTGTTACCGGTTAAGTCAGATTGTACTAATAAAAGAAGAAAAAAAAAAACAAAAAATAGAGAGAGAAAGAGACGTTACGTTAGTTACGTCACATAAGCCAAACAGACATGCTGATTGTGTCGTTGTGGTCATTTTGACAATGAACACTGCGATCTTCGTGGGCCCCAGAATCTGACATGGCAAGATGGGGTAGGTTCAATAGACGTGTTGTCCAAAAAGTCGAAACCTGCAAGCTCGACAATTGAACCGGCATACAATGACGAAAACGCCCTGAAAGGACGATCCTTTTTCTAGCTTCCGAGGCCAGATGCAGTTGGATAATTAAGTCAAACACACACATAAAAAAAGAAGGAGTTCATAAAACCGTTGAAGAAGAGCAGAGAAAAAGGCATATTGGCAGAGAAAGCAAGAAGGATTTAACTTCGGGCAACACACGTATATGTGTATGTATAGATTGAAGTGAAAGATTAAATTTTTTTGCTTTTTTGTTTGGGGCGGTGAAAGAAAAGAGTAGGAGAAGGAAGGAGGGTTGGTGGGATTGTATTCTTGTTTGGGGTTTGGAAAATGATAGAATGGCTGAAAATGATGAGGAAAGCATTTGGGGCTTCGTTTCTATGGCTTATTTGCTTGATTTATTTTACTCAGGTTCCCTTCCTCTCTTTCTTTCTTTTAATTGGAATTCTTTTATATATATATATTATTTATTTATTTATTTCAGTAATTTGTGGAATATGAATATATGGGGTCAGACAAGTTTTGAATGTTCTGTGTTGATCTTCTGGGGGGTTATACTGTAATGGGTTCTCTCTGTCATGCATACACAGATTTTTTTGTGAGAGAGAAGGACGGGAAATTTTTTTTATTATTATTATTTATATAATTTATGGGTTTATTAGAATAAATTTCCTTGGAATTTTGGTGGGGTTGATTTAATGGTCTTCAGGATCCTAGTTGATGGTGATATTGCCTGTGTTCCAAAAATTTGATATTACAGCTCATTTGGTAACTTTCCTTTTCTTTTTTTCTTTTTTCTTTTTTCTTTTTTCTTTTTTTTTTCTCAATAAGGCATGTATATTGTTTCTGTTTGTGTGCTTAGATTGGGAAAGAAAGTCTAAGTTGATAAGCTTAAATTTATCTGACACTGTCTGTTTGGGATTCTTATGTTCATATTATTTCGTGATGAAGTTTTATTTCTAATGTTGCAATTAAAAGTTCTCTTGTTCTTCTGTTGGGACCTTGATACATCTTATTCTTGGCAAAATATCTACCTGAACCATACTATGTTCCTCTTCTTTTCAGCACAAAATATAATCTACACTACAGACTATCATCGGCACATGGGAAAGTGTAGAACAATATGTGTTTTTATCTTTCACTAGTAATGATATGAATCCTATGTGTGACTTGGGCTTGAGCATTGTTTTGTAGTGAATGAGCACAGCTTCTTCTGTTTTTAGTGATGGGTCTTCTGACAATTAATCCTCTGTATTTGATGCATTTGTTTTTTGATTCTTGTTCATGAAGCTTGGGAGTATTATTAGCAGCTTTTCAGTTTTCCCATTAATATTGCCAATTTTGGTCATCGTATAACTTTCATCATTACAATGTGAGTGTAGGGTTTCAGATCTTTTGTATGGACAGCAGTTTCCTATCATTTGAAAGACAGACTTAAGTTGTCACCCTCAGCCTCCCAATTTGTTTCTTCAGTGGCATTTTTCCCTTGGAGCATAAAGCCATTATATGGGTATGTTTCTTCTGATTAAATGCATAAAAAATTCACGACCAGAATTACTGTCTAGCTGGGCTTCGTGTCTAGATCATCTCTCACTCTTACCCATATATTTGGGTTAGATTTAATTGACCTTTGTTTGACATGATTTGCAACCTTGTCCATTTTATTTGTGGACATAGTACTTAGAATTATAGCATACTTCTGATCTACAGATTTGTAGTTGTGTACAAAACCAAATCACTAATAAGTGTTGCCTCTGCAGCAATTTTTATAACTAATTAAAATAAAGTATTCCAATTTGGTTCAGGTTTCAATTAAGCAAGTTGACCTATTTCTTTGATTAGTTGATGGAAACAAAATGTCCTCTTTTGGAGATGTAAATAGACATATAGTATTCGCCTGGAATTGGATATTAAACCTCTGAATTTTTGTAGGAAATGATGTAGGCCTATCTTAAGAATTCCAATCATATATTCGATATTCTGTTAGCCAAGCATGAAATCCTTCTTTGTTAAATAAAGTGTAGGCTTGTTTGTAAAGAAGGTAAATATCTTCGTGGCATTGCACATTTTGGTAGTTAACATGCAAAATTGTGTAGACATATCATATTATGTCACCAGAAGCCATTATTTCATATGTCTTCCTTGGAGCCTTACACGACATCTGCCTTGCAGGATTTTGTCTGATTGCATCCCCATTAAGGGAAGAAGAAGGATACCCTACTTGGTAATAGCGTCAGTTTTGTGTCTTGTGCCATGGCCTGTTTTAGGGCTAAATGCAACATTGAGGACTTCCAGACTTCACCTCATCATCTTCTTGACACTGCAAAACCTGGGCTCTGCCATGGCAGATGTTGTGGTTGATGCAATGATTGCTGAGGCGGTAAGGTTTGAACGGTATGTACATGTAGCAGGCATATGGTCTGCCTGATTAGCATGCTTGTTGAGCTTTATTTTTGTGTTGAACTGGGATCTACCATGACAATGGTTGGTTGAATGCAACAATCAACCCAGCTCTATAATGTGCTTGTTGCTGTTAGGCTGTATTTTGATCCTTTTTTTTTCATCAATGTGTGCTGCTAATTTATCTTACTAATTGCAATGAATTAAGCATTTGGTCGTTTTTTCATAAAATATGATATTCACTACTTTTAAACAGGGCCTCATTTTCTGGAGATCTCCAGTCAATATCCTGGATGTCAATGGCTTTGGGTGGAATATGTGGCAGTTTGCTAGGAGGATATGCATTAACCAACTTACAGATAGATACAATTTTCTTTCTTTTCTCTGTATTGCCAGCTACACAGCTATTATCATGTGTTTTGGTCAGGGAGAATCCCATAGACAATAAAGTTTCACCTGAATTTGCTAATTCAAGGAGTTCTCGCCTTATAAATGAGAATGATACTAAGTTGGATAAACATAGCTTCTTCAAAAAGAAGTCCAATGTAAGTACTTCAAGAAGAAAGAAGAGCCAAGAGAATGGCAGGGAGAGGGCTACTATCGGTGAAAAATCCCACATTCCTAAGAAGGACATTTTAGTAGCTTCACATTGGTTTTACTCTCTGAAAGCAGCCACTCACAGCTTATTGCGTGCTTTTAGGCAGCCAATTATATTGAGGTAACTGCTAAAAAAATCCTTTGGTTTTTATTCAGTTGTTTTGGCTCTATAATGAATACCATAAGTGGTTTAGCTGTTTTTGATCTGCAATAGTGATGATTTTCACTCAGTTACATGATGGTAAAATGGTCTAGAGTCTTCTGTAACTGAGGTAATCAAACTTAATGATTAAATTTCTAGGTGTGTCAATGTGCAAGATGGCAGTTTATTGTTCTTCCATTGGTTCCAATCTAGCTGTTATCATGCACCTTGTTATCTAAATGTATACTGTCACATTGTGTGCTATACTCTACATGTTAGTTTGTTTTCTAACTGTATTTGCTTCTGCCTTTACTCTGTTTTGGGGAAGACCAGACCAATGGCATGGTTCTTCTTAGCACATGTCACTGTTCCAAACCTCTCAACGGTCATGTTCTATTACCAGACAGAGTTCTTGAAGTTAGATGCATCCTTTTTGGGGACTACACGTGTTGTTGCATGGATTGGCCTCATGATTGGAACTTTCACTTACAATCAGTACTTGAAGAACATGAAGCTACGGAAGATTCTCTTGTAAGTGTGTTTTTTGGCAAATAGAGTTCCTTTTTAGACTTGAGTTTTTATTGTTGCTTTATCCTGACTTATGTGGATGATGCAGGTGGTCACATGTTGGCTTGGCTTGCTTGAGCCTCCTAGATATGATTCTAGTGTCTCGAATGAGTCTTGCTTATGGTATCTCAGATAGGATCATGGTCCTCTGTGGATCCGCCCTTGCTGATGCAATCAATCAATTCAAGTATATTCATATTTCATCAATCCTTTTACTTCTCTTAAACATAATTTTTGACCTCTTTTTTTTTTTTTTTTTTTTTTTTTTTTTTTTTTTTTTTTTTTTTTTTTTTTTAAAATTTGTTTTAAACCACATGCACAAACATCTGATGTTTTCTGACATGAATGCATAGATGTGTATAAGAGACAGTCATGGTCCTCTGTGGATCCGTCCTTGCTCATGCAATCAATCAATTCAAGTATATTCATATTTCTTAAATCCTTTTAATTCTCTTAAACATTATTTTTCCCTTCTTTTTTTTTTTTTTTTTTTTTTTTTTTTTTTTGTGTGTGTGTGGTTCTAAATGTGAGTATTTGATGTAAAAATGTGCTTAAAACCACATGCACAAACATCTGATGTTTTCTGACATGCATGCATGCATGCTTGTACTCTTCTGTATGCAGGTTCATGCCATTCCTCATCTTATCTGGACAGTTATGCCCACCAGGAATTGAAGGAACACTATTTGCTCTCTTTATGTCCATAAACAACCTCGGTTCAACACTGGGATCATTTGTTGGTGCTGGGTTGGCTTCATTTTTGAATCTGTCGTCAGGATCTTTTGATAACCTCTTTTTAGGCATTGCCATCCAACTCTTATGCACCTTCTTTCCTGTTGCTTTTCTCTCTCTGATACCAAAAGAAGCCACAGGGATATCAACATAGTTAGCAATTCAATTTCTGATCATAGCTTGATGACCTATCTTATCTGACAAAACAAGAACTCCCAGCAAGGTTGCCAAAGTAACTGAGAAATGAGTAGGAATTTGTTATCGAAAGTTTTTGTAGTTGCTGAGCAGAAATCGGCATATAATCCTGCAAATTCTGAAGATTAAAAGATGAAGCTGCATCTAATACATAATTCTTGAATTTTCAGGCTATGGCCCAGCACATTTGTGCATGTGTAAGACGACCCTGTAAAAATATTTTGATTAAGGGGCGCAATTAGAAGATCTCCAAAACATTGGTACTCTCTAGCATTTACATTCATCGCAAGCAGGGATCTAAATTGCTGATGGGCCATCTTGGCAGATAGAATCAAGCGAGTTACAAGTTTGTGCACATCACAGATTTTAAGTAATGCATACACTTCTTATGCAGCAATGTCCATGAAGTAACGTAATCCTTGTTGTTCAAGAGCAATTGTGCCCCCAGCATTGTGTCTGATGCAAGGCACCTATAAGGTACATCCATCTCTTTAGAAGCAGCTAGTGTTCTAAGATCGCACGTGCAAAGTTCCTTCCTGACCATGATGCTGGTGATTACGTCGCCTGTTAAAAAAAAAAAAAATGAAAGAGAGAGGGTTGAATGTTTGATAATATCTCTTTCGGTAAGAAAAATAGGAAAGGGTTGTACACCACAATTTTGTTACATGATTTATAGTCCAAGTTCTTTTCTACCAGTATAGCATAGCATATATATATATATTTTTTGGTCTTAAAAAGATCATAACCCACGTACTGGAGACAGCGAGATGGAAGAAGTGGGATTCAAACATCTGTTTTTTCCTTTGGCATAACATCGGTAGACCAATTGCTTTAAGCTGCTGGTTATACATATTTTAGGGTGAATGAGGAGGCTACTTAAGAAGTTCAGCTACGGATTTAATACTTCCAGCCGGCGTTAAATTATTAAGCCATCATGTTATGTGATGAAACTAACCCAAAAATAAAATTAAAAAAAAAATGAAATTGAATACTTCAAATATTTATAAATTAAAAAAGTGAAAAAAAAAATTAAAAGCCCTAAAAGAAGCTGATGAAACAAACTAAAGAAAGATAATAAAAGGCTTCGTCTAGTTTCCAAATTTAAATATGGTGGAAATGGGCTTCGTCAGTCTCATTTACCCTTTGTTATTTTCTAAAGCTACGGACGGTTGAGCAAGCCAGGATGGTGTGGTGCGCACAACTCTGAATGACTGTTGTTTAGCAACTGGCTTCAAGATTAATACCCAAAAATCAAAAGCAGTTGTTTCTTCAAGGGTGCTAAAGGGTACGATTCAGCAGCAGCTCAAAAGATCCCGTCGTAGGTTATCTAGTTGGAAGGCCGAGTTACAGGTCGTGTTGACTTTTGGCTCAGAGCTGTCTAGCTTCAATCCTGCTTTATTTACCAGGCAAACTACTTGGTTGTACAGTTCAATTTGTGAAGACTTGAAGAGGATGGCGCGCGGGTTTATTGGGGCCTCCCAGATTTTTGAGAGAGGAGGGGTTCACATGGTGAGTTGGGAGGACGTTACTCAGCTAAAAACTAAAAGATGTCTTGGGAACTACATGAGGGGAAAGTGATAAGCTTTGGAACCAGTTGATACCGACCAAAGACCAGGGTAGCACCAGTCTGTTGTGTTGTGGACCAAATTGCCTTGCAAGGATGGCTTTGGGTTTCGAATTGGATTGGGGAGTCTTTTAAAGTCTCATTTGGGCACTGACTGTTAGGCAGCTGCTTCACCATTATGCCATAGCTCAAGACCCCTTCCTATCCTGCGATATTCATCGCATTCTTTCCCATTAAAATTCAGCGACCATTTCGTCACAGATGGAGTACTGGTGCGTGGAATTCTATCACTTTTTTTTTTTTTTTCTACCCAATACAGCGACAATTCCGTTCCAAACTGACTCCCTTGAAGCACTGTTGATGTTTAGCATCATCCCTGTAACAGGACTCATCCTTAGGCGGTGTTCATGGATCATATTCAATGGCTTCGTGGTTTTGGAAATGAAGGTTTTTTTGCGATGTTAGCGCTACGAGGCCATTGTTTTTGCAGATGAATCGGTCAAACTAGATTAATTATCTCCTTCGTAAAAAAAAAAAAAAAAAATCTATTAAATTAATGTAATTTGAAGCGATTGGGTGGTTGAACCGATGGAGATGGACCAAAGTTCTGCTTTAGAATTTTATACTCTTAATTTGGTTTTTATAACTAAAACACTTAAACTTAAAAGTTAATAAAATATTATATTCAAATTTAAAATTATTTTATATATATATATTATGTTGAAAAATAATTTTTTTTCACACAAATTAGTATAATTTTATATTCTTAAAATTATAAATAAAAAATATTTATATTTACATAGGATTCATAAAATTATGTTAACTATTATATATATATATATATATATATATATATATATTGTAAACATTATTGAATCGGGTTCAAATGAATGACTCAATAGCCGAGTGCGTGGGGCGTGAGTCAGGTGTAAGAACGGAGGCGCAATCATCAAATTGGTCAAAGCCCTTTGAAACAAAATTTGAAAAACAGGTAGAGAAGAAGTAGGATGAGGAGGAGACCGGGAATAGGAGGCTTACAAACGGCTGCAGCAGCTAGGGTTTGTTTCTTCAATTTTGATTGTTTTATTTGCATTTCCAGTTTTGATTGGTTCTTGCGGTTCAAAATTCAAAATTTTTTGCTAATTTGTAATTTTTTTTTTTTTTTTTTTGGGAAGGATCAATACCGATTGTTGGGAGAAAATGTAGCCAAGCTCAGAACCGATCTCATGAAAGAACAGCTCGCCACGTTCCGATCCCAGCTCGAAGAATTCGCTCGAAAACACAAGGTCCTTTCTTGTCATTATTTGTTCTTGTTAGCCCAATTATGGTTAAAAGATCCGTTTTTTTAGGCTTCATTGTATCAATTTTAGCTAGTCACAGTTGCTTTTTTTGTTTTTTTTGAGGATTTGTGTGGTTGTTAGTGTTTTCTTCTGGTTTGCAAGTAGTTCTCATTGTTTGATTTAGGTGGAATTGTTGAGTTGTTATGACCCGAGAGAGAGAAAAATGCTGGACCCATTTGCTGGTTATGATTATTTGAAACATTTTTATTCTGTTGTTTCTCCTGACGAGGAAATGGGTTTGATTGCTGGATTTATGTGAAGTTGTTGGATGTGTGAAGTTCGTATGATGAAAAGAATTGTTTAGACCCAATGTGCCAATAGTAACGTGTTTAATGAGGAAAAAAACAATTGCTAATGATTTGGTTGCTCAGTGTTTGATTTCAATGAGATGATGCAGTTGGAACTTGTTATGTATTGCCACAGAATGATATTCGCAAGAACCCTATTTTCAGAGCACAGTTCCATGAGATGTGTGCTAAAGTGGGAGTGGATCCCTTAGCCTCAAATAAGGGATTTTGGGTGGAGCTGCTGGGGATCGGTGACTTCTATTATGAACTTGGTTTGTACTCTTTCCCTTGACTTCTGGTTCTTCCAGATTGAAAAATAGTCTTTGAGGTTAAGAAGTGCCTTTTGATGCGAGTGGGAAACACATGTGTTACAGAAATTCTTAGTGCATAAGTAAATTTTGTTAAATTGTAGATGCAACCTTTTATGCTATCCCAAGGTACGTGTATATCCACTCTGTGCTGAAATTGTTGGACCCCTGTTCATCATTAAATTATAACATGCTTTTGTAATTACCTGACTTCACAGCCATAATTTCATTGTGCTAAGGATTGAATGTTTAATGATTTACTCGAATTCAAAGAAAATTATAATGCCACTAATTTTCTGGTAGTGAGATTTGCATTTATTTGTGGCTGCTTTCCTCATCTTCATAAATTATCAGCCTATGAAATATAAACTTACTTAGTCCCAAGCATCTGACATTTAATTCAATAATGTATGCTGTAAATTTTAATAGTTGCTATCTGTTTACTTGCCTAGGCAGGAGTGCAAATTGTTGAGATATGCTTGGCAACAAGACCTCATAATGGAGGTTTAATCAACTTGCAGGAACTCTGTACTTTGCTCCGTCAGAAACGAAAAAGTGATCGTGAAGCTGTATCTGAGGATGACTGCTTGCGTGCCATAAGTAAGCTTAAGGTTTGTAATTGAGGATACATCATATAGACCATCGTATTGGTTGAGTTGTTGATGTAGGGTGTTTAGGGATGAAATTATTTGAGTGACGATACAAGGCCATTGTGCTTCTTTGTTTTTGATATTTTATTTTTTGGGGTGGGGATTGGAAGGCAGATGGTGTATTCCCTGTGTTTCCTCATATAAGGGCATGCATCTTGTAAGTTGCAATGTCTTGATGAGGCATACAGAATTACTTGGCCCAGTAGTCAAGTAATTTGATTGCTTATGATCAATTTGTTCCATGGATTACCTTTTCATATGTTTTGCATATCACATTTTTTGAACATGCATGGGTGGCATTTTCCTACCAGCAGAAATAATCAAAACTCCAAAGTGCATGATATAGTGATGTACCTTTGCATCTTTGCTTATTCTTCTGGCTTCCTATGGTTCATTAATTTATACTTGGTAACATTTGTGCTCAAAATTTATCAGATATTGGGCAGTGGTTTTGAGGTGATTTCTGTTGGAAAAAAGAAGCTCGTTCGATCTGTCCCAACTGAATTGAACAAGGACCATAATGCAGTTTTGGAGCTGGCTCAGGTTTTTCATTTTTTTCATACACTGGAATGTTTTTCATTTGTCAGTGATGATAAGTATTTTCATTGCATTTCCACTTTTCTGATAGGCTCAAGGCTTTGTGACTGCCGATGAAGTACAGGAAAGACTTTCATGGATATCTGGACGTGCTATTGATGCCCTTGATACTTTATTAGAGGCAAGTCTTGACCATCTCATTCTAATTGCCTTGTTACTATCAATCCCACATATCCTTGGTCCATGGGGCTTATAATTCTTTATTGGCTGATGCAGGAAGGACTAGCAATGATTGATGATGGCCATAGGGATGGCAGACGCCGCTACTGGTTCCCTTGTGTATCTTCCACCTCCTCTTCACTAGGATCAGACGTCTAATATGGAGTTTCTTCATGCTGTATGATAGTATTTGTACCAGAACATAGAGTGCTTGAGGTAATTGATTTACCGTATAATTTAATGCTTGTGTGCCTTATGGGTGTGAAAGGAAGCTTGTACACAACGTTTGCTCGGTAATAGTTTATTTGCCTAAAAATATAATGCTTCATTTCCCTGCAAATCACCCTAGAATAATCAAATGAGCAAAATTACCAATAAATAAATAAATAAATAAATTGTAACAAGTATGTGCCACACACCCATGGGGGAAATCAAGTACATTCGTGTTTTAAAGGTGAGAAAAAGAATTAGTGGACTGCAGCTTGTGATTGGTGCTCAACCTCTTCAATCCAGTCAGAAGATGGCTGGCTCCAGGACCTGGGTCGGACCCCAAGCTTAAAGTACAAGGCCATCTCTAATGCCTCAAAGACTTTATTCTTGTCCAAGAATTTATTCCAAACTCCGCTCACTATGCAGTAGTTGTTATTATAAGGTGGCCGATGGTGTGCAGCATGTTGTGATCGTGACACGAGCAATCCGGCGTCCTGCAGTGCTACCACGGGAGTTGGCAATTTGCTCTTTGTGCTATGAGCCCAAGCGTGAAATTGTTGGCTAAACATAATACAACCAGAGCACAGACCAACAAAGCCATGGACGACGGGGTCGTTACTAAAAATATCTATGGGAAGCACAGAGAATGTCACAGCACGAGCCAGGGCGTGCAAGTTGTTGGCAAACTGACGCCTAGTGATAGTCCACGGCCACTTGTGATGGCCTTGAAATGCTTCAATTTGGGTGCCAAAAATTGGTGTCGATGCATCACCATAGTTGTCAATACCCCAGTGATAGACCCCTGAACCCAAGTCAGCCAAAATGTATCCAATGTAGCCTGCTAACACGGGTTCAAGATGAATGTGTGAGTCAGCTGAGCCCACTATGGCCTTGGCCAGGGAAATTAGCACAGTGGTGCACCCGGTTACGACCCATGCAAGGTGAGACCATGTTGATTGCAAACTGGGGTCATCATGGCTAGGAGGTGGATTAAAGGGTGGTGTGACCAATGCCGGTGGGTCTACAGGCCGTGGGGCAATAGCTAACTTGAGTGGGGTGGGCTTATTTTTGGCCGTGGTGGTGGGAGGAGCGGTGGTGGGGGTTGTGGCTGCGCACAACACCCGGCGGGGAAGATGGCACTTGGCGACATGGTTGAGGGCCCTTGCAGGGCATATGTGTTGGGGCAAGATGGACATTGAGACTGGAATGAGGTGCCTAGGAGATGTCCATCCCAGAGCTTTTTATTTTATGGACGCATAAGCTGAGTTCAAAACAGGGAAATTTGTGGCTCTAAGTGAAGTTGGTGATCTTGTGAAGACTAGAGAGAACCAATGCTGTGGTGCGGACACTGCAGTCGTGGGGTTATAGAAGACGCTAGTCCCTCAAAAAGGAAAATCTACGTCAGACCATCAGTGAAGCTCCTAGACTCTTCGTAAAACACATTTTTCTGCTTAAAAGCACTCAAAATTGTCGTATAATCTCAGGAGCTTATCTTCTTGGCAAATGATTTATGATTTTCATACACCGATCAAGATTTAATTACTGAAGCATGGTTGGTATTGATGATCAACTGCAAGCGGAAATGAGACGTAGACTTAATATAACAGTACACTTATGTGTGGTGGTCCGTTGGCTCAACAATTTGGAATATGACGTGCACGGCAATGCTATTAGCCACTCCATTGAGTGAAAGGATCGCGAAAAGAGCAAATTGGGGGTGGAGATTGCGATGTTTGAGGTTGTGATCAAATTTCCTACGACAACCTTTTAAACTTTTTCTGTCCAGTTGTGAAATGTCGTGTGGATTTTGGTCTTAAGAATGGTTGTGCTAATTAATTGGAAATTATATTGGTGGCATCAGGAGAATATTCAATTCATGAAGCATCAAAACAGTTATGCTGCTTTGGTGGCACCTTGGGAATATTCCACAAGTCCTGAAGCAGATTAAGGATGCTTCTTAAGATCATTTTGTTAACAAAAAAAAAAAAAAAAAAAACAAGGCTGCCTTATAAACCAAACATTAGAGTGATTAGCTTTCTATCCAACGATAAAGTAGCTAACTCCTTTTTCCTTTTCATAAAATGTAAACTTTAATTCCCATTTAAAAAAATTTGTGGAATTTTCCTTAAAAAGTTACATTGCATGAACGTGAAAATTTCTGACACTAGATAAAAGTGAGTTTTCATCACATAAATTCAGGTGCCAATGCATATTATTGATGAAATTCAATTCCATTATTTAGCTGTACTTCGATAGCACATATTTTAGTTTCCTTTTTTATTCTATTATTTTTCCTCTGATTGTCTACAGTTAGCATGCAAAGCGGAGCGTTTGCCCAAGTTAGAGTTGCATGTTTGGGGACTCAAACTCAAATCTCTTGGTTAACTGTGCATGTTGCCTGCTCAATCATATGACAAGCAGTCATTACTTCTGTGAAAGATAGTCCAGACTATCAAAGCTGCTTCGTTCGAAAACAGCATCAGGAAGCCCTTTACAGTTAAAACTGGGTCTGTTAAGGTACAATGAGAACTTGTACAGTGAGACACGTTCAAATGTCATAATTTGCTAAATATGATTGTGAACATTGAATTAGATGGTGAGAGGTAAAGGGTGAAAACAAACAATGAAGTGAATGAATCGAAACATGAAGAAATCGACTGTTGGAGTCGGACATTTAGCATGTTACATCTAAGAAATGAAAGCATCTCCAATGCTGCTATCTGTTGCTACACTAAGTGGGGATACTAACAGTTGCCTACAAACTGAACTTTTCCTTGAGCTCAACTTCAGACAGTTCTAAGTGGGTAAAATAACATAGGCTAAATTTTGAGTTAGAGCTGTCCTTGATATTTTCAGAATAGGTAGATCGATATGGAGACAGTGTAAATCTCTCTCTCTTTTTTTCCTTTTTTTTTTCTTTTTGGTACATAGAAATTATAAATCTTTTGACAGCTATAAAAAAATAACAGGAATAACAGAAGACAAATAAAATTCAGTTGCAAAAACATCAATGTGACCTGTTCTGCTATTTTATGAGTCAAAACAATAACAATCTCAAGCTTATCTAAACTGAAGAGATAGAAAAGATCAACAAACCCAAAATTAGAACAAAAATTGAGTGCAAGGATGAAAGCCCTTTGTATCCTAGGAAACCTCTACCTAAATTTTGTTGAAAATAGAGTCAATCTGCCTGGCTTCAGAAGTCTGGAGGGTTCTCTTGAAGCAGATCCCAAACAAATGAGTCCTCCAAACAGTCATTGTCACTGGGCTCCTGTTGTGATTCAGAAAATAATTGTGCCAGCAAAGTTAGATCGAGTGGTGAAATTGGGTCTTGCTCGTGAGCCACGGGACACTGCTGTTCCAAAAATGATGCTCTAACAAAATCACTCATATCAACTTCAGTTTGCAGGTTGTTTGATCTCGTAAGAACCGACAGCAGGTTGCACGGAGGCATAATGGAAAAACCATCAAGAGTCGGGTATTCAAATCCCAAAGCTTCTTCCGTCTCTGCTCCAACTCCAACCTCTTGTTGAACTCCTGTCTCCCCCACAAAAAACCCATCAATTTCAGATGCTGCATCCTCTAGCACCTCGGTGGCTGTGCCATTCATCCACGTAGACTCCATTGGCATGTTTTGTGGAAAACATGGTGTATCCTTATCTACCGTCAAGCAGCTGGGCTCAATGTACACGTGGGCTTCAATGTGCTCAGAATCAGGCGTTGGACATTGGGAATTATCAATAATGGGTTCTGTTTCTTCCTTCGAGTTTTGCAGTTTTCTCCTTTTGGACGGATTCTTGACACTCTTGTCTGACTTTTCATCCCAATTCCCCTCACTCTCTGCAGGCCTTTTCTTCAATTTTGCATCCTTGACAGCACGAGCAGCCCGATTCTTCCTCAACCGACAGATCACAACATTGGCATTGGCATCCTTGCTGTGGGGGTGGTCTGGACACAAGCAGCAGTACTCATGAATTATCCAACAGCCGTTGTGATCAGACCTTGGGTTTGTGTAAGTGAACCTCTTTTTGTAAGCCACAATACGGCTGCCATCCTCACCATAGGCTTCAATTTCCTCAGCTAGGTTCTTGCCAAGCCATGTGCCCCCACCGGGCCCAACGGTGCGACCAACCCTAGAGCCATTGACAGACTTCTTTTTCAAAGAGGTGAAGAAAAATAAATCTTCAATTTGGGTCAGTTTGTGGCCCCCAAATCTTTTCCATATCTCCCACGGCTCTTCTTTTCCGTATAAGTCGTATTCCCTCACAAAGAAGCCATTATCTGGGGTTATTTCTCCGACCATTTTCTTGTAGAGATAGTTTTCTACTAACTCTGCATCTGTTGGGTAAAACCTCAGCCCCGGAGTTCCAAAGCTTGGAACTTTTCTTACCTCCGTTTCTTGCATGACGTCAAACTTCTCAAGATAGTCACTTTCTTTAACCCCCAACAAGATTCCCGCTTGCATTCGTCGCCGCCGCGTTCCTAATTTTTTGGCAAGGAAATCTAGAAAGACGACGAGGCAATGCAACGAAATGTGCTCTGTATTCTTGATCTTCGGAGGAGGAGAGCAAGAGGAAACAATGAACGGAACCCAGAAGAAACACACAAGCGAATTGCTACCCAAAAAAGACAGGAAGAAGAGAAGCGAATTGTTGTTTGCAGACCGTTGGGGAGAAAAGAACGTGTCTTATAGTGGCAATTCAAGACCGCGAGTCCGCGTGATCAGAAGGGCTGTCCGCGCCTGGCGCGTTCTTTACAACGTTCTCTCTTTTCAAAAACTATGAACGCTGTCGTATAGATTTATTTTAACTCTTTTTTTTATTATTATTTTTATTTGTGATAATAGCTTTTTCCATAATTTTAAAAATTGAACTGACCGAAAAATGGGTGAACCCACCATTGGTTAGTTCAATTAGGATTCTTCTAGACGGTTTGACCAAATGGTTTAATCGGCTAATGGATTAATTATTGTTGACTTTCTTTTTATTTATATATAAAATAATTGTGGATGATTATATTATTTCATTAGGGCGCATATATGTTTGAATTTCATTTTAATTTTTTATTTATTTTTATAAAAGATAAATATATTAACTAATTCAAAGAGTATATATATATATTGGTCAGACCATCTTAGACCCCAAAAAATGGAATCTTTTTCTGTTTATTTTTTTTTAAAAAGTCATACTTTTCTTTGAAAAAATCATATTAATTCATTTTTAATTTTACACTTATTTTATATTTTCAACCATGATTTTAATAAAAAATTCAAACTTATAAATTTATAATATAAAAAAATATTTTGTAAATTATTGCATTATTTTAAATAATTTATAACACATATATAAACATGTGATAATCATTTATCAACTCATACAAACGCCAAACAAAAACAGTAAAAAGCATGTAAAAATTAATAGAAGATTTGTAATGAAGATTAACTCACAATAATTTTTCATATCAAAATTATAACTTATATTTTGTAAAAATAAATTAAAATAAAAGACTCAAATTATAATTTCTTGAGAGAAATTTATTTTTATAATGAAACAGATAATTAATGACTTAAAAGGGCATATTTTAAAAAATAATATTTGATAAAAATCTTAACAAATGATTATTTATCAAAACAAAAAAAATGATGTATCACCTTTTGTTTTTCTTTTTTTTTTTTCCTTATATGTTTTTTTTTTGGTAGAATCTAATAATCTATATAGGAAAGTATAAATATGATGGATCAAAAGAAATTTAGTTACAAATAAAAAAAAATATAGTCTCTGTAACGCAATATTACTTTTTGAGGTATTTTTTTTTCTTTTTTATCTAATATAAGATTTTACTATATTATTTCACATTAAATTCAATGGCGTACCCATCTTGGAAAAAAAATAATCATTGCATACTCTTTTTAAAAAAAAAAAGAAATAAATTATTAAAATATATAACACATACATTTATAAATTTTAAGATTTTTTTTTCTTATTTAACCTCACATTTAATTTAATAACTGATTTTTCTTTTTTCTTGAAAAAATTTAATTTGAGAAAAATTAATTGCCCAATTTTTGGAATAATTTTATTTTAAGAGTCACTTCATTTTAATTTTGTAGGAAAATTAAATAGAATCAAATCGTATAACAAAAGCACAGCGCAGATGCGGGTTCAGTGCTGGGTGGATGACTCCACCGAACTGAACCACTCAGTTGTATTCCATGCTCTATTCCCTTCATTGTCAAAGTTTAAACGCTCCTAAAGCCTGAAAATGGTTTAATTGGTGAAAACGATTAATTTTTGTTAATTTTTTTATATAAAATAATTATATAGAATTATATTATCTTTTTTAGCAAACTTATGTGTTTGAATTTTATTTTAATAGTTTCTTTATTTTTTATAAAATAAATATATTAACAATTTTTTTTTAAAAAAAATAATCTATTAGGCAGACCATTAAGTCAAAAAAAAAAAGAATCATTTTCTACTTTTACTTTATTTTTTTAATTTAAAATTCATACTTTTCATTGAAAAAATCATATCAATTAATTTTTTTTATTTAATTATTTTTTATAATCTCACTCTTAATTAAGATAAAAAATTGAAATTTTAAATTTTATAATATAAATATTTTTTTAAATAATTATATTATAATAATTAATAATATATTAAATAATTTATAACACACACATATATATATATATATACATGATTATTAATTATTCACAATACAAAAACTAAACAAATGACAAAAAAAGAGGGAAAACTAATTAAAGGTTTGTAATCAAAATTAACTTACAATAATTTTTATATTAAAATTAAAAATTACGTGTTATGAATAATTAAAATTAAAAATTAAAAATTTAACTACTTCATAAAGATTTATTTTCATAATCAAATATATAGTTAATAATATTAAAGAATAATAAGTGATAAAATTTTTTGTAAAACATTGAATAAGTTTAATTTTCTATCAACAAAAAATGCAAACAAAAAGCATAAATGTACTCAAAATATTCTATTGTTTATTTTTTAACATTTTCATTATAGAATCTAATAAGTAATAACAACAAGAATGGAGCAAAACAAATTTGGTCAAAAACAAAAACAGAGAACCAAAAGAAAGGGACAGCCTAGGAAAGAACAAAGGGAGGATCTCCCTCCCTCCCTCTCTCTCTCAATTCTTTGTCTCTAAGCCAATCATGGAGCCACCCTTGTCTGTAGCAACGCTGACTCTGTTTATCTTCCTGTTCGCTGTTGCCACACCAGCTGCGGAAGAATTGCCATTTCAACCACACGACGTGCTGCCATGGTTGCCCAGGCAAGTCTCATGGCCAATACTCAATCGCCTCAGCAGTGCCGTGGATCTCTTTCCATAGTTCGTGGGGGCCGCTTCTTCTGTAAACCAAACGGTGGAGTGGAAAGGTTTTTGCTTCTACAAGAACAAGGCCTGGATGGATTTCCACAACAAGAGTGGCAGTCACTTTGATGGTGGCGCCCTACCTATCGAGGTAAAAAAAATTGATGAAAGGCATCGCCTTTAAGGTGTTTGTATTATATGGTTTGGGTTGTTCTTTGAGAAATGCGAAGAATTTGCTATTTGGGTATTGGTTGTCTTGCATTTTAGTGATCAACTCGTACTCTAATGTGTCTCAAGTCAAGTTGTTTCGCGTATTAATGTGCTTTCTCACGCTTCTTCCTTTCTTCGAAAGAAAACAAGCGTTACTCTGCTTTTTCTTTTTCGTTTTAGAGAAGGTCAAGGGATCAATTTCGTTTTCACATGATTCTTGCTGCTGACTTAAGTTTGATTTTAGAGGTTTTTAATGGTCTTAGTGTTTGAGTTATCCAACATGCCGACCTTTAAATTGTGCACTGATGTGAAAAGTGTTTATACCAGAAATTCACTGATAGGTAAATAGAGATTATGGGCACCGGATCACTTCCTTGGGGCAGGTCATCGCCTTAATCTAAAAGATCTAAAAGTGGAGATAGATAGTCCTTTACTTGTTTTACTTTGTTACTGCTTATTAGCTTATTTTGTTTCACCTGCATTGTTTTCTGTATCCAACTTGCAACATATGCCCACGATAGAGTTGGTGAGCTCTTGCATGGATTTTGATCCTTTTCCTTTTTCCCTCAGGTTAGCAAAGCTCACAGCTGGACATGTATAGATCTTTATATTTTTGCGACTCCATACCGTGTAACATGGGATTATTATTTTTTATCCCGGGAGCATACATTTGACGTTAAAGAGTGGGAAGGGAAAGCAGAGTCTGAATATGCGAGTTGTCATGCCCTATTATTAGTGAATTCCGAGATTTTATAGGTGGTTTGTGATTTGCAGATTTGAGTTCCCTCACTTCCATGAAAATCAGGTGAAAAACAGGGGAATTTCAATTTTCCTGATGAAAGCAGGGATGCTGGGGACATTTCGAGCACTGTGGGAAGTCTTTCCTTTGTTCACGAATACCGGATGGGGTGAGAGTTCCAATCTTGGTTTCCTCAAGAAGCATATGGGGGCTACAAGTGACCAACATCCTCAACCCTGGGTTACCAACATCAGTGTTGATGATGTTCACTCTGGAAACTTCCTTTTAATATCAAAAATCCGTGGTATGTGGGGTGGCTTTGAAACTGTGGAGAAGTGGGTCAGTGGAGCCTATGCGGGTCATTCTGCTGTCTGCTTAAGGGATACCGAAGGAATATTATGGGTGGGTGAATCAGGACATGAAAATGATAAGGTAATTACAGAGGTTGCCTGTTGCTTAAAAATGCTGCATCATTTTACTTCAATTTTGTTGATATGTTTGCTGCTGGTACCCTCTCGACGTAAAATCTAATGGGGATTACATGGTTTCTGTTTCGTAACAATTGAGCGTCACCTTTAATTATTTCTCTTGCATTTTATGTTGCACTACTGCTGCAACCATAAAACTGCTATGTTGAATTGCACTTGGACCATGGGCATTAAATTTCTACCAAAGTATTGCAGGTCAATTTTGTCAAATGGAGTGGTCAGTTTCAAACAAACTAACGACTTCACTTGACCCAACCTGTCTTATTCCCGCATGAATATCAATACATGTAACACTCATATACACACTCATACACATACAATATTTGTGCATTTGGTTTTCTCTGTAGTGTCTCTTTTGCTGGAAACTTCGAATTGTTTTCCTTTCTTTCAACATCGTTCTAATCTGATCAAGGAACAAAAGAAGCCTTTTGTTGTATGGAACCAAAAAAGGCAATAAATTTTTTTGCCTTGCCCCAGAGACCTTATCCAAATTTATACAGCAAGAATTAGATGGAGAGCAGTAAAGGGTGAACACAAACAATAAAGTGAATGAATTGAAACACGAAGAAATCAACTGTTGAAGTTGAACATTTAGCATGTTACATCTAAGAAATGAAGACATCTCCAATGGTGCTGTATATTGCTACACTAGGTGACGCTTGTGTGAAAACTGAACTTTTCCTTGAGCTTAACTTCAGCCACTTTTAAGTAGGTGAAGTAACATAGACTAAATTTCAAGTTAGAGCTGGACTTGATATTTTCTGTATAGGTAGATCAATATGCAGACAGTGTAAATCTTTCTTCTTTTTTTTCAGGTGCATAAAAACTATACATCTTTTGACTGCTATAAAATATAAAAAATAACAAGAATGACAGAAAACTAATGAATTCGGTTACGAAAATTATACATCTTTCCGCTGTTTTATGAGCTATAATAATAACAATTTCTAGCTTATCTAAGCTGAATGGATAGAGAAGATTACCAAACCCCAAAATTAGAACAAAAATTGAGTGCAAAGATTCAGGCCCTTTGTATCCTAGGAAACCTTTACCTAAATTTTGTTGAAAATAGAGTCAATCTGCCTGGCTTGAGAAGTCTGGAGGGTTCTCTTGAAACAGATCCCAAACAAATGAGTCCTCCAAACAGTCATTGTCACTGGGATCCTGTTGTGATTCAGAAAATAATTGTGGGACATCGAGTGGTGAAATTGGGTCTTGCTCATGGGCCACAGGACACTGCTGTTCCAAAAATGATGCTCTAACAAAATCACTCATATCAACTTCAGTTTGCAGGTTGTTTGATCTCATAGGAACTGACAGCAGGTTGCATGGAGGCATAATGGAAAAATCATCAAGAGTCAGGTCTTCAAATCCCAAAGCTTCCTCCATCTCTGCTCCAACTCCAACCTCTTGTTGAACTCCTGTTTCCCCCACAAAAAAACCATCAACTTGAGATGCTGCATCCTCTAGCACCTCAGTGGCTGTGCTATTCATCCATGTAGACACCATTGGCATGTTTTCTGGAAAACATGGTGTATCCTTATCTACCCTCAAAAAGCTGGGCTCAATGTACAGGTGGGCTTCAATGTGCTCAGAATCAGGCATTGGAAATTGGGAATTGTCAATAATTGGTTCTGTTTCTTCCTTCGTGTTTTGCAGTTTTCTCCTTTTGGACGGATTCTTGACACTCTTGTCTGACTTTTCATCCCAATTCCCCTCACTATCTGCAGGCCTTTTCTTCAATTTTGCAACCTTGATGCCATGAGCAGCCCGATTCTTCCTCAACCGACAGAGCACAACACTGGCATTGGCATTGTTGTGGGGGTGGCCTGGACACGAGCAGCAATACTCATGAATTATCCAACAGCCGTTGTGATCAGACCTTGGGTTTGTGTAAGTGAACCTCTTTTTGTAAGCCACAATACGGCTGCCATCCTCACCATAGGCTTCAATTTCCTCAGCTAGGTTCTTGCCAAGCCATGTGCCCCCACCGGGCCCAACGGTGCGACCAACCCTAGAGCCATTGACAGACTTCTTTTTCAAAGAGGTGAAGAAAAATAAATCTTCAATTTGGGTCAGTTTGTGGCCCCCAAATCTTTTCCATATCTCCCACGGCTCTTCTTTTCCGTATAAGTCGTATTCCCTCACAAAGAAGCCATTATCTGGGGTTAGTTCTCCAACCTTTTTCTTGTGGAGATACTTTTCTACTAACTCTGCATCTGTTGGGTAAAACCTCAGCCCCGGAGTTCCAAAGCTCGGAACTTTTCTTACCTCCGTTTCTTGCATGATGTCAAACTTCTCAAGATAGTCACTTTCTTTAACCCCCAGCAAGATTCTGCTTGCATTCGGCGCCGCTGCGTTCCTAATTTTCTGGCAAGGAAATCAAGAAAGATGACGAGGCAATGCAACGAATTGTGCTCTGTATTCTTGATCTTCTGAGGAGGAGAGCAAGAGGAAACAATGAACGGAACCCAGAAGAAACACACAAGCGAATTGCTACCCAAAAAAATCAGGAAGAAGAGGAGCGAATTGTTGTTTGCATTTGAATGCAGCAGACCGTTGGGGAGAAAAGAATGTTTTTTATAGTAGCAATTCAAGACCGCGAGTCCGTGTGATCAAAAGGATTGTCCGCGCCTGGCGCCTTCTTGACAATGTTCTCTCTTTTCTAAAACTATGAACGGTGTCGTATAGATGTATTTTTAACTCTTTTTTTCTTCTTTATTTATTTGTGATAATAGCTTTTTCTATAATTTAAAAAATTGAACTGAAGCTGCATTAACACCTGAAAAATGGGTGAATATATTTTTTTTAAAAAAATATATATAGGATTCATGTAGACGGTTTGACCAAATGATTTAACCGGTGAATCGATTAATTATTGTTGATTTTTTTTTATAAAATAATTTTAGATGATTTTTTATACGTTTGAATTTCATTTTAATGTTTTTATTTATTTTTATAAAAGATAAAAAAATATTAACTAATTCAATATATATATATATATAATGGGCAGACCATCCTAAACAAAAAATAAAAAATATGGAATCTTTCTCCACTTTTACCCTATATTTTATCTTTTTATTTTTCTAATTTTTTTAATAACAAATTTATACTTGTGTATTGATATTAAAGACATATTAAAAAATAATGTGTGATAAAAATCTTTGTAAATCATTAAATAAGTTGAATTTTCTATCAACCAAATAACAAACAAAAAACATAGATGTACTCAAACTAGTCTGTTTTTCCTTCTTTTTTTTTTTTCACAGTTTCACTGTAGAATCTAATAATCTAAGTATAACAAGAATGTAGCAAAAGAAATTTGGTCAAAAAAAAAAAAAAATTAGAGGACCAAAAGAAAGGGACAGCCTAGGAAAGAACAAAGAGAGGATCTCCCTCCCTCCCTCCCTCCCTCTCTCTCTCATTTCTTTGTCTCTAACCCAATCATGGAGCCACCCTTGTCTGTAGCAACGCTGACTCTGTTTATCTTCCTGTTCACTGTTGCCACACCAGCTGCGGAAGAATTGCCCTTTCACCCACACGACGTGCTGCCATGGTTGCCCAGGCAAGTCTCATGGCCAATCCTCAATCACCTCAACAGTGCCGTGGATCTCTTGCCACAGTTCGTGGGGGCCGCTTCTTCTGTAAACCAAACGGTGGAGTGGAAAGGTTATTGCTTTTACAAGAACAAGGCCTGGATGGAGTTCCACAACAAGAGTGGCAGTCAGTTTGGTGGTGGCACCCTACATATCGAGGTAAAAAAAATTGATGAAAGGCATCGCCTTTCATATGGGTTGGGTTGTTCTTTGAGAAATACGAAGAATTTACTATTTGGGTATTGGTTGTCTTGCATTTTAGTGATCAACTCGTACTCTTGTGCGTCTGAAATCAAGTTGTTTCGCGTATTAATGTGCTCTTTCTCGCTTCTTCCTTTCTTAGAAAGAAAACAAACATGACTCTGCTTTTTCTTTTTCGTTTTAGAGAAGGTCAAGGGATCAATTTCGTTTTCACATGATTCTTGCTGCTGACTCAAGTTTGATTTTAGAGGTTTTTAGTGGTCTTAGTGTTTGAGTTATCCAACATGCCGACCTTTAAATTGTGCACTGGTGTGTATTTGGTTCCACGGATGTGAAAAGTGTTTCTACCAGAAATTCGTTGATAGGTAATTGAGATTATGGGCACCCTATCACTTCCTTGGGGCAGGTCATCACCTCAATCTAAAAGATCTAAAAGTGGAGATAGATAGTCCTTTACTTGTTTTACGTTGTTACTTCTTATTTGCCTTTTTTGTTTCACCTGCATTGTTTTCTGTATCCAACTTGCAACATATGCCGTTGCTACAGTTCCTGAGCTCTTGTATGGAGTTTGATCGTTTTACTGTTTCCCTCAGGTTAGCAAAGCTCACAGTTGGACATGTATAGATCTTTATATTTTTGCGACTCCATACCGTGTAACATGGGATTATTATTTTTTATCCCGGGAGCATACATTTGACTTTAAAGAGTGGGAAGGGAAAGCAGAGTATGAATATGTGAGTTGTCATGCCCTATTATTTGTGAATTCCGAGATTTTATAGGTGGTTTGTGATTTTCAGATTTGAGTTCCCTCACTTCAATGAAAAACAGGTGAAAAACAGGGGAATTTCAATTTTCCTGATGAAAGCAGGGATGCTGGGGACATTTCGAGCACTGTGGGAAGTCTTTCCTTTGTTCACGAATACTGGATGGGGTGAGAGTTCCAATCTTGGTTTCCTCAAGAAGCATATGGGGGCTACATTTGACCAACGTCCTCAACCCTGGGTGACCAACATCAGTGTTGATGATGTCCACTCTGGAGATTTCCTTGCAATATCAAAAATCCGTGGTATGTGGGGTGGCTTTGAAACTATGGAGAAGTGGGTCAGTGGAGCCTATGCTGGTCATTCTGCTGTCTGCTTAAGGGATGCCGAAGGAAAATTATGGGTGGGTGAGTCGGGACATGAAAATGATAAGGTAATTACAGAGGTTGCCTGTTGCTTAAATATGCTGCATCATTTTACTTCAATTTTGTTGATATGTTAGCTGCTGTTACCCTCTTGACTTAAAATCTAACGGGGATTACATCATTCCTTCACCTTTAATTATTTCTCTTGCATTTTATGTTGCACTACTGCTGCAACCAGAAAACTGCTACATTGAATTGCACTTGGACTGTAGGCATTTAATTTCTACCAAAGTATTGCAGGTCAATTTTGTCGAATGGAGGGGTTTGTTTCAAAATAAACTAATGGCTCCACTTGCACCCAGCCTGTCTCATGTCCTCATGAATATCAATACAAATAACACTTGCATACACAAATATACATACAATATTTGTGGATTTGGTTTTCTCTGTACTCTCTTTTGCTGGAAACTTCATATTGTTTTCATTTCTCCCAACATCATTCTAATCTGATCAAGGAACAAAAGAAGCCTTTTGTTGTATGGAAGCAACAAAGGCAATAAATTTTTTTGCCTTCCCCGGGAGACCTTATCCAAATTATCTAGGACTACTGATTCTAGAAGCTTGCCCAAACCTAATGAGCCAAGTGATTGACAGATAACAAAATGGCTGAAGGTAATTCTATTCGCGTCTTAAATCTGAGTGAGCTGACTCTTCTGGGATAACATGTAAATTTTAGGGGTTAAGCAAACAGGTGCAATTGGTGACTGTTATTAGCGTTTTAGTAGTCATTATGAATTTGGTTTAATGCATAACTGGTGCCTCTTTTGTCCATTTTCTTTCAAAAAATTCATTTATTAGGGTGAAGATGTTATTGCTCTCATACCATGGGATGAATGGTGGGAATTTGAATTGAACAAGGATGATGCCAATCCGCATATTGCATTGCTTCCTCTGCATCCTGACATGCGAGCCACATTCAATGAGACTGCAGCATGGGAGTATGCATTAAGCATGAATGGCAAGCCTTATGGATATCACAACCTGATATTTAGCTGGATAGACACCATAGACGGAAACTATCCACCACCTTTAGATGCACATCTGGTATAGAATTTGTCTGCCTCTGAATAATCTGTTTTCTATTTGTGTTTATTGCGTCATTACCTTTGACTTTTCCCATCTGTGGACCTCACCTGTGCAAGAAACACCTTATGATCCGGATTTTATTCCTGTAAGATATTTGAGTCCTAGATATTTAACATGTGGAATCTGTTCCAGATGCTATTTTACTTGTATTTTGACTCAATTTTGAATATGTGAGTTTATTTTTTCATTCTGTGTCCACCTATGATCCGCATTCTATATCTTGAAAGCAATTGCAATAGACCACAACATTATTCTTGGTACAAGCAGGCTTATTACAATTTACTAACTTAAATATTTTCCTTTTTCTATCTGGATTAAAAAATCCCGACATTTGCAATGCCTAAAATGTTTTCTATGACTTTGATTTATAAAAGGCATCTTCCTAAGTAATCATATAATTGACAGTTTGGGTTGAAATTTTGGAAATTTGCTAGGATCCCACTGATATTAGTCAGTCAAAGCATGGTTGAATGTAGTGAAAATACTGTGTCTTTTAGGAATCTTCATCACTGGCATTAACCAAGGGAAAATTGTCAAGATTTCTGAAAGTTATTCCCTTATAGAATACTGCATTGACACTTAGCTCTGGGTTCCAACAGGTTGCTTCAGTTATGACAGTGTGGAATCAGATTCAACCCAAATATGCTGCCAACCTATGGAATGAAGCTTTGAACAAGCGACTTGGAACTCAGGTACTCAAGAACTTGGGTCCACCATTCTTACTATAATGTTATCAGGATAGCCCGTGGAAACATTTTGTTGGATACTGATTCTGTTAATATGTCGAGTCTAAGTGGTTGGCAACCGTGGAGCTTATCTTTACCCAGTAAAGTTAGTGCTAAAGTGGAAATCAAGTTGTTTCAGCAAGTGTTACTTGAGCCATACCCAGGCATGAGGCCAAATTTTTGGCTGGCAGACCATATTAGTGAGGGAGCCAAGATGATTAGATGGCTCTTGAATTATTGAACATTGGCTTCTGAGTATAGAGAGAGAGAGAGAGAGCCATGCACTTTTATATACATGTATGTATTTGGAGTCAGAACATTGACTGCAGATCAACTTTGAAATGGTATGTGCCTTTCATTTTGTTCACTTTACTTTTTGTGCTTCTGGCAGGGCCTTGATCTTCCTGCTATCTTGGTAGAAACAGAGAAGCGTGGATCATCTTTCGGTGAACTACTGGAAATCCCAGAACAAGATGACTGGGTGTATACCGATGGGAAGTCAACCTCATGTATTGCATTTGTGCTGGAAATTTACAAGGAAGCGGGGCTATTTGATCCCATTGCTAGCACTATACAAGTGACCGAGTTTACGGTTAGTGTTTCACTACTGATTGAATATCTGTGGTATGTAAACATAGGCAGACACTTGTGCTCACATTTTGAGACTGATCCCCTGCCCCAGCACCCAAATGTCCCCTTGCCCCCTATCCTTGTGAGGAAGACAACAAAAAAACTGTGGGAAATATTTTAAAAGCACACTTCATTTTTCAACTGAGTGTTGCTATGACTGTGCATGAGTAGTATTTTTCCTTCTCATGGCCAAAATCAATTTCTGAATGTCCAGTCATCTCCTTGATTTTGGTTGCAAGGAGAGACAATTGGAAATTACCTCCAGTCCTTGACCGTGTGGATTTTGACAGATTCCTGAGAGCTTTACAAAATTTTTGTTGTCACAGTCAATGATGTTTATTTAAATGTGATCATTTGATGGTAATTAATGCAGAGTCCTCTTAAAAGTGCTTTACAATGCACACAGTATTTGATTGATGTAATTGCTAAAAATACAGATTAAAGATGCTTACACGCTCAGTTTTTTCGAGAACAACTCAAGTCGACTGCCGAAGTGGTGTAATGATGGGGATAATGTGAAGCTCCCATTTTGTCAAATTCAAGGGAAGTATCGAATGGAATTGCCGGGGTATAATACTATAGATCCTTACCCACATATGAATGAAAGGTGCCCATCACTACCTCCGAAGTACTCTAGGCCACCAAATTGCTGAATTGATTCGAGCTTTCTGTTCTCTTTGAGTTGACATCCTCTTTGACTTATTGGAAGTCCTTAAAATGAAAAGCAGAGGAAGCTGCCAAGATGAAGGTCAGTTCCCATCAGTTGCAAATATGGGTAGTGCAAATACTAGTCTATAGACTTGGGAAATAGCAGCTTGTTGTATCATGCTTGTAGTCTGATGCAGATTTCTTCATAGTTTGATTCATTCATTTCCAGTTCACTCTTTTTAGCTGTGCTGTCTGGAATCAGTCAAGACATTTAAGTTCTGGATATGCTTCCAATATCCCATTTGTAAATGCGATGTCTTTTGGCTTTGAGAAACATATTCCGTTGGGGCGTTCTCAGAAGTGTAGCTACTACAGTGATTTGTGCTCATGCATACCATTCAAATTTTGTGCTGGTTTATCATTACACTGCTGTTACCATGATCGACAATAGTTAACCACACATTCTTCCTTTGACAAGATTCACATCACCGGAAGTCTGTTGATATTCGGTTCCTTGGTATGATGCCAAGTGGTAGTTCGTTTGGAACTGACAATGGATCCCTGACGATGAAACTATCTGCACCCATCTGCCATTTGAATTGAGCGACTAGTCTAGACAATGGATACTAACAAGGTTTTGCAGAACTTTTTCAACCAAAGTGAGTGTTAATCAACGGGGAGAAAGATTAAACATGGTTAATTCAATTTAACTAAATTGAATCATCAGCACTCGGTCTGATCAAATATATGCATTTGTTTTCTCTTAATTTCCAGGAAAAAGGTAAACCTAAAGGTAGCGAGAGGAGTCTACTGCAAATAGCAAGACTCTAGATTAGCGCTTCTCCTCCTTTTTACATTGTGAGGGAAAATTTTACTAAATTAAAATTAAAAAAAAAAATCTCCAACTTATATAGCAGCATGATCAATGTCAAATATTTCATGATAAGTTCAAATTAGACAAAAATACAATCAATCAAGAATTGATATATTCAATCATTCAATTATAGAAAATATATAAATTCAATCATAAATGAAAGGTCAAAATATACTATACTGAGCACATAATATCAGCATAAAGGTCATTGACTAACGGAATTGATAGATTAGTGACATTCAAAGTAGTTCAACCAGGAATGGTTTCTATGTGGTTGTGGTAGAGAGTGAGTGAAGAAGGCCTTCAGGACTAAAGAGGTCGTGAAACTTGATTGCACCCATTTGGGCACCAATGGCTGCAAACATATTGGCGTGAAGCTAATGGCATGACACTGATCTTGCAGGATTTAGGGTCTTGTATTCTTATTCTCTTTAAAGATTGATATATTGTACCATAAAGTGTGAAGGGGCAAGAGAGATGAGGAACATAATTCTTCAAATACCTTAATATGGTTTTTCAGATCCTTGACCAGCTTATTACTTAGCCAAGTTCCACTTGCTTCATGTTAACTTTTGAAGTTCATTCAGTATTAACATTTAAAATCTACTCATTAAAACCAACTCCAGTAGCAGAGCTGGCCACCTAGTCAAGGGAAAAGCACAAGTTCAATCACTAGCCTCCTCACTCCTTTCTCTGGGAAAAACCCTCCCAAAAAAATTGAATGATGCTTAGGCAAATTTAATCACAGATAAAACAATTAAGCTTAGCCCTAACTATTCAAAGTATATAAATTGCACACACAAGTGGAAAGTTGATCCAACTTATCAGTGTTTGAAAATGAATTAATTTTGTCCTTTTGATTTCATGTTGTGATAATGAGAAAGGAGGGAAAAGCCAATAATTAAGTTAACTTGTAAATTCAAAATAATTAAATTTCACTCAACATTTAATGCTTGATAAAATAAAATAATAATAATAAATATATTATTATATTATATTATATTAAATACAAACAATTTAAATTCGAACTTAATCAACCAAGTATTTATAATCTAGTTAGGACCCTTTTTTTTCTTTTTAAAATTTCAACTAAAATTACAAAAAATTATAATGTGTATTTTTTAAAAAATTTTATAAAATTAATTTATTTGACTAAATATTTATTTTTTGTCACAGATCAAATAAGAAAATTTGTAAAACTTTTGTTATGTGATGCAATTTAATAACTGCATTGTTTTTGTTTTTGTTTTTTTTTTTTGATAAATTTAATTTAAGAACAATTAATTGCCCCATTTTTGGAATAATTTTATTTTAATGGCGGCTTTATTTCAATTTTGCAGGAAAATCAAATAGAATCAAATGGTATAACCAAAGCACAGCACAAATGCGGCTTCCGTATCCTTGGTGGATGTCTCCACCGACCCGAACCAATTGGTTGTATTCAATGCTCTATCCCCTTCATTGCCAAAGCTTACACCCTGCTAAAGCCTTGAAAATGGCGGTGACCCAGTCTAATTCCAAGCGACCCACTTGCAGGCTCTGCTCTAAACCCATCCGTCTCTGCCTCTGCACTCGGTTTCGGAACCTGGGCCTCGAAAACAAGGTGCGTGTCACCATTCTTCAGCACAGTTTAGAGAGAAAACATCCTCTTAATTCTGCAAAGATTGCAAAATTAGGACTCAGAAATGTTACCGTGGTCACTGTATCCGATGTTAACTTTGATGCCCGGTTCGTTATCCAATTGCTGGAACCGGGTCTTGAATCGGGTCAGGGTCAAATTGGGTGGGAAAGCCCAGGCTTTGATCGGGCGGTGGAATTGAGCCAAACCACAAAAGGAAAATTTGAGGATTGTGGCCGAGAAGATATGGGTGTTGGTGAATTTGAAGCATATGGGAAGTGTTTAAAAGGAAAAGGCAGGAATGTTGATAATTCTAATGGTGATGCTATTTCTGTGCAAAATTTGGACTTATTGGTGTGTTGTGGCTCAGTTTTGGAGGATAAAATTGAAAAATGTGAGTCAAGAACCAATGAGTGCTTTGGTGGAGAAAGCTCATTTGATATGAATGTGCCATCTACCTCAAATGAAGTTCCATTGGATGGCAAGGATGATGTTAAAAATTTATTGCTTGCTGTTAAAGAACCAGTGATTACTGCTACGATTGGCAAGTATGGAGTAGTCAATGATCTTAACAGTAAATGGATGCCTCAAATTCATTGGCAAAAGAGGGCAAAGTTCGATAATATTTTCTCTTCTCGAGCTGCTGTTGATGCTTTGGCAAAGGGATTTATTGTTCAAAAATTGCAAAAAAGACAATTAAGCAGGAGTCTGGATTTGGAAGAGTATGAAGAGTTTGAACTTGGCATTCCTCCTGGATCAGTACTTCTATTTCCAAGCGAGAAAGCAGTTGGTGTTGATGAGCTGGAGACAATGCACTTCGACGTGAAGAATTTGATTGTTTTGGATGGGACATGGGCAAAGGCTAGGAGGATGTATGAAGAAAATCCATGGTTGAGCCTGCTGCCGCATCTGAAGTTGGATTTAAACAAACTGAGCTTGTATAGTGATGTCAGGCATCAACCAAAGGCTGGTTATTTGTCCACTATTGAGAGTATTGTTCATGGCTTGGAAGCAGTAGGTGATGAACCCGAGGGGTTGGGTAATCTCTTGGATGTTTTTGAGTCCATGGTTGCAGACCAAAGACGGTGTAAAGACGAGAGACTTGGCACATTTTCCTATGGATAAGGATTCTGCTTTCTCCTGTACCTTCAAGAGGACTCTCCGTTCTATTCAATTTTTGCATTCTGAGGTAACTGTGGGAGATTAATCCTGAAGCTAATTCCTGGTGAATCTCTTGTTCCCTTATTGACTTTATTAATGCCAGAGAGCAATTTTCTTGTCATTTCATGACTGATCTGGTCACCTTCCACTAATTTTCTCCAAATTCGTGCTTGTCTCTCACACTTGCTTTGGTGGGAACATGGTTGATCTGATTCAATTAGTTTTGTTCAGCTTATTAGTTGGATGCTCCATTTTCTTCATTCTCATCTAGAAAAGGTACACATAAAGCGGTCGCCTAGTAAGATATGACTAATCTCGTTCTCGATTGCTGTGGTAAAGTAATCGAACTTTATCCAATTTTTTATCACGGAGGAAATTCATACACGTAATTTGACCAAGCAAAATATGGATTATGTTGGCTTGAGCAGGGAGCTGATACAAACACGTCAAAATATATATCTTCCATTCCAAAAAAAAGCATCAAAAAAACAAAATGGAGGAAGCCTGAAACAATTGGAAATCATCAGCCAGTATATGCCCATAACGATCCTTTGATAATAAAGAAATGTTAGGATGCTGCAAAAGTATGTAAGCTACAACATAATATACTAGGAATCCTTCAAATATGCAAAGCACCAGGCATAATTAAGCCAAGAGCTTAATCTCATCTTTGGTTCTTATACGTGGAAAGAAACCAAGGCAGTCTGATGGTGATAACACCTATGTGATGGCCATAGCTATGGTAGATTGTTCTTTGACGTATTTACAATGAAAGATCACTGCAGGAGCTTCATCCAAATCTAGCATTAGCAAGAACTAGAGATACGGCCATTCTAATGTCCCATGAGAATCTTCCTTAGCTCATGTCTTCTTTCAGCAATGCATCCTGAATTGATCAAAGAGGTTATCCAGACCTGATCTGATCTCACAGGCTCATCATCGTCATTCCTGTGCCAGCTCCAGAAGGAATGAGTTGAATTCACTAATTTGAGCTCTCCATGTCCAAAACTTGCTTCCCTGAAGACTGACCATTCTGGCTGTGGTTCTATGTACCTGTCAATGGAAATAGAAACTAAGAACTTACCGAAGAAAGATTGTACAAAGTAAGCAAGAAAATGAACAGGATGCTATCATACCTTAAATATTAACCATACATATTGTTTCTTCGGTTATCTGACTTTTCTTCTTAAGTTTTCCTTTTGAAGCAATTTATTTGATTTTCTAGTCAAGGACAATGAAAGCTATTTTGTTGTCTGTGTGAGAACAACATCAACAATTATTCCTTTGTAGTAAAGAACACTGGTTTCCTATCTTGGTTAGTTTATTCTAATTGAAGATGAGAGACTCGAATAGGCAATGTGCAAATCTAGTTCAGACTTTTCAAATGATTTGTACTTAATGAAAAGCAGAAAGCAAAACGGGCTATTAGTCTCCAATGGACTTGATCTTTCACAAATCTGAAAAATTTGGTAGGATGCATGATTACAAGTACCAATTTCTGCAGCCAACACATGGAATTTTAGAACATGCTTTAACAAATGTTTCAATTCAGTTGACTAAAAATTGAAACAATTTTCTTCTCAGTTCAATGAACATTTTGTGTCAAAGACGTGGACGTACTTGTGGGCTAAGCCTTCTCTGTTTCCTCCATCCCCAATAGTTATATGGACCGCACCACAAGGGTCCAACCTCCCATTGTTTACACGATCCTGTCAATGGAGTATCACATAATAAAAGCCAGTTTCCATGAAGTTTGAGATAAAAAAAAAAAAGGAAAAAAGGCAATTTCATACTGTGCGTTCGTAAGCATGCACATGGCCAGCGAGCACTATATCAACACTAGCTGCATAAAGCAACGGCTCCACAGCAGCCATCATTCCAGCCCCCTCACCTTGATGAGCTTTGTTACTATTATACCATGGTGCATGGAATAGCACAAGCAGCCAAGGAGTCTTGTTTCTGTCCACCTTTGCAAGATCAGCCTGTAGATAAAGAAGACAAATAAATCATTATATCAACTCTTGGACACACAAATTAAACAAATTCTCCCCTCCAACTATTGTGCTAATTAACAAAGAAAATTAATTTGGTCTGACCTAAGAGGTCCACACAATGACATGCTATTCAATTCCGAATGACACAGACATCAGCAACATCTAATTTTTGGTTGATCTCCTAGATATTGCTCTCCAAGTATCATAACCACTGAGTAAACATAAATGGCCAAAGGGGGCTTGGCATGAAATTTTACTCAAGATATTAACTTGGTCTGGACCTGTGGGCTGTTGTGATACTTGTTCTCTATGCCAAGGGGAAAAAAGACATCTATCAAAGCACAGTGTTGCTTACTTGCCTGCTTTTATGACAAAATGCACTTGTGACAAAGACAACAACAATTTATCATGAAGGTGATTGCACCATATGAAGAGACAGTCTAATTCTAACCTTGAGCCAGTTATACTGATCTGAGTACTCATCATGATCAGCATATGAACCGAGCATGATGATATGGGCCCCTGCAATTTCAAAAGAATAATAAAGATTTGAACTTGATCCACTCTCCTCAAATGGCATCTTCCACCTAGAATTATAGGCTTCAAATCCGTGCTTAAGCAATGGTATGCCTTCTTCTTCATGGTTTCCTTCTGTTACCATCCATGGCTTTGCACTGGCAAGTGGCTGAACGAGATCACCAAATGTGTCCCACTCGTGCTGCATGTAATCAGCATAAGAGAGGTCTCCAGGAAGAAGATGCACATCATAGTTACACTGGTTGATGTGATCCAGTGTTGATTTAGTCCAGCCAGTCTGACCTAAATCTCCTGCCACAGCAAAGGTAACTGGAAACTCAGCAGGAGGGGTCTTTAGATGGAACTCAGGACCTTCTCCTCCACATCGATAGAAGTAAACAGTATTAGGTTCCAGAGGCCCAATGACAGTGCGGTGTATCTTTCCAGATCTATAAAATAGGTAACTATATGATGTGCTCTCTCCTTCGGACACATCACTGTATTTTCCGGGCAAAGTTCCATACTCAACAGTTGATGGAGAAAATTTATCATCAGTGATCCATGAGACCCGCATGTGATTTTCTCCAGCCAGAGAGATGTGCACCTGCAGTAGGCAATTTTATGGAAAAGTTTTTAAGCCAATGCTATCTGAGAAGACTTTGAAGGTCTGAAAAAATTTTGGGATGACCAAAGTAATACTAAGGATGAGTATCCCCAAGAGACAACTTTTAAAGGAAAATCTGGCAGTCAGCTAGCTGATGGCACCAAATCAACATGCGTTAAAATGCTAACCTCACATTTGACATAAATTCAATATACCAATAACTTATGCCCCCTTGATCATACATACTGCCATGAGTTTCAATGCAATATAAATACCAATAAAGAGTTTGGAAGCACATGGAGATTTGGGGGAAAAACATAAGAAGGACTCATCATCACAAAGTTAACATTAGCTGGTCGCGATTATCCCATCAGTGAGCATAAACTGACAGCAAAACAAATATCAATCCAGGTGAAATTAACCAGGAACTTCTTTAAGCATCTCCATATAAGAATAACTAATTACGGAAAATCCTCTAATTAAAATCACTTGAACACATCCAATTAACGTTATCTATCACCAGCTTCTCAAAAACATCACTCTTTTTATAGCAAATAGACAAGCAGTCCAACATACAAGATCCTTCCTTTTCCTGCAGATTGAGTCTTCCTTCACCAATTAATTTTCTTCTCACACTCCCCACCCCCACACACAACCCCCAAGAAAAAAAAAAAAAAGAAAAAGAAAATTCCCATTTAACACTGTCAGCACCCAAAAGGCACTTCTTTGTTTTCTTCATCTTCATTGTTATTATCATTATTATCTTAAGCAACTGTTTGGCATCAAAACAACCAAATCCAAGAAAGGAAGCGAGACCAGATCAGGTGATACGATGGAGAATGATTAAATAGCAAAAATTCGAGATTGTCAACAAATTGGACCAACTGAAGAGGACCTGCTGGGGATTGGTAGAAGCCCTTTTACTCCATGGGAAATGGAGCGCTTTCCGAGGTGGCGGCCGAACATATTCAGCCGAGACAGATGCAGAGACCGACGACCAGAATGCCATTAAGAGAACCAGAACTGTAAAGACCATAGTTTGCTCCATCAGACAGCTCTTTAGTTACTGTTTTCTGCAGGAAAGAATTGGAAGACGCAACTAAAACAAAACACCATTTCATGGTGCTTTGCTTTATTTGAGAGATGTTTCTAGATTTAAATGACTTTTTTGCCCTTAATTTGAGTATTGTGTGGACAATGACAATGGCATTGTGGTAAAATCTTCATTTGAGTAGGTTGAACCCCCTGTCCAAGTAAATAGCCATTTTGGTTTTAATGGTGTATTCCTTCGGAATTATATATGGAAAAACTTAGTCAGCTTATATACATTGTACTTTATTAAGTAAATACATTGCCTAATAAATATATAAAAGTAAATATTAATTTTTATTTATTTGATATTAAATATAATTAATGTAATATAATTATATTATATTTGACTGTGTTGGTTGACCAATATGTTTACCTCACGTTTAGCAATCCAAGAAGACAAGCATATTAGATCTTTACATTATCGAGAGGCATTAATGTTTTTGGTCTACTTGTCACTAACATGGGTCTAGCTAAATTATAATTATAAACATATATATATATATATATATATATATATATATATAAATGCAGCATGATGAAAGGGAATCTGCCACGTGTACATAATCCTGTAATCCTCACATCTGTGCCCGTGCCTCTCTTTGTCCTATGCAAGTCTACCCAACAATCCAAAAAAAAAAAAGTTGCTGTTACAACACGGAAGGTATAGGACAATATTATTTCACTTCAATTTTCGTGTACTTTATTCATAAACAGTTGCTTGATGTGGCTGATAGGTAGGAAAGAATATGACGCCAAACAGCACTCACAAACAAAGTGACTCGGCACTAATTGATTTTTGTAGTTGAAAGTGACTCCACACTAAACTTGCTAATTCTTTGGTGTTCATCATGGACGTTACACTGTAATATTTTGTTTGGTGTATATAATGAATGTAAAATTGTGTATGCCCTCATTGCGAATTCGTGTATGGTTTGATGTATTTTCTTTTGGACATTAAAATGAGAAGGTAATTATAAGAAAGTTTATGTACATTATGTTTATGGACTTTTGATTTTACTTATATATAATAATAATAATAATAATAAGGTGAATGCTTGATTTGGGAATGGATACCCACTTACGAATATTGATTTGTGCCTATTTTTTTTTTTTAAAGTCACTTCAGTTTAGGCAAACACTGGTGGATTTGGCAGCTAAGTAGGCAAACTGTGAAAAAAAAAAGAACAAAAACACAAAGACACGCAAAGTTGAGCTATCTAGAACCAGTCAAAGTCAAAAGTGTCGTAGAAAAAATAACACAGAAGTACCTATTTGGTGGCAGACGATTGGGTGTACAGAAAGGAAAAGGTTCAGGGCATTTTTGTTCTTTTCCAATTAAAGCCCCTCGTCACTGTTCCATTTTCTTAAGCTTTTTCACCAATTCGGTGAAAATGTTTTCGGCCAGTCCCCTTGAATTGTTTTTTTTTTTTTCTCCTTTTCCCACATTTTTTTCTTTTTCGATTTCTCTCATAACCCAAAAAAAAAAAAAAAAATTCTTTTTTATATTCTTTTCTTTATCATTTTTTTTTTCAAACGACTTTCTAACGATCCAAACAAAGCATACGGATGGGTGACCAAGCCTTGTGCACATTGTCACAGAGCGATTAGCATGCACACTGTCTGTCTATTCTCCATGAATACACAGGATGGGGTGGGAAGGAGAGCAACAGGAAATTAAGATGCTACGGCCTCTTAAATTAATTCAAGTGACCACCGAAACTTGGAATTCGATATAAGTCATATTATGAAATCTCGTCACCTCCTCCAACCTCTCATATTAATTAGGATTGAGGTGCAAACCCCACCTCTCTCTACAAAATTCAAGGATTTGAAAAAGCTCCCTTTTCCCCCACTTACAACTAATATCAATCTGATAACTATTTTCGACGATAAGAAAATGTCTATGAAAAATTGTTTGTTTTCAGCTATCTATGATACATGGACATAAACACAAACATGATTACAGTACAATATGAATACTGAAAAATATGTATTCTTAAAAAAATATGGCACATAAGTAATATAGACATAATTGTAGAATATATATATATATATATATATAATTTATAATAATATATATACATTTAATATGATATTTAAAAAAATATAAATTAAAGTAACCAATATAATTGTTGGAATAAAAGATATTTATTGATTATTAAAAAATTCATTAATGTGTTCTTAAAATTTTTTAAATAAGTGTTGTGTGTCTAATATGAATCTAATGCACTAATTAAAAATATTCAACATGTATATTTAGTCTCTTATATATATATTAAAAGTGCTTACCTTATTGATTAAAGTATTCAATAAATATATTTAAATACATTTTAAAGTATTTAACTGAATAATATTTGATTTTTTTATATTGCAACTCAATCATTGCATATGTGCTCATGTTAACTCTAATCTTATCCTCCGTAAATTTACAATTATCTAGGAAACAAAATCAATATTTTTCATGTTATTATATATAATTTAAGGGATTTATTTGCTGTAAATTCATGTTTCCACGTATAAACTTGTAAATTATTTTCAACAATTACGCTGAAGAAACAATTATTTTGCATGTACGACAACCATTCCTCAACTTATAATTGCATCTTCTGGGAACCCTTCATTCCTATGCACAGCTTGACTAGTAGGTGACTAGAAAATAAAAGTTAGCAGGCAGAGTAGGAGTATCATCTTTTCCTTTATTATTTTTTTATTCATTAGGAGTGTCTTCCCATGTATGCGTATTCAGAAACTAAAAAAAAAAAAAGAAGAAGAAGAAGAAGAAAGGGTGGTTGTAGTCAAATAAAGCTCTGGAAGTGACGCTGATCAACCATGAAATAGAACTGAAACAAAATATAATCTGCATTGATTATTTGCTTCAGCCTTACCTGAACGTGTTACCTTGCCACCGATTGTCTCGTGACATCACTTCAATGTCTTCTGAAATTTCTACCACCACAAACTTGGGAAAATGTTCATTCAGAGTAATCTATTGCATCATGGTGGAGAAACCAAATTTAGAATCTTACTGTTCTTGGATTATTCGAAGTTCAAACCATTCTACAGAATATACAGGAGATGGTCACCATTGAAGAACTTTCCCACTTTAAGGCTAATTCATGCAATTCTTAGATCCAAGTGTATGTTCAAATACATGCGAAACACTTGTAACGTGCAAGCTTAAACCTAGTTACATGTGTACTTACATGCACATGCATAATATAAGGATGATATAAAAGATAATTACATTTGTGCATGAGTTTCTTGGTGTCTCTGAATTTTTCAATTAGGAAGGGTGGGGAAACAAAAGGTGGAATCTTGACTCTTTGAGTCTTATTGTGTCCTATCTGGTATCGCCTTGTAAATCTCATGAAATTGATCTTATAGTGTTAACATAATCAATCGAATTCGGTTGCTCTTTGCTATTTGCAACTAGTTGTTTGCATTATTCTCATAATCAAATAGTCTATAGTGATACAATATGATACAATTGGCAATTTAATGTTAAAAAACTAAAACCTATGCGTATAGTTTGTCTCATGCAAGAAGGTTCAATGGCATACAATTCTCTAACCTGCTAAAAATTACAAGTTGGCACCTAAAAAAATTACATTTTTTTCCTCCATTTTTCACTCGTGGAGAAGTAACTCCAATTAATATGATTATTAAAAACGCTTGTTTTTAAATTAAAAAAAAAAAGAAAAAGAAAAAGAAAAATTGTATCAGGACATCCAACTTGTATTCTACAATGGTTTTCTAACTCTGTTGCCGGTGGGGAAGTGGGGGAGTACAAAAGGTGTCAAAGCTTTTATGTCAAATCGCTTTTATTAATCATCATGTTTTTTTTTTATTTTTGGGAGGAAGCTTGAGTAGAAGGGAAGACATTTGGGGTCACCTGTTTTGTGGTTGCTACAAAGCCTAATTGCCTAATGGACTTTGGATGACCAAAAAACAAACTCTAAAAGATGAAGACTTGTATACTAGCAAATTTTATTTGTTAAATCACTAAAAGTTGGTGATATTTTGTCTATTGATGCCAACAACTAGTGTAGTTATTTCAACAATCTCATCAATAAACTAGATGTCTTTTTGGGGTTGTGAAAATAAAGAAAAAATCAACTAAATTCTGAAATTCATTACTACCCCTTCCTTCTTATTCTGCAGGCAATGGTGTCACCCGGTAACTTGTGGCCTCATATTCAAATTAAGTGAAATAAATTGAATGTGTGTAACATAGAAAAGTAAAATTTTGACATGGATGGATTTTTCACAAGGCTGCATTATTTATTAGTCAAGTGCTCAATGAGAAGTAACAATCAATTGCATAGTTACTAACAATTAATAACTTAATTTTCTAATGGCCAATAGTTTAAGACAGATAATTTAATATACTTGATAACTGTTAAGATTAATAGTATTTGGCAAAAATAACTTAAACCAATTGGAACACAATCAGTGAATGTTATCCACAAACTAAACAAAATATAACTTATAGTATGTATGTAATAAAAAATCTTATAGCATGTACATAATTTTAATCCAATGTCACATCATCCATCAAATTTCATACCATTTAGAATTTTAGATTATCGGATCATTTTAGTTGATTTTAGCCCAACTCCTTTATTTATTTATTTTTTGTTTGTTTGTTTTTCTTGATAGGAGACAAAAATTCTAACTTTATTCTAAGATAATAACCCCTTTAATTTTTGTGTTAATTAAGGTGGATTTGGATAGGAGGAGTTGTCTTCTTTTTTTCCCACCTTTTCTTTTCCTGGTCCTTTTTTTTTTTTTTTTTTTTACTTACATTTAGAACACACACACACTCACACACATCATGTTGTGAAACGGTGCCCATGTCAACAGAAAATGAGCCCAAATGACCATTATCCACAGCCACCAATCAGGCCCAAAAACCAAATGGCCCACCTCCATCGGCCCAACCAACAACTAGCATTATCGCAAAAGAAAAAAAAAAAAGAATAATAAAAATAACGTACAATATGTGGCTGTCCTCTGTCTTCCATCAAACTTTCATTCAAGGGGTTCCGTCGGTCTCTCTGGGTTTTAGGTATTACCAACCAGATCTGGCCGTTGATTTTTTCGACTCATCATGATGCAGCAGCCCGGAGCAGGAATGATTCCGCATCAGCAGGATCAGGGGCAGTATCAGCAGCAGCCGACGTCCCAGCAGCAGCAGTGGATGATGATGCAGCTGCAACAGTCACAGTCGTCGCAGCCGCTTCCACCGCCTTCCGGGTGGACTCCGCCTCCTGTACCCCCGCCTACTCATTACGGCATGGCTCAGCTGGTCCCGCAGCAGAGCGGCGGAGATCCGAATGAGATCAGGTCGCTTTGGATTGGGGACTTGCAGCAGTGGATGGACGAAGGCTATCTCAGGTCTATCTTCTCCGCTACCGGAGAGGTAAATCGTTAAGAGTTTCCTTTTACTTTTTCTTTACTTGTATCGTTTTAGGTTTGCTTCAATTTAAAAATTTTTCTTATTACAATTCTAGGGTTTGCATTTTTCTCTTTGAAATGATATATATTCATGTGAGTCAGACCAAAAAAAAAAAAAGTCTCTGGGTGCCCGACAAGTATTCGGGCATTTGCATTTCGAGTGATGAATAGTACTTGTTTCTGTTGCCTGTGTGCTGAAATTTGCATTATTTGAGCATTCCTTATCAGGAAAGAAATTTGTGCGGAATGGTGACTTTGTTTTTCTCAAAATTTTTGAATTGGAATTAAATTTTTGGGCACACACTGATGATTACTCATTGGCATATGGCTTTGGCTTGGCTGTGTTGGAGTTCCGGAGCTTTTTATGAATCTTTCTTTGCCTTTGCTGGGCTTCTGCTTGAGGCAGCATAGGTGGTAGACCTTGTTTCGTGACTTAAATTGGGAATATTTACATTTGTAACAAATGTTTGAATTTTAGTCATGACACCACAGTTTAGGTGTTGTGTTAATCTTATTTTACTGATTAAACAGAAAATGGTGTCTTGCAGGTCGTTTCTGCTAAGGTTATTCGTAATAAGCTCACAGGCTATCCTGAGGGTTATGGGTTCATCGAGTTTGCAACTCATACAACTGCAGAGAGGATCCTGCAGACCTACAATGGCACACCAATGCCTAACGCTGAGCAAAATTTCCGGTTGAACTGGGCCACACTAGCTGCTGGTGAAAGGCGACAAGATGATGGTCCTGATTATACAATTTTTGTTGGAGATTTGGCTCCCGATGTAAACGACTACCTACTACAAGAAACATTTAAGAATCTCTATCCTTCTGTGAAAGGTGCAAAAGTTGTGACTGATAGGGTCACTGGACGTTCCAAGGGTTATGGGTTTGTGAGGTTTGGCGACGAAAATGAACAACAGCATGCCATGGTTGAAATGAATGGACAATACTGTTCTATTAGGCCCATGCGGATTGGACCAGCTTCAACTAAGAAAACTGCAACGCAGCAATATCAGAAAGGTATGTCTCATAAGTAATTGTATTATTTTGGGCTTCTCTTTGATTGTCATCAATAATGCTGTTGACGAATACAAATTGTTGTTTGGTTTCACTCATCTGTGATTATATTTGATTTTCTTGGTGGATTGAAGTGTTAGGTTAAATATTTGTGGATTATGTATGTATTTTTCTCAGGGTCATAGTGTCTGAAAACAGTGCTCTTAATTGCTCAAATTTCTCAGTTTCACATTTGAGGATAGATGGAGCTTTGAAAGTCATTTCCTTCCAGCAGTTACCTTTGTAAAGTTGGGCGTATTTAATTTAGTTAAAACATGCAAAAACTTATATAAAACTCATGTTGTCTTAAAGCAGGACACCGAGAGGCTCTCATTTTGGGGGGCCTGCAACTGATTCAGCTGAAATGATTCCACTTAAATACGTGGCCTCATTTTAGGTCAGTCATTTTGTTTACGTCATAAGCTTACTTAATTTAATTGTGGCAATTTGCCTACGGTCACCAATTACTTTTACAGCCCCTTTATTTGAAGACTTCAACCCTCATTTAATTTGTTCCTTCTTTTCCCAAAGATGTTTCAATTCCTCCAGAACCTTAATTTATGTTGATTGATAAGAACCACTGTTTTTTTTTTTTTTTTTTGTCTCAGTTCCTTGCATTGTTTATATATGGTCACTGTCTGCTTCTTAAATTTTTCATTTATGATTCTACTTCATGGGGAAGCATATACCCTGAGCGCTGATTAAAAATGCCAATGACCGTGTGAAGCAACTTTTGATCATGCGATGGTTAAGTGCTAGCAGTCGCCACCATTGAAGATCCCGCTTTTCGCAAACATGCATTAGTTGAGGCCTTACAAATCTTGAGTGCCCTCTGTCTATCGAATGGTCTTCACCCTTTCTGCCAAACATTACACAATGGTCTGTCAAGAAGCAAAAGGTGTAGATTAAATTATTACCCTTGCTGATGACAAGCTCAATTAAATTTAATTTAAAGCTAAAAGGCCCAGTGTTGTCATTGCTTTTTGATATGTGGCCTTTGGGTCTATGCAGGAGTCCATTTCCTATCTGAATGACAAATTCTTAATGGAAAGTTGGCTTTTTCTTTTCTTTTTGAAAGAAAAAACTTAATGAATTGTTCTGAATGTTGATGGTCAATAGGTCCCTACAAACTGTGAGGCTTTCATCCTCAAAGAAAATTCTTAAATATTGTGTCCACTTTATTTAAGTTGTTGTCATTTTGTGGTCAAGCAGTGCTACTATTTACTGCCAATAGGCCCCTACAAAGAGTGGGGATTTCTGCCACCTGAGTTATTCTTGCATATATGATATGTGATTTCACTAAGTTATTGCATTTTTGAAGTGAAGCAGTTATTATTGTTGTAGACTTCTTTCCTTGTTCTATTGAGTGTCTTGGGAATAGAGATGCCTCCTGCTCCTGTTGTTGGATGATTGGTTAATAAACTGGTTTTATTTCAATGCTGCACATAAAATTTTACTCAGAAGTGCATTTAGATTTTTTTTTTTAATTTATTACCTGATTCTTTATTTTAACCTTTTACCAATTTGTTTGTGTGGTGCCATTAGTGTATTAGATTAAACTCTTGCCAAACAAGTCATCCTTGCATGTTTTTGTAGTTTAAGAGCAACTTTAAAAGTGATTGATGGATTATGTTACGATGATGTGCATGCTTATCTTTAAACTTTTCATTTATGATTCTACTTTGTGGGGAAGCATATACTTGAGTGCTGATTTAAAATGCTGATGAAAGTGTGAAGCAACTGCTGATCATGAGATGTTTAAGTGATAGTGGTCATTATTTATTTGCTCTTCTGAGAGCCACCATTGAAGATCCCACCTTCGGCAAACATGCATTAGTCGAGACCTTTCAAATCTTGAATGTCTTCTGTCTATCAAATGGTTTGCACCCTTTCTGCCAGACATTACACAATGGTCTCTTGAGAAACACAGGGTCTCAATTAAATTATTAGTCTTGCCAATGGCAAGCTTGATTAAATTTAATTTAAAGCACAAAAGCCCAGTGTTGCCATTGGTTTTTGATATGTGACCTTTGGGCCTATGCAGGAGTCCATTTCCCATCTGAATGACAAATTCTTGTTGGATAGTTACACTTTTTTTTTTTTAAGAAAGAAAAAACTTAATGAATGTTCTGAATGTTGATGGTCAATAGGTCCCTACAAACTGTGAGGCTTTCATCAATAAAGAAAATTCTTAAATATTGTGTCCACTTTATTTAAGTTATTGTCATTTTGTTGTGAAGCATTGCTATTATTGACAGCCAATAGGCCCCTAAAAAGAGTGGGGATTTCTTCCTTCAAGTTATTATTGTGTATATGATATGTTATTTCTGTTTTGTATACTGCCTGATTCTTTATATTGATTTTTAACCAATTTGTTTGTAGTGCTGTAGATTAAATTCTTACCAAACTAGTCTACCTTGGATGCTTTTGTCATTTAAGAGGAACATTAAAGTGATTGGTGGATAATGTTATGATGATGTGTATGCTTATTATGAAGTTAAATTGATTGTAGCATGAGTCTCTTGGAACTGTTACTGCTTGGTTTGTCTTTTCTCTTTTGGCTCGGTTCTGTACAATTATTACCACTTTGGCTCTTTGATTTTCTATCACTTTTTTCTGTTCCAATGTATGTTTGACTGTGTTTTCAGTTTTGTTTGTTGTCTTTCAGTTCACTTGTATTTGTCATTTGCAGCTATGTATGACGTTGCTCAAGGAAATCAAGGAGAAAATGATCCAAATAACACGACTGTGGGTACTTTTGTTTGCTATTGATGTAAGTCATTATTGCTACGTAAAGTACTTAGTGCTTCCCTGGTTGCAGATATTTGTTGGGGCTTTAGATCCGAGTGTTACAGATGACGTTTTGAGAACCGTGTTTAGTAAATTTGGTGAGCTATTGCATGTGAAAATACCTCCTGGCAAGCGCTGTGGATTTGTTCAGTTTGCAAATCGGTAAGTTGAATATATTTTTCCCTAGAAGCTGGCATTCAGTGTTTTATCAATTCTGTGCTTTATGTGTGTTGTAAATGATTTCAGAACTTGTGCGGAGCAAGCCCTACTGAACTTGAATGGAACCCAGTTAGCAGGCCAGAGTATTAGACTCTCATGGGGGCGCAATCCAGCGAACAAACAGGTTTATTGGGTGCCCTGAATTTTTGAGTTTTTTTGGTGTGTGAGCTCCCGTGTGTTTTCTTGACTGAGAAGTATGCATAATGGATTTTCTTTAGTCCCAACCTGATCAAAGCCAGTGGAGTGGTGGATATTATGGATATACTCAAGGATATGATGCATATGGATATGCAGCAGCAGCTCCCCAGGATCCAAATATGTATTATGGAGGCTATCCTGGATATGGGAACTACCAGCAGCCTGGAGCTTATCAGCAACCAGGGGCTTAAAACAGGCAGGAGCATATCAACAGCAATAGCATGTAAGTTAAACATGATTAGCTTGACAATGGAACACCTATTGCCCCGAAAGAGCAATTTTCATCTTCACCATATTTGAGGATATAACATTTTCCTGCTTGCTGTCAGTTACTCTGTTGCTTTTTTTATAATGGGGATCCTATTCAATTGACTCAATCTGTAATGATTATCCCTTCCAGTTTGTTTACGGTTTGCCATGCAAGTGATCTTGCTTTTCTTGGTGTTCCTGTGTGTAACACGCTTTTCTGCTTTGCCCAGTGATCTGTTTCTGCTAATTGTTTGAAGGGGGATTGTCGTGATCTGTTACAAGCTTCTGGTGTCTACTAGGTAGTTTTCCAGTACTGCTTGGTGCGTGGACTTCGAGTTTTGTATTAAATTGTTGGTGGGGTGTGTTGGAGGAACTATTTTGGGAGGTTCTCGACATTCTCGTAGACTTGTGGCCTTGCGATACGTCACGGATTTGCCGGCTACTGCTGTCTATAAAATGAACGCCGAAACTAGTAAATTTTTTTTTTTTTTTTGTAATCTTTTTTGTGTGTTTCCTTCCATTAAGTGATAGCCCTAATGACTTGATTATGGACCTTCTAAAATGTAATGTGGTCTTAATAGATGTGTTTTTTTTTTTGGGAACCATGTCTTAATAGTTATGTTTTAGTAAAGTTTAAACCTCAAATTGCATAAAAACAGGGTATGCTAAGTGGAAACATTTCTTTTTTTACAAAAAAAGAAATTATGAATTAGACTATTTTGTGATATAAAATGACTATTTTTTTCAAAATGGTATCTATATAAAAACATGTAGCATTAATCTAAAATTCTTTCTCTCATTTTTATTCTCTTGCATTCTCAGACTATGGTAGCTACATTATGACTGCCACTATTGTTGTCGTTACTCTTTCTTTTTGTAGTTTTCTCTCCTCCTTTGCTTCTCTCATTTCTCTCTCCCCGTCATTTTTTCCTCTCTCTCCCTCATCTATTTCAAATTCTTTTTTTTTTTTTTTTTTGTCTACTCTTTAGCTTCTCTAACATCTCTCTTTTTATTTATTTATTTTTATTTTTCTTTTATATTTATGTCATTCAGTGGACATACTATATATATAATTAACTACTATAATAATATTACATAATTATGTTATGTAGACTGTGTGTTTTGTGAGTTCGGAGAGGAAAGCCGTGAGAAGAGCTCCTACCCAGGAGATGGGCCTGGGCTTCAAAGTGATTGAAGCCTGAGTCCTTATAGTGAGGATTGGTGATTACAAAATTGAGCTTCTCTATCTGGAATGCATTATCATAAACACTTCCTACTCTTAAGAGATTTTTAACGCTGTTATTTTATTTTATTTTATTTTATCTTCAAAGTAAAATGCAATTCTCAGAAAAGAATGAAAGAGCATGAAAACAAAGGCTGATATTAATAGATGGTACATTTATGAACAACTAACAAATTGCAGGTTTTAACTTAAAACCAATTAAAGAAGAGCATCACATGCACCGAATATTTTGAAGTCAAAGTGAAACATGATTAAAACTATAATCCACCTGACATCCAATATTTTTTCATCGAAAGCATGAGAAGGGTGCTTTAGTTATATCTAAAACTAGAAAACCTACAGGAAAGTGCAGAAGCTTGATACTGGTTAGTAGCTTTATCCGCATCAAATTATGTTCCAAAGACATTTATTTGCCACTCTTCAACGTTAAGAGTTAAAAAAAAAAAAAAAAACATTTTTCTTATCTACAAATGTTAACACGTGTGTTGAGATTCTTTCTTGATCTTCCTAGAGAGCATCGTAGGCTTTGGGATACCCATGAGAAAAAAAAAAAAGAAGTCTCAGAATCAACAAAATCATGTCATCTTTTGATCTTTACTGCAATAACCAGACTTAAAGGTTGTTTGGTTTTTTTTTTTTTTTTTTTGGCTTTTTAGGAGTGTTGTCATTCTTCATTTTGAAAAAAAAAAGGGGGTGTTATGTATTTGGTAAAATTTTTTAAAAATTATTGTTTGATAATAGATTTATTAAGAAGTAGTACTTGATGAGAAAAATAATTTTGGGTTTTTTCTTTTGGATATAACAACATATAATAAATGATATTTGATATAAATACTTTCAATAATAATATTTGGAGTAATTAAATATTTTTTCTTTTTTCATAATAAATATAAATTTTAATTAATCATTTTAATAATAATATAAATCTAAAAAAAATTCATTATTTTATTTTATTCATCAATAATTAGTAATAACGGTTAATAATAAACAATAGAAATACCAAACAGGGCCTTAATACATCAAAATTCATTACTGTCACCATGTTTGTAAGATTTATTTATAAAAAATGTATAAATATTTATTTATTTTTTCTCTAACGTAGAACAAGCAAGAGACAACACATAATTAACACCGTAAGAACTTTGTGTGCGTGCGTGTGTGTGTGTGGGCCTGTTTAGATTGTTGTGTGCCCTTGGGATAACACATAAACTCTATATAGACCGGCCCAAAGGAGGGCCTTCCCATCATCAAACGTTGTCGTTCTTCTTCATGCAGCGTTCTTAAACCCTAAACCCCTTTCCTCTAAAAACTACCCTGTACACAGCAATCAGACACAAAGAACCCATAAAGGTGCAAACTTTATTGCTCAACTCTCATCAATGGGGGACTCAAGCTCAGCTTCCGATGATCCAGGTACATAATTTGCTATATGCATCTGTCACCACTACTGCTTTACTGTTGGATGCTCATAACTGCAGGAAGAACGAAATTTTTGTGCTTCTGTTTTGACGAAACTTTCTGTCAAAAATTTTGAAGTGAAAAGTTCTAAATTTTGAATTCTATGTGACTGAAAAAGCTACTGGGGAAGATGAAGCATGAATTTGGAACCGAATAATTATTTGTTTTATCATTCTATACTGTTTGTTTTATATGATGTTTCATTGTTGAACTGCAGCTATGATGGAAGATGATGATAGTGAAGTTGAGCGAGTGGAAGTTCCAAAACTGGTATTTGAAGTGACCCACGAAGCTAAGTTAAGAGAATTGTTGCATAAGATCAATTCCATTGAGATTAAGCTATGTTCAGATGCTAAAAAGCAGTTTATTAAGTTGCTTAAGGGAGATTCTGGCGGCCAGTTTCTCCGTCAGTATGTACGGATGTCTTCAAATTTCTCAGAACTTATGTCTGCTTGGAAGCTTCGACAAGGGAAACCAGGCATGTCACATATCCTGTCATTAATTTCTGTGATTCTTAGCCATCCTGATGGAAAATATAACCCAAATGATAAAGAGAGAAATGCTACAAGCAGGGTTCTCGATAAGTTTGCTCGATCACTTATTGAAGGAAATTTGGAGGATCTTCATAAAAACCTGAATAGTAAAGAAGGAAAATGCCAAAGTGCGGCTCTTTTGCTAATGGCTTCGCTTGTTAGGCGTGGTTCAGGGTTGGCTTCTGAGGTTGCTAAGAATTTTAATTTCAAAATCCAAGGGTTTTCCAAGCTTGCAGAATATAGGCAGAGGCAGAATGACAAGAAAATGAAGTACTCCACCAGAAAGGCATTTGTTGGATTTGCAATGTCCTTTTTGGAGGTGGGGAAACCAGGACTATTGAGATGGATCTTACAGCAGAAAGAAATGTATTCTGGTGTCCTTCGTGGTCTTGGGAATGATGATGAGGAGACTGTTGCTTATGTTCTGTCCACTTTAAGGGATAGGGTTCTTACAGAACTGTCACTGGTGCCCCCAGGTCTTAGGAGTGTTCTTTTTGGGAGTGTTACTTTGGAACAGTTAGTTAGCATTTCAGGAATGGATAACAGTGTACGTGCGGCAAAGTTGGCGCATGATGTACTAGTTATGGTGTGCAATGATCCTTGCAATGGATTGATGCCAGATTTGAAGAGACAGCCACATCCATTGAGAGGTAACCCAAAGAGACTCTTGGTACTTATGAAGAAGTTGAAAGCAACAGAGGTTAAATACCACAGGGACTTGCTCTTAGCTATTGTTAAGGGAAGGCCATTCTTTGGCTCATTATATTTGGAGGAGTTCCCTTACAACCTTGAAGATTATGCATCACCAGCCTGGTCAGATTTCTCTTAGTTCTGCATTCGCCGTAAAACCTAATTTTATTGTCTAATGTTTCTTTTTTCTTTACCTATTTTTATGGTTTTTAGTTTGCTTCTGTTCATATGCAAGGAAACTGAAGTACTTGCAGGTTTGCGACTATTTCTCTGGTGGCAAATCTGATTGCCTCAGTGAATCTAGGCCAACCTTTCGATTTCCTAAATTCTCAGTACCATGATCCTCCTTCCTTCGATGCTGAGAATGTGCAGAGTATTGTGAATTGCATATCTCCCCGTCCATTAAGTCGATCAGTAATCAATAAGGGATTGCTTCATTCAGAGTTTCTGGTGAAGAATGGAACCCTGAGGCTTCTTTTGGAAGCATTGAAGTTGTTGGATTCCTTTCTCAGGGCTATAGACTTTTTTTCTTCGGGGAAGCTAAGGACACAAAGATGGGCATATCTGAAGCAGGAAATCCAGAATGAAATTTGCACCCGGCTTCCTGATCCACAAGTTTTGTTGAATTTACTTTCTGCATTAAGTAGCCATACCAGAACTGATCAGTTATGCTTGAAACGGCCAGCAGATCAACAGAATTTTCATCGTTATTGTAAAAAGTTGAAAAAAAACATTATTAATGAGAATACAGATATTGTTGTGGGTGGGATGAGTTCAGCTATGGACAATGACTTGCCTGGGGATAGTGAAAATGTTGTGCATACACAAACAATAGATGAGGCTGACGATGCAATGGATATTTCCATTATTATGTCAGATATTTGGGATACTGACTTGCATGTTACTACACTAAAGGATGCAGAGATATTCTTCCACACAAAGCTACTTGATGCTCTCAGAATTTATCTTGTAAGTTTAAGCTCTCTTTTGGTTATCCATGTGCAGAAAGGGAGTACTTTCTCAGGAGGATTTGTTCAGTTCAGCAATGCAGCATTACTTTTCATACCCAATTTTTAATGCTGTAGTATGAATGACATTTTTTTGTTTGAACTCTGGCGTATGGGTTATCTGGAGTATATTTAAAAGCAAGGAAACTAATGCCTATTTATTTCAAATATAGCTTCTGTAGATTATCCCCGTTTTCTAGTGTTTAGAGGCATTCACCTTCAGCCCTTCTACTTTTTTTTTTTTTTTTTTTTTTTTAACTATCTAGTACCAACAATCTTGATTTCACTTATTGGTAGCCAAGTACTTTGGTGTATAAATTGAAATTTAGTACCTTAATTTTTTGTGCTACAGTTATTTGAGATGGGATCCTTCCTACTGCAACCTCTAATTTTTTGATATATTCTCTGGATTTCCTAGAAACAGTAAAGGCTCATCTTCTCATATATGAGCTCTTTATCTGTGATTTTTTTTATTACCATTTCATTGTTACAAGATTCTTCTCAAAATGCATTTTTTGCGGTGCTTTGTGCATATCCAATCCTTGAACTTTTAGCTGTAATTTGATATTAACATGCAGCAGTTAATGAATGAGGTCATTTGTCTTGTATCTTTACTGTTGTCTTCATACATCTTTTGCAGCTGAGATTGCCAGGCATGTTGGAGGGGTCATTTGATTTTTTCATGAGTTTTCTCAGCAATCCTTTAGCTTTACCATCTAATCTCCAGAGTTCTCTTCTTTCTCTTCTGGCCGAGTCTGTCAGATGGTCTCCGACCAGTGGAATTGTGCTTAGAACCCCACCACACATGTATAAGCATCTGCAGCCTTTTATTAACTTGCTAGTCTTTTCACCAATTGGTGACATAAAGGCTCAAGCCTATTATTTGGCACGAGCAGCTATGTCTAGTACTGGTGCTTTTGACAACAATTTACATGAAATTGTTGCCTGGCTATTCTTCATACCTGGCTATGATAGAGTTAAATCTTCTGTTGAGGCTCAAGAAATTGAAATTCTTTTGAGCTTGTCACCAGTTGTCATCTCATTTCTATGTGATGCTGTTTCTACCGTTGCAAATAATTTATTCAAATATTGGGATATTATTAGGAATCATTCCTTCCGGTTGGAGAAATTTAAAGGTAATTAGCAGTCATGCTTTCTTATCATTACCTCATATCTGTGCTCTTTGTCATTATGAATTGAACTTCCACATCCAAAGTAATGCTATTGTATATATGTGCTCATTCAGCAGAAAGAATTGTCTAGAATTTAACTTCATGCTGGACTTACCAATACTGGAGGGCCATCCCCCTCTATCTTTCTCTTTGGCAGATCCATAGAATGAATTGGAATTCAGTTTTTGGAATTTAAAGGGATTCTTGTATTGAAGTTCTCATGATTTTCTTGCAGATGCATCACCTGATTTCAGTCCTCTCATCATTTGTGTCTTGCAGAAGTGTGTAAGGGTACTGAATTCTGAATCTGGGACCTTTACGTTGGCTGAGAAGTCAATGATATCATTGTATGTGTGCAGTACGTTGAAGTATTTGTTACAAACTCAGGTACAATTTACACCCTTTAGCTTACAACTCAAGCTATTTTTGCTTGATGTGACTAATTGACGCGCATTTACAGGAAGATGCTGGTCTACTATCTGCTTTGATTAGATCAATTATGTTTGAGGGGCTTCGGGACCATTTTTTCTCAGCTGAAAACTCTGTGGATTTGTATTGTGAGTGGAGGCCTGTGAAAAATCTATTGATGTTTGCTGAGAGCATATTAAATCAAGAAACTTCCTGCTTTTTCCCCATTGTGCGCAATAACATAGCTGCTGATTGTTCTTTCACAAGTACACTTGGTGAAGTGAAAAAACATATGGAGTGCAATCATGATCGTGGCATGACTGGAGTGACAAAAGCCTTTTGTTCTGCAATGATATGTACAACATCTGATGGGTTACTGGAAAGTTTTCCACTTGTTATGACAATGTCACAGCAACTTCAAGTTCCTGTCTCATTCTTAGCATCAATAATGTTTCTTGAGCAACATTTTCTTGATAGTATTGCAAAGTTATGGCCTAACATTTTCTCCTCTGGTCTAGAAATGGCCACTTCTATAAGTAGTTCTCAAGGCAGACAAGGTGATGACTTGACTGAAGAGATTATGCTTAATGCAGATCTGGGCATTAGAGAGTCTGTAGCTACTGCTGCATTTAGCCTCTTTCTGAGGAGGGTACCTTTCGATGTGCTATTCCCAGCAATTATATGCACATGCTTTCCTCATCCGACATATTCTTTGAAAGTTAAAGACTTGCTTTTGGCAAAAATATCCGAGGCACCAAATGATTGCCTCATTCACTATTTGCGTCTTGTTCTGTTTTGGTTTTATCAGATTCAATCAAGATGTGTATTTAAATTAGGGGATGAACTCGGTCAATGTTTTGAAATTTGCTGTACCCTTGTGAAGAATGTGCTTGCTCAATTTTTCGCTTTGAAGCCTGATTCGGAACCTCCTACAAGTGCCAACTTTCATCTTTCTACTGGGAATATTCAAGAAGTGGCTAAAACCATATTCTCTCATCCTTCAGTCATAAAATCTTTAGCCTGCCCTTTGAGCTGTAGTGAGTTTAACGAGGTGGACTTTGCGGACAGTTTGGAGGCTTTTGCTAGTGCTTCTAGGCAGAGAGTTCACAGCATGGATCATCTTGTCTTAGATTTGTTGACAATGACTTTTGACAACTTATTGTCTTCATCCAGTGGAAAATATTCTGTTCTTGGTATAGAGGATAATGCTAGTAGGCAACTTGCGAAGGTCTTCAACATCTTCATCCAGAGGCTAACTCTGGTATTAAAGGAGAAGCTTGATTTGTGCATTAGAACTAAAGTCTTCTCACCCCTTCTCCCAACATTTTACACTCTGCATGCTTTGATTCAGTATATATCCCCATTTGAGCTTCTAGAAGTAGTGCGTTATATATTTGATATAGTTGATGTGAATTGCCTGACAGATCAGGAATCCTACAGATTATCACTTCTCACAGTTGGATTTTGTGTTGCTGGTGATGCTTTCAACAACTTGTCTAATTATTTGCTGGAGCCTACAGCAAAGAGAGTGCATTTTTTTTGGAAAATAGAAGAGAAGAATTTTGACATTAATCTTGTTGAGGAAGTGTATCTCAATGTATGTAAGTTTGCTACTAAATTTGAGTTGGATTCTGCATATAATTGTTTGCAAAAGGCTGTTAATGTTATCTTCAGACAGAAACAAATGCGACAAGGCATTCTCCGTCCTCTAATTTTGGTATTGTCAAGGATTATTTTGAGCACTCCCATACATATTCTATCTCACTGCATTTACAGGACAAGCATGACAAAAGCCAGCCTCTTGTTTCTTCTTGTTGAATTGAGTACCCTGCATTGTTCAGTGTTTGGACATTTATATTTAGGGATTTTAAAGAAAGATTGTCATCACGAGGAAAAGCATGTGGAATACAAGATTGCCTCAGCCTTTTCAGATGAGAAACTTCTGATGCTTCTGCCACCTGCTTTGTCCTATTTGAATTCTATATTTGTGACATTAGAAAAGCAGTATTACACGCATTTTACAGTCATTCCAGCTCTTTATTCTAAAATGCTGTTAAACGGTTTCCGTCATTGGAAGAGCTTTGTGTCTAAAATAATATTTCAGGAAAATTTTGGTGAGCTTCTGCCATCATCTGTTCAAGAGCTTGTTAGTCTTGTGGACAGTAGTCTCCTTGGAAAGGCAATTCATATGTTGCAATACCATTTTGCCTTAACTGGAGACTTGAGAATGAAGGAGCGATTGAAGCTGTGTAATTCTGTTATTTCCTCTTCTTGTGGAAATGATGAGCTGCTAGATTGTGATGCTGGTGAGATGGAATTTTGTTCCATTAACAAGACACTAAACCTTATGAACAGAGTTATTGCAAAAATATCATTCTGTCGAATGTTATTATTTGGGAAGGATGATCAGATTCTCTCCCTGCCAAAAGAAATGGATGAGAAATTGGAGGATATTTGTTTGCAAAGGCTTTCTAATAAAGAGGATCAGTCAAGAATTCACTTTATGAAAATTTTGGTGGCTACTTGGCAATGCATAGTTAAGAAATTCCCTCTCGTCTCAGATTTTCATGAAAACAAAGAGAACTTTGGTTGTTTGCTGCTTTACCGATACTTGGAATTGTTCATTTTGAGAACTATTCTTGAATTAATTAGAGAGATGCATGATGGTCTTATCAAATTCCACTCCATTCCTTTCCTTGAGCAATTGATGAGATCATCTCTTCTTTATCGGTTTGAGGATCCAACAACTTTGGAATTTCTTCGAATTATCCTGACTTTGTTATCAGATGGAAAATTTTCGTGTACTTTCTGTCTTCAGCTGTTGCTTTCGCATTCTCAGTTTGCCCCTACTGTCTGCAGTGTCTCCAAATCACGCAGTTTTGAGACTGGTGCTTTTGTTAGGCCTATGTCCAGTATTCTTAGATCAGTTGTTATCCCTCATCCAGAAGGCAAGAGCAATATGCAAAGGACTGACATGGAGATGAAGCAGTTGGAAACTGTCAAGTTACTTAGAGTGCTCCTCCACCTAACAATCAATGACAGTGGTTCTGATTTTGGAAAAGATACTGGCATAAATCTTAAAGAGTTATATTTATTGCTTTCATCTTCCTATGGTGCAACACTGACTGAAGTTGACTTGGAGATGTACAATGTGATGCATGAGATTGAGTCCATTGATAAATCAATCTCCGAAGATGTTGCTGAAATGGATTACCTTTGGGGAAGTGCTCTCATAAAGTTAAGACAGGAAAGGGTGTTGGATCAGAAAACATCTACGGCTGACATAGAAGCATTAGAAGAACAACGAAGAAGTCAATTTAGAGAAAACTTTCCTGTTGACCCAAAGATGTGTGTCAGAACAGTGCTACATTTTCCCTATGATAGAACTGTCAGTGATGGACCTCTATCGATCAATGCTCATCAGCAACATAACCTAGAGGACATTTATGAGGTAGAACCTTTATTGCTGTATTATGTTAATCTATTTGACATTTCAATTCCTGTGTCTTCTTGTGGCACTCATTTCTTGTGAAGTATTTTTACTTGATTGTTCTGTATGCAGAGACAAAATTCTCATGTTGATGATATGCAACGATATGATCCTGTCTTCATATTGCGCTTCTCAATTCATACATTATCAAAGGGTTATGTTGAAGCCACAGAGTTTGCTGGCCTAGGCCTTCTTGCACTTTCATTTATTAGCATGTCTTCACCTGATGTTGAGATGAGAAAATTGGGCTATGAAGTTCTTGGTAGATATAAGAATGCACTTGAGGTAATGCTGTAATCTGTCATATTGCTTGCTCATGGCACATGTATCCATGTGAGTGATGTGCAATTGGTAGAATGTATACACATGAACATAGGCTAGTTTGTGTGTCTGCATGTTTATGTGGTGTCAAGATCTGTGCATTCATCTGCACTGTTATCAAATCAGAATGACTCTCTATAACCTATACTTAGCCCTGATTGATTTTGGAGGTTCATTTCTGAACCCAGTGTCGTGGTTATTGGATTCTTTGCTACCATAGCACAAGGATTTTCATTAACACATTCTGTACATAGAGCACATGGACTTTTATACATGCACTGCAGATTATCTAGTTATTTTTTTAACAAGGTCTACACCTTGATGGTGTTGAGCCATACAATGCATCCCAGCTGGTTCTTCTTTAATTGCCAATTTTGCTTAATTGTCACTAAACTGTTTATTGCAGAAGAGCCAAAAGAAAAGGGATATAATGCAGCTTCGCCTTCTATTGACATATATTCAAAATGGAATAGAAGAGCCATGGCAGAGAATTCCTTCTGTTATAGCCCTTTTTGCTGCAGAGTCATCTTTCATATTGTTGGATCCTTCACATGACCATTATACAACCTTAAGTAAGCATTTGATGCACTCTAATAGGGTCAAAATGAAGGTAAGTCTTGTAATTTTCCCCCCATTTGTATGCCTTATTTCTTCAGTTCATAACTTGCCCTATGTCGACTTTGTTTATACCTATCAATCACTTTTATGTGACCAATGTTGCTTCTTTTTCTTTATTTGATTTGGCAGTCCATACCATTATTTAACCTTCTACTCCAGAGTAGCTCTGTTAACTTCAGAACAGAAAGGCTGTGGATGCTTCGGCTAGTGTTTGCAGGGCTGAATTTGGATGATGATGCTCAGATATTTATCAAAAATTCCATCATGGAGGCTATTTTAAGTCTTTATGCTTCTTATCTTTCAGATAATGGATTGAAGGAACTAATTCTTCAGGTAATTAATGAATTCTAGAAATTAACCGAGTAAATTCTTATCTTTCAGTAAATATGATCAACTAGTGGAAGTTCTTGTTAATTTATGCAATAGCCACAATTTGAATTTTGGGAAAAAAAACACCTGTTACCTTGTTAATGGGCAAACACATGCAAAACTAGCATATCAAAACGTCCATTCAAATGTCAAATTTGAGTTTCCTACTCCTCAGTTTCCTAAGATAAGAATTTGAAAAACAATAGGTTTATTGGTTTGACCACATTTCAAAGTTGGAATGATTATTGGAAATGAAAAATGTGTTTGTTTCAAAAGACATAAGAACAAGTTTCACTTTAATCAAATCAAAGAAACTCTTAAATTTTCTCTGTGCCACCTGGTTTGGTTCTCTGCTTTTTATTGTTCCAATTCAGTCATAGCCTACCCCTCTTAGCCATTCAGCTGTACCTAATGACACATTCATGGTACTCTCAGTATTTATCCAAAACAGCAATCTTGTTTCCCAGTTCTAGTTTGCTAATTGCCTACTAATCTATTGGACTCCATTGGACTTGTTCCCTAGCTAATGTTTTCTAGTATGCTTCATCCACTTGTTGCTTAATTATTATTCCATTGGTGGTTTTTGTTTCTCTCTTTTCTCCTATTTGAGGGAAAAAAATCCTTACAAAGTCTTTATAAATATGTGTCTCCATTTCATTAGAAAATGCAATCAGATGCTTGGGTTAGTATATGTGATTAAGTGATGGTATATCATATCATGTGAGGAAACCTTGCATAGAGTTCCTTTACCATTAGTCTTGAAATTGCACTTTTTCTTAAGTGTGATCATAATGCTATTGTTTTTGTAGCTTTATGTGCAGATATATCAATTATGCTTTTGCTTGATAATTTGGGTTTATTGGATCAACAAATTTGACATTGTTGCTCCACATCTTGCTTTTTCTTATGATAAAGCTATTCCTGTTTGCTTTGCAGACTGTTAAGAAGGCAGTTAAATTGCCTAAGATGGTCTACTATCTGGTTGAACGCTGTGGCCTCTTCCTGTGGTTGTCGTCTGTCCTCTCAATCAGCACTGGGATGCTAAATAACGACGAAAATATGTTTTCCACACAGCAATTGATTGTGGTCACAGAGGTACTGTTTTGTTGTATGTCTTCTTTGGACCTCTCTTTTATCCTGTGAATTTTTATTCCAGATGATCAAGATGGTAATTTCTTTTTTCAAACCCAGTGATTTATGTTAAATTCATTGACCACTGCAGTTTTTAATTAAAAATCTCACCGCTTGCTCCTATTTGGTCAAATCATTACTTCCTCATAAGGTAACAATGTAATATCTTGCTTGAGCATAGGCTGTTGAGATCTATTCCCCTTCCCACGTGCAGGCACTGTCACCTAAAAAGGATTAGTGTGGACGATAAAAAGTTTCAACCTTAATATAATGTTGGCAAAAAAGATCATACATTAAGGAATAGCCTACCAGCATTGAAGCCAATACAGGCTTGTATCCATCTATTGTTTTTGCGCAATATATTTGTTGGCGTGGTGATTAGAACAAACAGATTTTCATTCTTGATACATTGATGCTTCTATTTGCTAATGTATTCTTATTTTTTAAAATTTTGAGTCAGATTGTTGCTGATGTTGTTTCATCCAGAAACATCATTGAATGGTTACAAAACCATGCTCTTGAGCAACTAATGGAACTCACGTCCCATCTGCACAAGCTTTTAGTTGCTGATCTGAAGTTGATGAAGGATAATGTTGCATTGATTAATTCAGTTGTACATGTACTCGCCTCAACATTGAAGACATCGCAGAAAAGGAAAATATATCAACCATATTATACCCTGTCATTTGAGGGTTTGTTCCAAATTTATCAGGCTTTTGATCTACACGGTACTGGCAGATCTGGTGCTAATGCAGTGTCTGGGCTTAAAGCCATACTTATGAGTATACCTCCACTTGATATTTTTCACATGGTCTCTCTCGCTCTTTCTCTCTCCGTGTGCACACATGTTAATCTATATCAGATATACATGCCTGCACAATCAGTTGCACTCAGGCAGCCCCAAGATAAAGGGAAAATTGTAGACATGTGTCTTAAGACCACTAAAGTACTGTTTTCAAATTAAAAGAGAACCAGCAGGAAACAAAAGGAAAGCAGTAAACATTATGCCAATATCACATTTGTTAGAGGTCTCCCTCAGAAATGGTCTAACAGGATGTTTTTTTCTTTTTAAAAAACAGTTCCTTATAATGTTAATCATTAGGCAAAATTAGCATTTCTCCATTTTTGATTTAGACTTCTCTACATGATGTTGCTAAATCAGTGTCTTTTACCTTATTCTTCTGCCTTTTCAACTTGTTTTGCAGAATCAAGAAAAGCTTTCAGATTTCCTTTTGTGGTCAGTTTCTACTGCCCTGAAGTTTGACTCTGGACAAATCTTGCAACTGAAAGGATCACACACTAGGCCCACCATCATCACAGAAGATGCACAACCTGAGGAGTCTTTGAAATCAAAACTTTTGCGTTGGCTGGTTGCCTCTGCAATTCTTGGAAAGCTTTATTCAAAACCTAGTGATTTAGATGCCAGATTATCAAAAATAGGGAGCTCAAATACTTTAAACTCTTTACTGGAGAATTTAGGAAAAGATTGTGGAGAAAACACCAAGTGTAGATCCAATTGTCAAGAGCTTTTAGCTGGTACAATCCTCTACCTGCAACAGCTTCTTGGCGTGAATTGTCCAGTGCTTCCTTCAACTGTGTCTGCACTCTGTCTTCTACTCCTCCCCAGTGCCTCCAAAGTTCCAGGTTTCTGGCTCTTTTGTGGTTTCTGGTTTATGATTTCTTTTTTCTCCACTCCATGATTTCATATGGAAAATTGTAAATAAGCTGTTTCAGTCTGTTTTTCTAGAACTAGCGCACTTTCACCAACTTCCATGATTTATGTGTGTCAGATTTTACAGCCAGTGATGGGACTATCATGAGGTCACTTGGGTCAAAAATCCGTTGCCCATCTGAAGCTAATCCTGCTTGGAGATGGTAATATAAACTTCCTTGAGGCTTTGTTTTTTCTTTTCCCCTTTTCTTTTCTGTGATGTGTGAGTGAAAGGACCTTGATCGTGTTTGCATTGAGTTGATGTTCTAACGGACAACAATGCATACCCACCTATGTTCAAGCCTTGGAATTCGACCCAATGGTCTATCCTCGTACCCATGAAACCTATGGCCATTTGGACTGATCCTTTTTGGAATCTAATTCAAGGTGGAAAAAAAAAAGTTCTGGACTTTGCTAAATGTTTGTGCAAACACATGGGAGTTGAATTCATGGATAGATTTTTACTTTGGCAAAATGTTGCAGTTGTCTCGGATTTGAAACATCTATTCCCTTAAGTTCCATCACAATTCTTGCGTAGAACTTTATGTTCTTGTCTCATAGAATTTGATTTCTATTTGTATTTCTCATGCAGGTCATATTATCAACCATGGAAGGATCTTTCATCTGAGCCAAGTGAAACGGAGAAGATGGAAGAACGTCATGCATGTCAAACTCTTCTGGTAATGATGTCAAATGTTCTTGGAAAGAAGTCATTGGAGTCGCAGGTTCTATCACATCGAGATATAGAGAACTCTGGTGTATTTGTGTGGGAAATGAGTATAATTGGAAGTGCACTTTGACTTGGGGCTCATTTTGGCCTGTGTTCAAATGTAAATTCGATTTTGAGTTCTTCTTGCATCAATCTTGTTGGAAATTAATTATGTTCATGTTGGCTAAAATATGGAAAATAAGAATGGCCGACCAGTATCACTCAGCCGAACATTGACATGAAGCATGGCCATGCTACGTTGCATGAAAGCTTAGGATGAAGGCAATGATGGGGACTCTGCCAATGATGTGTGTAAAGTGATATTATTATGATTGTGGGTTATATATTTGTGTTGATATAATTGATTATAATATATATCCAACAAATTAGGAATGTGTAATAACAGCTATCATAATATATAATATATAGTTAATATTTGTTTCTTGTAAATAAGTGTGACTAAGAAATTAACATTTTATAAAAGCAAGAGGAAAATAAAAAAAATGAATTTCATGTATTATATTCTAAAAAACAATTGCATTTATATTTATTTTATTTATTTTTATATTTATCATTATATATTATAATTTTTAATTAAATATAACTATATAATAATCATTTATCGTATCATATAAATTTTTTTTTCTTATTTACTATCACATGTGGTATAAGTTTAGTTTTATCAATTAAAAATATGATAAAATAAAAATATTTTAAAATATTATTAAAGATTAAATAATAATATAAAAAATTTTAATTTTTTAAAATTAAAATTTATGGCACGTTTAACAAATTTAGTTATAACGAGGTAACTCTTATATAATTATATTTAATTAAAAATATTAAATGTTGATTGAATTTAATTATTAAAATTAATGTAAATTTTAAATAATAATAATAATAATAATAATAATAATAATAATAATAATAATAATAATAATAATAATAATTATTATTATTATTATTATTATTATTATTATTATTTAAAAAAAAAGATAGTTGAAAGTAGACTTTTTACTGCACATGTCAAGAATAAGTAACGACCATTAGCTAAAACAACGATGCTGCCCTCATATATGAACTAAAACAACAAATTAGACAGGCTCACGCACTTTCTTTCATCCTTCAGCACTCTCTGCCGCATTCTCTTTCTTAGTAACGCGTTCTGTTGGTGTGGTCTTGCTTCTACCTAGTGCATTGAAAATCTTCTCAGCTTATGTTCGAATATGGTGGGAAACTGAATCCATGTTGGGTTCTTGTTGTAAATATGAATACAGTGAATGGTACAGCAAACAATCTTCTTGTTGTAGCCTATACGTTTAAAGTTTATAGGCTAAATCATATGGCAACTCAAATCAACGTTGTCATTCGCCAATGGATGCAAATGTAAGCTGGCGGCTTGTAACTTTGAGATATGTTGCTTCCGGTTGCCCCACCTACTCTTCTCAGAATTTACCCACTTAGTGGATGTTAAGAGTATAATGTCCCCCAAAGAAAATATAAATTGGGCATTGAACGTTTCTCCATTTCTTCACGGGCATGCATGAAAGTTGTGGTTTTATTAGGCAGATTTTCAAGTAAGATTTAAATAAGTCATTTGCTGGTTTAATATTATAACTTAATTTAAAATTTTAAACCATACAATTTATGCAAATCACATTAAACATTTTAATATATCCAACCTATCACCAGGTTTGAGACTTGCAAGTCAATACATAACTAAGCAACAGGACGAGCTTCTGCCTTTGCCACTCTGACAATAAGGTCAGTATGGCATGGTGAAGCACAAAAAATCTAACAAATATTGAGATGGTAGTGAAACGTCCACCTTTAAATGGAGTGAACTGAACTACTTTACAGGCCCATGAAGTACTTTAATGACAATGGGATTTGATGAAAGGACCCTTTCTTCGAGGTAGGGTTGGAGTAGATCCTGACCTGACCATTAGCCGGCCAGTGGCCTGTAAATCGTTTCGTTGTCTCAACACAGGGCCTTGCTTATGTTTGGGCCTGGTGCTTCCTTATTACCTCATATGTTAATGTTGTTCTGCACTCTAAAAGTGTGATTCTATTTTGCTGCAGGAGAAAGTGAGAAGAAACAAAAGATGATGATGACAAGCAGCATTATGGTTTAATCGGTTGTTTTGATACTTTTTATAGGCATTCTGATTCAAAATTTTACAGCCGTTTGCTATGTGAATTTTTTTTTTTTTTCATCTTTTCACTCCCATGAGTCATCTTACTTGTGTAATTATAAATATAAGGGCACTTGGGTCTCTTTTATTTTTCTTTAATTTTTTTTTGTTATATTTTTATAATAATAATGGCTACTTAATAGAAAATATTTTTTCGTCACCAACCGTAAATAATGCCCTTTATTTATAAGATACTGGATTAAGGCCACAATTCAATTATATATCATTGCAATGTAATTTTCTTGCAAACAAAGGTGCTTAAATGGCAATTCCCACGGACAGGCCAGACTGCAAGGCCCCTCTTCCAATGACTTAGGTTTTGTCAAACAGTTTCGAACTAAACTCAATTTTATTATATATCTTTTATGTAGTTATTATATTTATTTACGATGAAAAGAAATGACTTACTCTTCGGTAATGCACTTTTTTTAATTTGGTTGGAACTGGAAAGGAAGGCAACAAATTTCCATAAAATTAAGAAAGGACCCAAAAATAAGAAAGGAAGGCTTTGTCTCCTCATCATCAACTAGCATTTTTCATTTGTATTTGTGGCTTTCCATTGCCAATTTTTCTGTAGCTTCCCCTTCGGAAACAGGAGTTGACGGTTTCAGCTACTCTGGTCCTGTCTATCTTTTATATGGGCCTTTTTGTATGTTGTTGGATTGGGTTACTCTACTTTTTGTTTTTTTTTGGGGAAGCCTTTCTTCCCAATACAGTCTTGCATGCCCTGGAATCCATGAAACGTGAAGTTACCACTGAGAATAGAATACTAATCAGAACATGAAGCAACAAAATCTCGCCACATTGTCAGCAGGGTGGCTTGCACAACTATGTCTTCATTTGTAAAACAGGAATAACAATCAGCAATCTACAATCTAAATTAAAGGCAGAAGAACAGTACAAGTTTAGATCCTCTGTTCTGCTTTTGATCTCTCTTGACCATAATACTGGGTCAATGCTTTAAATGTTAAACATGCATTAAGGACCTCAAACAATGTTTGCTTTTAATTCACAGTTTTTATTCGGCATTCTGGATGTGATTTAATTACAGTCTTGGATATCAAGAAACCATTCACCGTACGGCTTAAGCCTTTGAATTAAATTCTTTTTTTGAACAATATCTAGCATTAGTGTTAGATTTTTTTTTTTTTTTTCATGTGCTTTCTTGTAATCCGAAATTTCTTACATAGGATAGGCAGAGAGATGTGATGAAGATAAGCGCCGTTTGGACAAATCGCCAATGTTCAAAACAAAACTACAAACTTGATTTTTCCACAGTTAATAGCGGCATTGTGTGTGCTCCATGGCAGCAAGTTTCCTCCATTAATTGCTAGAAAGGTGAGCTTCCCTGCTGAAAAAAAAAAAAATCTGTTAATGGGGTTGCTAATTTCTGTTTGTTACTGTTTTCTTTTTTGTTTGCAATCCCTTTTGTCTACCATTTTTCTATTTGCAATTGCAGGTAACTCCAGATGACGTTGTCTATGACTTAATATGAGGCTCAAGCACGAAAGTTTATAGATTAGGTTGTTTTTCTCGGAGGAATAGGAAATTGGAAAGTAAATGGACTTTATTGCCGGCACCATTCTAAGCTCAAAAACCCACCACAATTTTTGCTTACAAGCAGTAAAGGATCAGTTCTCTATTGCAGATTAAAATCTAAGGTGTCCTAAGGAACTCCCGGATACAACTAGGGATTTCAGCCTTTTTGGCTCTTAGAATTGGCCTTCCTTTTTGACTTGCTAAATCCTCCACTTTCCTGTTGACAAAAACAAAAGTTACGCGAGCGTTGAGAGTAAAGTCTGAAGAGAACCCAAAATAAACAACATGAGATCTTTAAATAACGTCCTAAGTTGTACGGTTGCTCAACGGACTTACTCTTCTGTACTGTCTGTAGGCAATTTGACCTGTAAACTCCTGCCCATTTCTAGAGACATATACCTGGAGAGTATTCAGAGACATTATATATGCATCTAAACAAGAGAACAATACTTCAAAAGTGAGCTAAAAATATTAAATGGCACACTGCAATGGGGGGATTTTTTTTTTTGGGGGGGGGGGATCATGTACTTAATATAAGCAAATAGAATCTGCTATTGACCGGCTAGTGGCAACAGAGAAATGTAATTGATGAAAGAATGTCTGCATTTCACAATACAGGAGTTTAGCATACCTTCTTTCCTTCTTGGGACGTATACCAATGACCAGCAGCTTGAACATTTGCAGTAATTCGTCGTTTTCCAGCATCTTTTGGAATGGCAGCACTTCTTTTGGAATCCACCCAGCCTTCAGCAGAATGTGAGACTTCGCCAGCATTTGACTTCTTTGATTTATTTCTCCCTCTTCTTGTTGCTTTCTTGTTGTTATCTCTCTGATTTCCTTTCCTCTTTGAAGCTTTTGCATTATATTGGCTCCTAAAAGATAATAATAACATGTTAACATGAATGGTGATACACATACAAACAAATAATTAAGGAGATGTTCAGCAGATTACAAGTAATCAATAACTGATCCACTATGTTGCTGATTTCCACTCCTGTCAACAATGCCCAAAGGGGAAAAGTTGGGTAAGCGGCTGTGGACTAACTTCTGGATTCTGGGATCATCATGAAAGAAGTAATGATGAGCAGGAGGAAGAGGGTCAGCCAAATTCCAGCATTGTTCAATGTCTGGTGCATTGTACACATCTTGACAATAGCCCATGCTTCTGCTAGTACGTTGATTGCACCCTACTTTTTGAGCTGATACATTCTTATCTCGAGCAGACTGGAAATATTCTTCACAAACCTCGTCAAGAACAGGAGTTGAAATGTGAAAACTCTTTATTGGATGGAAATCCTTCCATAAATCCATTTCAGGCTTCTCATCTGCATTTTGATCCTTCTCTGTGGATAATTTTCTACTTGGTTCACTTTCCATAGAATGTGGAACCGTTGAGCTGGATTCAATTTTTTGAGCTTTCCTGCTTACATATTCAGTGCTGGAAGGCTCTTCAGAATCCGAATCAATCAACTGAAACCTTCGAAGAGGACTGACAGTTAATTTTGGAAACATAAACCCACTGCAACTCATCTCCAAACCAGCTGAAGCTATTGGCTTTGTTGCAACTTCCTTACTCTTTGTCTTCCCCTGGATCGATGCTTGAGTGGTAAAAACCCCACATCCACGCAGAGGGACTTTTGAACTACTACATACAGAATTGTGCTGTGTTGATGGGCGTGCATCTGTACTTAAAAGAACAGCTTAGAGCAATGCAGACATCAATCCAAAATTACAACTGATGAAATATATTGAGTTGCAGATATCATCAACATCTTGTGCTCTCCCAAAACACATTGGTCAAAGTTTATCAGTACAATTGTACAAACAAATCCCCAACTTACGGGTTTTCACCAATCTCTCCAACCATTTGCAAAGCCCTCTCATTTATTTCCCTTCATTACTTTTTCTCCCCTCAAAAAGAAAACACTACTTCAAGATTTTCCCAAACCCCTACATATTTCTGGGTTTTTATACATAATTCTCAACATTACTTCCAAATTCCAATGTTAATACCATTCTCAGGTCCTATATCAACACCCCTCACCACCAACCACCCCGAAAAAAGAAAAGTACAAAAACATTAATTCTTCTATTAATTTGAAATAAATTTCCTTGAGCACAATCAAAAGCTTGATTATGTAAAAAAATAAATAAATAAATTAGCAAACCCACTTGAAAATTTTACACACACACACACACAAAAGGGGCAAACCAAAAGCTGAACAAAATCATTTCAGAATCTATAGGATTATTGTTTACCTCCAAAAAACTCTTCCTGTGAAGAGAACTGCTCAATCTCCTCATCGGCGGTATCCTGACATACGGGCTGCGGGCTACCCTTTTCCGCTCTCGGCTCCAAACTTGTGGGGCCCCGCCTCAATCGTTTGAGGGCCCGAGGGGGGTCGGGCCGAGACTTGGGACTTCTCTCGGTTTCCGAGTCCACAACCACTTCGGCCGCTAATTCGTCCCATTTTTCTTCTTCGTCGCCGTTGTCCAGGCATGTACTGCAGCTCGGACCTGGATTCAATGTAGAATGCGGTTCTTCCGGTTGCCCTGGAACGGGTATTCGGGGATCCGGGTCAAAGTCAAGTTCCAGCCCCAGAGAGAACGATGGAGGTTCCATGTCGGCCACTGAGCTACCGAGATAGAGCGACCGAGAATTATGAAGTGAGAATTGGAAGATATCGGCGCGATGGTTTGGGATTTTTGGGCTTTTTTGAAATGTTTTAGCCGCGCAGAGATCGTCAGGCGAACTTTATATTTTTGATAAGTCCTCGTAAATATTTAATAATTATGATTATTTATTTTCGATTGGCAATTCGGGATTAGTTAGAAAAAGCGGGTGAGGCCCATAATGGGCCAACTCACAGTGAAGTGGGCAGAATACGAAGATTTAGGTCATAGACACTCTATAAAGTTGACTTTTTAAAAGGTTTATTTTTAAAAAGAAAATAATGAACCCGTAATAAGTAGAATTAGAGTCGACCGGCTCTGATGTACGTGGACAAGCACTCTAAGCGAAAGAGTATAATACTTGTTGTTAAGAGGGAATTCGGCCTTCGATTGGGCCGCCGTTTTTGAAACGTGGCATTGTCTGCGTCACCTATTTTTGATGTGGTCACTTCCAACGCAACTCAGCCCACAATCTTTGATGACACGGCGCCGAATTGTGACTTTGCAAGTTGCTGCAACCAGTGTGTTTTTTTTTTTTTCCCCTTTTTTTCTTTTTTTATTTTATAACTGATTTGATCACTTTGATATGTATTCGTCAATTGTTTGCCGATAAAAATTAATAATTAAAATTTTAACTCAAAATTTTATGAATTATGTTTTGGCCAATTCTCTATGAAAATAGATAGATAGAATTGGCCAAAACATAATTCATAAAATTTTGAGTTATATATATATAGAAAATATGAAAATTGTTCTGAAACAAAAAATTGAGGGGGAAAAAATCGAATATAATAAAACAAGTTAGCTACTCCAACTACTCAAACATCATTCTAATTTTTATTATGTTTTTTTATGATCCACAGAGATAGAGAAGAAAATAAGAATTTTTTTTTTTTTAAAAAAAAAAACTAACTAAAAATTGATTTTCCATGTATATGCAACACAATGTTCAGAGCTTTTCCACCTCCACCCCTTTCCCCCTAATCTATTCCCTACCAATTCAAAACCATTTATATATGGAAAACAGAGCACACACCCCTGAGGAAAATGGGAGCAAAGCCATCTGGAGCAGCTGATCACTCAGGAATGCTCTGCAGATTTGGCCTCCACGACCGTTGATGCGCCTCAAACCGATCACTGACGTTGATCAACTGGGCGAGAACTTGTTGCACTGACAAGCCTTTCATGTCGATCCTCCCCAACAATTCCTCCAGCTGCTTCTTCGTGGTCTTGATCTTCACTTCTGTATTGGGTTTTGTTGTTAGGGATGTTAAACTCAACCCACCATTATTGAGTCCAAGAAGCTCTTCTTCTTCCACCTCCATGGCCTTCTCCTTTATGCCATACCTTGTGTTGCTAGCAAAATACTCCTCCGGCTCCGGTGACCCCCACTCTTCGCCTGCCCAATGCGCCTGTGATTCGAGCCGCAGACAATTTCCCATTTTTCTTTCTTTTTTTTCTTTTCTTCCTTCTTTATGGCCGCCCCTTTTATTTTTGGATTGAAGGTTAGGGAGGACAAGGCTTTGGAGGAAGGCAGACGTGGTTTATATACACAAAGAGGTGAGGTTGGCAAGAGAGAAAAAAGAGAGAGTCAAACCTAATATTGCTGCCACATAGGACGACAGACATACTGGCTGACATGGCGGACTCTTGGTGTTGACCCCATGGCCTTTCTCAATCGAAAGTGGATGTGAGGGACCACATGGCCCCATCTACTACAGTAGCTCTCTAGTCATCCATGGTGCTGGCTTTGGGAGGATACGAATTTCATCTAATGTTCCAAGTATTTCTCTTTGGTGATTAGTCACTGTTTATTAATGATTTCGTGTTTGAAGTGAAATACAAATTGGTGTGTTATTAGCTGTTATTCGATAGTTTAGAAGCCAGCTAAATTATGAGAACACTAACGATTTATTTTAAATTAGTATCAAATAATATGGCCTTCTCCAACATTCAATGAAAATTGCGTTAAAAAAGAAAAAATACCCTTAGTTTTCTTAATTTCATGGTACAAAAGTCTATTTTTTGCTATAAAAAATAAAATAAAAGTAAATAAAATGTCTGGTTGCTAAACTAACCCTTCTATTACAAAGGGCATTATTTATTTATGGAACATTAAGCAAAGAAAGGCACGGACTTAGAAATTACAAAGCCAATAATAAAATACACTCTACTTTACTTTACTTTACTTTACTTTACTTTAAGTAGACACGGCAGGCAGGCGGGCAGGCGGGCAGGCAGCCACCCACGAATCAAAGAAAAAAGTTGGGATTGTAGGTGTCAACACGGTACAAGAGGGAATCTTCCAGGTAAGAGCAGGTGTGAACGCCAATCATCCAAAGGAATCTTACATTATATCTACGCAATAATCATCTTCCAGGTAAGAGCAGGTGTGAACGGGAATTATCCGTTACATTCCCTAGCAAAGGCGTGAGCATGAAATATTGATATTAACCATCTTTGAATTTTACGATAATCTTTACTCCCTCCCACTTTCTGTACATGATTCCCTCCTATTCATTCTCAGATTAAGAAGACAAATGATCATCCAAATCCACACTTACTTTTAATGGTGTTTTGCCAAGTTTTAAATTCACACCCCACACTTGGTGCACAGTGAAATTGGGGACTCCCGCAAGACTCGTTTTTGTACTTTAATAAAAATATAGAAATAATTTATAATTAAATGAGAGAAAAAAAAAATAAACATACAAAAAATATATTAGTTCGAGACATATTAAAATATTATTTTTAAAAATAATGTTATCTTACAATATAATAAATTTGAAAATGAAAATCATTCAGTTGTATTTGCGTGCAATCATATAGTTTCGCATTCTTTAAAAACACAAGCATCAATCAACGAATCTGTAATAAATATTGAAAATACAATAATGTACGCAATTACGTCAGCTTACTGTATTGTCATCACCTCTTAGAAGGCGATGAACATGGAGGGAAGGTGCACTTGACGGGACAGTTCCAAGATTTCTATATTATGATTATGCTTAAAATATAAAAATGGAAAAGAGTTGCTTTTTTTTTTTTTTTTTATGCCTCACATTTTATAGAATGGTTAGTGGGTCTAAGTTGGTTCCTAACCAACAAAACTTTCTCGTTCACGAACTGCCCATTCGCTACCCCACATGCTACCACTGAGCCTGCAAGGAGATGCCACACAACACATGAAAAAAAAAATCCAATTCCATGCTTAGGTCTCGCTGATTTCATCCTTCACTGACTTGGTGGGCTCTTTACACGTGGCAATCCGTCAATGTGTTTGGTCAAACCGTTTTGGTGCATGGTTCCCAGAGTTTCATTTTAGGCAAAAGCTCTCTCTATAATTATGATGCAAGTTTTCATTTCAAAGCCCCATGGCCAATTAGTTTTAGTGCCCATACCATGAAAATGGTTTGGTAGATTACTTTTGGAGGTAAGAAGTAAGTTGTTACGATGATAAAAAGTCTTTTGGACGTTTGCATTTTATTATATTTAAACGATGACAACAACAAATTTTAAATTTAATTAAAATTAGTATATGAATTTATTTTCGTCATTTTGTATTATATTTAGATGAAGATTTGGTACCAAAAAAAAAAAAAAAAAAAAAAAAAAGAGGGGGATTTTGCCATAAGCAAAGAGGGGGTTAGGAGTGTAAAGTGAGACCCTTAATTTGGATACGGGGATTCAAGACCTAAAAGCCCGGGCTGCAACGTACCCTGAAGGATGGGTTGTTGCCATGATCGATGATAATATACAGGTTTTGCTTTTAATACTTGCTTTGCTGAATTGACCAGTCAATTAGACTGATCAGTTTAATTGGAACTTCCAAGTACCTAGCCGGCCCTGTTCAGTTTCTGATCATCTTCGTTTGACTAAATATCTCTTGTCCTTGAAATAAGGTGCTTAGCTTAACTTTCTTGGAAATGTCAAAATCATAGCAGCCATTCGAGCCCCAAACCTCTGATTCATGATTAGATCGTCAAACATTACCTTTTTTAATTAAGTTTTATCCAAAAAAAAAAAAAAATTACATAATTTACATTTAAAATGTTAATAGTTCGCAGCAGCCACCAGCCACCAGCCGCCCGCCGCCCGCCGCCAGCCACCTTTGGATGACTGACCCCTTCTCAATCTTTATTAATTGCACGTGCAGAGAATTTAATTAAGCAATGGCTTGAAATATAAGTTGTAAGTCTCCGATCATATTATTGCACGTGCAAGGCGTGACAATGAAAATTCAAATTGGAAAATTGACACATGAATGAACCCGAAACAAGTTGAATTGTAATGCATTTGACTGGCTTCCTTTGTCATGCCACGCATGATGTATTCCAGGTTTGAGAATTATACCTTTCAGAAACATCCACTTGCCTAGAGAATGGCCTCCAGGTTATTGCCTCCAAATGTGTAATAATAATCCTATTTAAGTATGGGCAGGCTCGAGCATAAAAGAATTGGTCCTACTCTTGTGGAAAGTGAAAGCAGCCCATCTTTAATCCAACAAGTAAGAGTGAAAATAGCCCATTGTTTATCAAAAAAAATGTGATAGGTGAAAGTAGCCCTGTCTTCCATCCCTAATTGAGATGCATGAATAGTGGTGAACCTCCTCCAGTCGCTTTATTATTATTATTATTATTTTTTTATATAAAAAAAGACCCTTTTTTTTTTTTTTTCCCATCTAATTGAGCGTCACAAGATTTTGCAATTGTTGGCAAAGAACAAATTGCGTAGAGATTAGTTCTCCCAACTGCACCAAAATTCAAGTCAATAATGCCAATCTATACCTGAAAATATGTAATGATGAATTTAAAATTCATTACCTTATGGATGCACATCAGCAAAGAGCATTTTGTTCATGAATTCAGAAGCATACTAGCCAAGAAGTTCACAGGTATATCTAGTAACTTGTTTACTTTAAGTTCTTGTATGAACTGTTCCAAAAGTTCATGATATGTTCAATAATTCACATGTCGTTAAAGAGAATCACAAAACAAACAAATACTAAGGTATTTTCCTTCAATATTAACATTTCTATTCAAGTTAATTGACATACGGGCATCTCAATCCATACTTGGTTCCATCAAATTCATTTTCATAGCTTTGCACATAAAAAATAATAATAATTATTATTATAATAACATGAGATTAGTTGAAAGATTATTTTATTGAAATTTTAAGCATAAATTATATAATTTTAAAAAGTTATATTTATAATAATAATAATAATAAAAAGACATACATTACATATAAATAAAAATATTCATCAACTTAAAACTCAAAATTTTGAATTCAAATATGATTTTAAGTTTATAAATTTATTACTTATTTAAATTTTACCTAAATTTCTTTTTAAATTGGACTCTCGCATTTTTTTTTCCCCGTAAAACATAGGCTGACCTTTCCTTGTGTAGCTCCATTGCTATTGAATACTGGACGTTCATTAAAAGTGCAGATGACAATGTACTTGAACACTTATTGGCAGCGATGTTTTTCGGGGATGGACATTGGACCGCCCCACTTCCAGAGTAGAAGCTTGCCAAGTTGGGCAAACACTCGAGAGAAACAGAGTTTTAACAGCGGAAACATGATATTATATCAGAGTTGAGAAATATGCTAAACTACCCAAAACTTTTGAGTTTGAATGTACTAAAACTTGCCTTAGTCCCAAACTCTAACAAAGCTCTCGAGGCCCCAGGTTCTGCCACTATGATCTTGGTATCCATGTTAAACGAATAAGGCCTTAATTCTTCTTCTTTTTTTTTTTTTTTCCCGCAAGTGCTAATGATGGTTGATACCCATAATTCTACTACATATAGTAGTATAATAGTAGAATATCAATCATGGTTATTGTTACTGTTAAAATTTTTAATCAAAATTTAAATTTTATGATAACACTAATTTTTACTTAATTTTATTTTTTTTTTCCGTAAAACACACGACACGTTTACAAGAATTACTTCTTAATTTTTATTATATTTTATAAAATATATAAAAAATATCAAAAATTTTCGTAAAAATATTTTCTTAATATTTTTTTTATAATTTTTAGTTATCATACTACATATATTTATAGTATTAATAATTGATACCACCAACTATTTAGGGTCATATATAATTTGACTATCAAATCAATTATACATAGTAGAACTTTTCATTTTGAGATAACTTTCTCATTAACTTATTAGATTATACATTTTCATTCAAAAAGAGTTTGACACCTCATTAAATACTTCTTCATATACTTTTTTCAACTATCCATGTTCTCCTTCCTTTAAGAAGGTCATGTCAATATACTTGACTTAGATAAAGTTTATAGAAACATACAAATCTGTCACCCTTACTACTCTTAAGTTTTGATGGAGATAATTACTTATTATCTCATATTTTGGTATTTTAAGGAGAGTTAATTCTACTGTGATTCGCCTCATCACTTTTCAAGTATTTGCTGACTGCAACCGATCATAGTTTGGTGTTAGCCCGAACCTGTGCTGTGTGCCAACGTCGCTGTCGTTGTCGTATCTGTGAGACATAGTATTAGTCTTGCTAATTTTGAGAGACATATACTACCTCCTTATAGTACATTAAGGAATATGGTTGTCTTATAAGAGGAAATATTGATGTGTCTGAGCAGTCACACTCCTTGTTCCGCTTGATGTTGCACTCTCCGAGCGTTGCCTGTGCTCCTCCGACAACTTTCTGTGATTCTCACGCTTAAACCTCTCGCTCATACTTCACCATACGTATTCTTGATCTACCTTGCTTTTAGTGGAGTGTCCACACTTAACTCCCCTTGCAGGATTTGGTGCAAGTTGCCACTAATTTTCTTGTATACTTAAGTCAACGAGTTTAAGGGACTAACAAACTACCCTTACTAGTTGAAGCCAACGTTCTCGCTGGTAGGGTTGATAAGCAATCTTGGATTTGCTTATCAAATTGTCAAAAAGTTACGTCTTTCTCTCAACTATTCTCGTTGCTTGGAGAATTCTTCCATTTCACCAGATACTCGATCTAACGATTCTTTTTGCTTTGCCCCAACACTCAAAGATCGAGAATTTCCTCCACTTCATGTTACAACTCGATTTTGATCACTAGGGGAGCACACCTTTTTTGTCTCCTCAGAGACTTGCCACCTCGCTCCTCATGAAAAAACCTTAGAAGGCTCAAATGAAAGGTTGGATGCACTTTCAACTGTTTTGGTACTTATAGCCAATATTCAATTTTGCTGACCTTTTTTGTTACCACAAAAAGTCCATCATATTTGGGAATTAAATCGCAATGCATCGTTTTATAGCTGATCTTTTTCTATATCTGGGAGTCAATTTGAGCAACACTTTGTCTCCCACTTGGAACTCCACGTCCCTCCTTCCCTTGTTAACATACTTCTTCATGCACCTTCCTACCTTGTTCAAGCTATCTTGTGCCTCGTCCAACAACTCTTGCTTCAATCTAAAATAACGATAGGCAGCCGAACAATTCTCTCTCGTTCCTATCTTTGCAATTTTGTTAGGAGTAAGAGGTTGATGCCACATATCCAACTTAAAGGGACTTATATCTGTCAAAGACGATCGATGCATGTTGTAGTAAATTTGTGTTAAATTCAACCACTTCAGCCAATTTCTTTGACTTATTGTGACATAATATCGAAGATACTCCTTTAACTAAAAAATTGATCCGCTCCATTTGGTCGTCAATTTGAGGATGATTAGCAGTGAAAAATTTCAATTCAGAACTCATCATATTGAAAAGAGTTGTCCAAAATTTGCCAATAAAGTGAGGATCTCGATTGCTCACTATATCTTTAGGAAACTTAAAGTATTTCACCACTTATTTGTAAAATAATTCAGCGACTATCTCCGTATGACATAAGGAAGGTGCAGCTATGAACACCACATATTTCAAAAATCGATCAACCACCATCATTACGAATCTCATGCCCTTAACTTTTGAGAAGGCACCGATGAAATCCATCGAAACCGACACTCATGGTTTCTTTGGAATTGGTAATGGTTATAATAGTCCTGCCTCTTTAGGTATTTTAACTTTGTCTTATTAACAGGCGATGCACGTCTTAACATTTGCCTCCATGTCATCTTCCATTTTTGGTCAATGGTAATTGTGGGACAATAAAACTATCATCATTTCCATACTTAGATGACTTGCCCACTGTGTTTCGTGACACTCCTGCAAAATCTCTCATCTAAAGCCTGCACCTCTGAGAACATATAAACGGTTACCCTCAATATGTAATAACTCATCATCAAGCCAATATCATCTTACCACACCTTCGTTCACTTGTTGCACAAGCTTTTGATATTCTGTATCATTCGGTATTTGTACCTTTATTCTCTCTAATAGGTCACTTTGCACTCTCGTGAGAGTAGCAACCATGTGTTGCACTTTACAATGACTCAAGGCATTAGCTACTTGATTGTGCCTCCCTGACTTATGTTCCCACACAAGGTTATACTCCATTAAAAACTTTTGTCATCAAGTTTACAAGGTCGTACTCCACTAAAAACTTTTGTCATCGAGTTTACTTAGTAGATAACTTTTTCTGTGTTTGGAAGAACGTATTTGTCACATTGTTGGTGCATACCACGAACTTGGTATCCAACAAATACACTCGCTAAATGTGAAAGTATTGCACCACAACAAAAATTTCCTTCTTATGAGTAAAATACTGTTGTTCTTCTTTATTGAGTTTCTGGCTTTCATAAGCAATCAGATGGTCTTTTTAGACCAGCATCCCACTAATCGTCTTGTTTGATGCATCCATGATGACATCAAAGGGCAACTCAAAGTTAGGTAGCCACAACACCGGTTCTGTTGACACTGCTGCATTCAACTTATCGAAAGCTTCTTGACACTAAATTGTTTACCTCCATGGCCAATCTTTCTTAAGTAAGTCGGTAAGAGGGGATAATTTCTTTGAATAACCATACACAAACTTTTGGTAATAGTTAGACAAACCAAGAAAAGACAGCAACTTCGTCACCTTGGTAGGGCGTGACCATTTTACAATAGCTCGAACTTTCCCTTCATCCATCTTTACTTGTCCATTACTGATCTTATGCCCTAAGAAGAGGATCTCCTGCCGAGAAAACTCACACTTCTTCTTGACATACAGTTGGTGCTCCCTCAAACTAGATAACACTCTTCGAAAGTGAAGTAAGTGGTCCTTCAAGGACTCACTGTACACAACAATGTCATTAAGATATAATACCACAAGCTAATCAATAAAGTCATGAAACACAACATTCATCAAATTGCCAAAAAGTAGCAAGGGCATTAGTCAAACCAAAAGGGATCACCAAAAATAAGTAGGAGCCATAACAAATGATGCATGTGATTTTTCCCTCATCTCTACAATTTTGACTTGCCAATACCTCGAACGTAAGTCTAGTTTAATGAAGTATGATACTTTCACTAACTGATGAAACAAATTCGTTATCAATGAAATAAGGTACTTGTTCTTCATCGTGACCTTATTCAAGACCCTGTAATCCATACACATCCATAAAGAGCCATCATGCTTCTTTTGGAACAACACCGAGGCACCATAAGGCACCTTCGAAGGCTAAATTAGGTCTGCTTCCAACAATTCTGTCGATTGCTTCCTTAATTTAACTAGTTCCATTGGACTCATGCAATATGATGCTTGAGCTGAGGAAGGAACTTTGGCAGCTCCAAAGTCATCATGTCCGCAAAGTCAGCCAATAGTTCTGCAACACTATCAGATACCTCTATGACTACCCCCTCCTTCATTTTCATTAATGCAACCAAGTAGGTGGCTTCGCCCTTTTTTAAGCCATGTTATACCTGCAAAAAGTATTCCACCTGATTTCCCTTCATCACATGAGTTATCTTACTTGTAACAAAATAAGGATAATTCTCATACACGATCATTATTCCACCCAAATGAGACAATAATGTAACTTTGTCATGCATAAAGGACTCCACACACAATATGATGTCAAAATCATTCAATGACATAATTGTAAAATTAAGGCTACCAATCCAATTGCCAACGATTACCTTTACATTAAATGTCACACCAAAAACCTCATGGGTTGTCGAGTTTACTGCTTTCATTTGACTGCTGCTCTTAGACACTTTCAACCCAAGTTTTTTCGTCATTCTTTCGGCTACAAAGTTATGCGTGGCATATGTGTCTACCATAACCATCAACTCTTGATTATTCAGCCCAATCTTCACTTACATTAGGTTAGGTTGGGGAGGTTTCTCTACTTGGACAACATTCACCAATTGTAGAGGATTGACTCAAGAGGGTTCAGTTTCATCCCCACCAAAACTTTTGTCACCCTCTTCTGCAATTATAACATTTAACTTTTCCCTCTTTAAGCATTCCCTAGCATAATAAGGGTCATTACATATATAACAACCAAAATTTGGAGAGTTTTTACCTTACTCTCGATGGCCAACCTTGTCTTTTCCCTTACTCTCATCTTGTTGGTTATCCTTCCTCTTGTAGTCTTTCTTCTTTTTACCTTCTCTTTGGGCTGCTACTGCCTTCTGGCATCGCCTTCAGAGGATTTGTTGATTCTAAAATCAACCAATTCGTCAACTGCAACAATGAAAAAAGACAAGTCCTTTACACCTTACCTTCTCAACTCGATTTGTGCCCACGGTTGGAGACCCAATAGAAAGTTGAAGACCCAATAGAAAGTTGAAGTGCTTGTTTTCATCCGACATGTTTCAGATGTCAAGTATCAAGGAACTGAACTCCTTAACATAGTTTCGCATCGTGCCACTATGCTTAAGTTTATTTAATGTCTTGCCACCCATGACGTGTTATAAGGGAAAAACTGATCCTTTAACTCTTTCTTCAAGTTTTTTCACGTTTCTATGCATGGTCTACCCAAACTTACATCGCCATTCAACCTAGTATGCTACCACAACTTGAAGTCCTTGGCAAGATATATGTTGTTAAGGGTCACCTTCTCCTGATCGGACACCCAAACAATCATAAAGTTTTCATATCCCATAAGAAGTTTTCAATTGCTTTGACATCACGCTCCCCTTCGAAGGCCTTTGGTTATGGCACCTTCATAGGATAAATAGAATTGGTTGCTACCCCCACTTTGCTGGGCATTGATGGCCCTTTCAAAGATAGAAACATCCTGCTCCAAATTTCCAAAACAATAAAATTAAGAAGAATCGAGACCATTATAGTTAAATTGCAAAAGACGTACTAATCTTTTTAGCTCTTCCAATCATGTTAAGATCGAAAGGGTTTGCTCCTTAAGGACTTTACCAAAAGCCTTCTCCATCTTTGAAACCTACTCTTGAATAATATGAAGACCCAATCCACCAGCCATTGATCGAAACTTACTGCTCTAGTACCAGTTGTTACAGGGTCAAAATTTTTAATCAAAATTCGGACCTTGTGATGACACTAAGTCACACTTAATTTTAATCAACCTTTTCACACAAGGCACATAAAACATTTACAAGAATAACTTCCCAACCTTTATTACTTTCCACAAAATATACAAATGATGCCAAGACCTTTCACACAAGTGTTCTCTCAACACTTCTCTATGTGTTTTCTGTTATGACTCTTGGCTGTCACACTACACATATTTATAGTGTTGGTAGTTGACACCCTCAATTACTTAGGGTCATGCATGACTTGGCTACCAAGCCAATTATACATAGTGGGGCTCCCCATTTTAGGATAACTTCCCTACTAACTCACCATTATCATTCAAAGAGAATTTGACACCTCATCAAAGACTTCTTCATCCATTTTCTTTAACCACCCATGTTCTCCTTCCTTCAAGGAGGTCATGCCAATATGCTTGGCTTGCATAAGGCTTCTGGAAGCATGCAAATCTGTCACCTTTTCCACTTCCATGTTTTGATGGAGATAATCACCCATTATCTCTTATTTTGGTGGCTTATGGAGAGTCAATTTTGTCATGATCTGCCCCATCATTTTCCAAGTGCTTGTTGGTCGTAACCGATCTTGGTTTGGTGTTAGTCTAAACCTGTTCTCATGCACCAATGTTACTGTCATTATTGAATTCGTGGGGCATAGTGTTAGTCTTGCTAACTTTGAGAGATATGCAATAGCTCTCTATAATGCATTAGAGGATTCAATTGTTTAGTAGGAGGAAATATTGATGTATTTGAGCAATTACACTCTTTGTTCTGCTTGCTATCGTGCTCCCTAAGTGCTACTAGCGTGCTTCCAATGACTTTCTGTGATTTTCACACTTAAACCTCTCGTTCATGCTTTTCCGCACGTGTCCTTGAACCATCTTACTTTTAGTTGAGTGTCCATACTCAACTCCTCATGTAAGAATTGATGCAAGGTGCTATCAATTTTCTTGCATATTTAAGCCAATGGGCTTAAGGGACTAATAGTTGTCATAACAGACATGCTAGTCCACACAAAAATGATACAACTTATTATGGACCATTCGCTTGACCTAAGGCTAGTAGTTGAATTGATTAAAGAATGCTACTTTCATGTCACCAATTAATGCTAATGAATTTCTAATTTTTAAAAAAGTCATTAGAGGAAAATAAAGTCTAACAATATACTTAAAAATAATATTGATACATTGTATTTATGTCAAATTTGCGTAATTTACTTTGATTCCTACTTGTGTATAATTGAATCTTAGCAAATAATTATTAATAATTTTTTTAAGAATAAAATAAAATAAATAATAAATTGATGTCAAATACGATAAATTTTTTAATATAATCATTAGAATAAGATTAATTATTAATTATTATGATTTAATAATTAAAAAGTTTATTTTTATTAATTAAATTTTTAAATTTGATGTTATACTAAAATATTTAGTGAGATTAAATAGATATTTAAGTATGTATAATTGTAGATGAGGCGGATTTCTTTGATGCAGATAATATTTTTCCGTATAAACAAGTATGGAAAAGGACAAAGAAAGGAAAAAAAATCTGAAATTTAATGTAATATTACGTGCAAGTGGGGCAAATTGATGTAGGGGCCCATTCTGGCTCCGTTAGGCGAACCACGATAACACGGGGCCCACAAGTGACGGCAGGACAAGAACTGTCTGCCAATTGGGTGGCCGCCACGCCTGTCCACTTTAGTTTCATCAGGAACTGTAACTCATAAATCAGTACGGATTATGGTCAAAATGAATATCTGCTAGAAACAGATCCCTCAAAGAGAGTTTTACCATATTTTTAAGGAATTATTTTAAAAAACAAAAAAAAAAAAGTTTTACCTTCACAATCCTTTCGTAGTCAAGTCTAACTATGTGAGTACAAAAGGATTGTAAAGGTATATTTCTGTCGCAGTTAACAACGCCATGCCCATGTGAGTGCACTTCCGTTGCCTTACAAAAAGCATAAATTGTATTCCGGCTCGTCGAACCATTTATGTTTCACGTGGCATTTCCCTCGGATGCCTTTTCCCTTTGAACTAAAATAATGCAGAAGAAATGTCAGGGAATATAGTTTTCTTTTGGGTCTCTTTTTTTTCTTTTTTTCTTTTTTTCTAGAAATGCAATTTATAGCAATAAAATAAAATTTATATGTAATATCTAAATTACTTGAATATTGGAGGCTTTGGGAGATACCTAGGGATAATTAAGATTATAATGAAATTTGCAGAGATTAATATATTGGGATTTTTCTAACTTTTTAAGTCTTGGACTTTTTTCTGATAGAATATTTGGGCATAGGGTTTCCAGCACAATTTGGCTAAAAAACAAAAATTCCACTTCACTCAATCTCCAATAAAGGTTTCATCATTCCCATCAAAGGGTTAAAATAAATAAATAAATAAAAGGAAAACAAAAAATTAAATCACTACCACTCATAATCTAAATGGCATTATGTGCTCAATTATTGCTCGGTGGGTCAGATTCATTTGTAATATGGGGTTTCTGACTACTTATGCTGCTCTCCGAGGCATAGATGAAATTGTACCATGAAAGCTAAAAATAAGTGCAAAAAGCAAGTAATTTCTATATAAATTGGAACAAAAACATAGAACGACCATAATATAAATCTTAACATCTTCGTGGTCTGGTCAAAGTAATGTCATCTACCTAGGGACTAAGAAATTTTAAGAATAAACTCCATGAACTTTGTCCTAAGATTCGAACCACATGCGCCCTGGGAGAGCAAAACCCCATGACATCTGATTAACCTTCTTGGACAAGCCTAACTTCTAGATTAAGGATTTCGTGCGTGGTAAGGTTGGAATCCCTGCCACGGGAGAGTCTCGTATTTCTCGCACAACTAATTAAGATATTTTCGTTAAAACTTTTGATTTTTGCATCCGAATTTTTAATGATTTTGTTCTGTTTTCTTGGCATCTCGATCTCCTTATAGCCTACCCAAAAAAAAAAAACAAAAAGCATGTTAATATATCTATTTTTAATGACACAGAAATATAATAATGCTTGTTACATGTCATTAGATGAGCTAATGAGAAATCTTTTGACAATAAAAAATGAAAAATTAGCTAATCATAATGTGACTCTATTTTTTTCAAACACGATAGATCAAATTAATGTTGAAAGAATAGACTTTATTAGATATCTTTAATAATATTATATTATGACTGAATAGATATTATGTAATCGATACTTTAAATTTATATATGTGTTTTTGATATTTTATTTTTTCTTTAATTTGCATATATAATTAATAATATTAATAAGAATAGTTATATAATTGACACTAAAATAAGAACATTATCTTTATTTTTATAAAAAAATCATGTGAAGTCAAAAATTAGTGTTATAATACATGAAATAGACTATGTTGAGAAAACTACGTATAATCATTGTGACTTACATTAATATTTTAACTTAATAATAATATAATATTATAGTCAATATAAGAGAGGGTTAAAACTAATATTTGTGTACATTATTTTTTTTCTTATTAAATCATTATCTTTTCTAAATATCATATTAAGTTAAAAATCAGTGTTATGGTACATGAAATGCATTGTATTAAAAAAATTGACATACAATTGTCATGATTTGTATTAATATTTTAATTTAATAATAATATAATATTATAGTCAATATAAGAGAGGGTTAAACATAATATTTGTGTATATTATTCTCTTCTCATTAAATCATAAAGGCATATTAAATTAAAAAAAGTAAGATAAATAATGTCTTATATAATATTTAATAATATTTTTATCAAATATTAATTTATTTGATAAAATTATAAGTGATTTAATAATAAAATTAAATGCTTAAACTCTTTTACTTGGTTTAAAAATATAACTCTTAAATACAATATTTCATAAATCAAGAGTTATAAGTTTTAATAGGAGTCTAACAAATTTATAAATAAAAATCTAATTATTTTTTTTACGTTATTTTATGTCAAAAAAAGGTTTTATATAATACAAACTATAGTTAAAAAACAAGTTTTATGTGCTTTCTATCACCAAAGAAAATGTTAAAAAGGGAGGAATTATACTTCATTAATTTTTCATACAAGAGATTCTTTGAATTTTAAATAAATTAAGATATATTTTTAATAGTGTAAAAAATATAAAATTTTAAAATTCATCATTAAAATTAATTTTTACCTAATTATTCATACATAAATATAAATATAATTATATCTTCCATGTAATTCCATGTTCCTAAGTTGTTTTGAATGCATGAGTGGAAGATTCGACATATCAAAAGTCATTTACATATAACACAATAATTTCAAAGGTGATTTGTACACTTAATTTTATTTTTGTTTACAGCTATTAGATGAGATGGTAAGTACTCAAGAATTTGTGAACTAGAAAAATGAAAGTTAATCTAGCAAAATAGGTTTATTTTTTCAAATAAAAAAGTCTCTAAAAATGATTTTAATTTTAAAATTGCATATTAAATTTTACAGTTTGGACAACAAAAGTGAAAAATAAAAAAGGAATAAAATTGTTTATTTCCAATAAATCTATTAGATTATGAAGTTTTGTTATTTCTTTTATCCATGTTTTTCCACTCTATGGCAGAGTAAAAATATAACAAATGAAAAACAATTAAAACAAGAATCCCAGTTTTCTTTTATTTTGAGATTTGAAAAAAAGAAAAAGAAAAAAGAAAAGGGCAATCCGAGAGGCCCCTTTGAAACAATAATACAAGAATAGAGAATCAAGAGGTAGAAACGACAACACTTTTGGACCACGAGCTTAAAATATACCAGCCTGCAACGTCTCTCTGCACAGCATGCGCATAAAAAGCTGCGTCTGTCTCAAATGGACGTCGTGTCGCCCTTCCAACAAAATTCCTCGACGAAAACCTTGAATGCTTGTACGAAAAATACAACACACCACAGAAAATGAAAGAAAATTGAGTTATACTAGAAAAATGTGAGGAAAATAATATATTTTTTTATTCATTTTTAATTAAAAAATTATTAATTTTCTTATTCAATTAATAAAATAATTATCATATTTATATTAATTTTTATTAATAATAATTGATTTTAATATATTAATAATTTAAAATTATATCTTCTTTTTTTTTTTCACTTCTCACTCTTTTTTAAATAATTTTTTTTTAAAATTTTTCTACTCACACCACCTCCTCCGAAAAGAAAAGAAAGCATGAAAAATATGATCATTCATTTCAAGTAAAAATTTTATTTTTTTTCAATATTTAATAAATTTAAATTTACATTTTAAATATATATAATTTTTAAATTAAATATATACAATTTAAAAAATAGATTTTCGTTAGGCTGATGAAGTCTTCTCTACCTTGAAATATCACCCTACTTTTTTTTTTTTTTTATCTTTTGTTTTTTTTTTCGTTTCTTCCTTTTTTATTAAATTGCCCGGATCAAACAATAACGCTTATACACTTTTATCTTATTTAATGTTACCGGTCGAGAAATCTTTTTAGACTCAATTATGCTCGTATGTACTTAAAAATAGTAAGTCTACAAGTTAATCTACTTTTTTTTTTTTTAATAATAATAATAATAACGTAATTAATATTAAAAATAATTACAATTATATTAATATTTAATATCTCTCCTTTTATGTTGTATAAAATTTATTTATATAGTAAAATTTTAATTTTTGATAGAATCTATATCCATATGTAAATATATGTTACTAAGAAAGAAAAAAAAATTAAATTTTGTTTATGTGGAAATTTTTCATAAATTTGTAATTTAAAAATATTAAAATATAAAATAATTATAGAGATTGAATTATAATTAAAGTAATATTCTATCAATAATTAATATATATTTAATTGTAATCAAATAAATATTTTATTGATTTATATAATCTTTTTTTAATTATAATTGAATTATTATTATTATTATAGTAGTTTTCAATAAAAGAAAATAAAAGGAATAAAAGAAAAATTAATATCAAATTCTTTTTTGAGAAAAAAATGATAAATTTCTTAAAAAAAAAAAAGATTACTCTGAAGTTTCTTAAAAAGAGGAAGAAAAAAGAAAACTACTTTAATTTTTTTTTTGTTCTTAAAAAAAATCCAAATTTACCTTTTCTAAAAAGGAAAATTATTCATGATCTAAGTTTTATTTTTTTATTTTTTATTTTAAAAATAGAACTCTTAAATTCAGTTTTTGTTATTTTAAAAATTGATCATAATTTAAAATTTTTAATTCGTTTCATTTGAATCAAACAAAAAAAAGGGGTTTAAGTTCTAATAAATATAATAAAATTTCATGTAGTGCAAATCTAATATTAATAAATTAATATTTACTATAATATTATATAAGTATTTAATTGAATTTTTAGATAAATTTTTTTATTATTTTTGCAGTATTTATAAATCCTAATATGAGAGCTTTTTTTTTTTCGTAATATATCTAAATATGAGATTTATGGGGATCTAGTCGAGCCTTTTTAATAATTTTTTCAGTAATATTTTTTTTAAATAGATTTTTTAATACGTATTATTAAATTTTATATTTATTATTTTGTGTAATCGATTCTTACAAAAGCGTTTCAGAAAACAACCTGAGTTGACTCGGTAAATATGATGAATAAATGCTGTTTTTATTTTTATTTTTTTATTTCGGGATAAAAGCCTCTTAATTTATCAGTCTTTATATGTATGTCTACGTATCCGTCTATCTCTCTCTACGTCGCTTTCTTTAGCTAAGCCTCTCTCTTTCCCTCTCTATTGCTTTCTCTCTCTTTGTAGTTTCTGATTTCAGACGCACACACGCACAAGCACACGCAACAACGCAAGACATCAGAAGAGGAACTTCCTGTCTCTCTCTTCTCTTCTATGTTCGCAGCTTTGTAGCTTATCATTGTTGGTTTGTGTCTAAATGGCTTATCATTGTCCCCAAGACCAAGGGCCATGAAGGTCACCGGCAACCCGAATTTAACGGCGACATTTCTGGGAAACACCGCATCTTCCAAACCCTTAAACCCACGCTTGCCCCAACCTGACCCAGATCCCAAGCATTCTTCTTCCCCCAGGCCTCGGCGCAGGGCCCGAAACCCGAGCCTGATCCGGTTGAGAAAATCCGGAGCCCCAACTGGGACACGGAGCCGGCCCGAGACGCCGTTGTTGAAATGGAAGATTGAGGATAGAGAGCCAAATGCTGACGCTGAAGACGATGGGGAAAACCCTGAGACTGGGGGCCGGGGAGCTCTTCGGAAAAGCCCGAGGAGGGTGTCGGCCAGGAAGATTGCGGCTGGGTTTTGGCGGTTGCAGCTGCCACCAGAGACTGTGGCAGCTGGAAGTGGGGAGAGGAGGAGGAAGGATCCGTTAGGTCTTCAGGTGATTTTATGTTCTATACTTTCTTTTTTTGTTCGACTATGTTTTTGAAAGATCTGTTAGTTGTGATAATTGAGATAAATGAATAAATGTGCGAATAAGAAATGGGGTTGGGGGTCTCCTTACATTTTCTCCAGTAGGAATGGCTAAATGGGATCCGGCTGAAATGGGGGTGGGGGTCTCCTTACATGTTCCCCAGTAGGAATGGCTAAATGGGATCTGGCTGAATAGGTTTGATTATTTCGTTAAGTTGTGTTGAATATAATTTGATTGACAGTAGTTTATTTCTATGACTTGGTATGATGCTTAGTTTTGAAGTTTAAGTTTGAACTTCTCGACTCATGATTATGATGCTGATTGTAATGGTTTGTTAATTATTCCTGGTATTAATTAGTGTCTCTTAACATCAAAATGAATATCATCACCACCCTCCCTGACCCCCCCCCCCCAAAAAAAAAGAGAATAAAGTGTGAGCTTGTAGGGGACCAATTAGTCAAGAAATGTAGTTTGTAGGACTTAACTGATACAATTGGTAATTGTGGTCTCTCTCCCTCATAGTTTGAATTTAATTTCAGAACCTTTTGCAAGGTTGGCTTTGATTTCTCAAGTTGGTATATGTATTTGATTGTGTCTAGGGCATCCATGCTTTGCTCTGAATGGCCTTTGGGCCTTGGTTGTTCAGCATATTTAAGTTTTGAAATTGGGCGTTGCTTTGCTTTAGATTGCTTGTAGTTAATTAATCATTTTATTTGTGGTATCTGAATCATATAGCCTTTGAAAATGTAGTTGTTGCTAAAAGTTTGGAGTAAGCTTATCAGGAAGTTGATTGTTAGATGATGCTTTAACCATGTGGAACCTAATCAGTGGAATTTAGAAATTCTGACTAAGTTTGTTGTGTTCATTTCTGCAGTCTGGTTCTCATCATGCGGCAGTCGCATTTGTACCTCGTAACAATGGAAAATATGAAACAAAGGATCTGCTAGAGAGCCCTGCTTCTGTCTCTGACACAAAAAAAGGATTTTTCTGTAAGGTATGTTGGTTCTTGAAATTCTGTAACTAAATTGTTAGTTCGAGTTGACCTGTTATGTTGAAACTATTATGTGTTGGTTTTAAAGTGAACTGAAGTATGACTATTTTGGCTGTCATCTTGCTCACCTGGCATGCATGTTTTGGCCAAAAAAAAAAAAACCATTAGATGCTCTATTCCTGTGTCATATTTTCTTTTGTATGACTCTTTTGTTGTAATCATTTATTTATCTTCCTTATGTTCAAAGTTGCGTACTCTGTTCTGCACAAACACCTATAGCCAAGTATGATGGCCAGATTTAGGGTTGATTTTGTATCTAGTTTTGTGTTTCTGCTCTGGAAAGTATCAAAGTGACGCTTACTCTTCACATGCATGCTACTAGGGATTATCGGTTAAAGTATAACTCTTTGTTGCAATATTCTGCAGTTTAGATGTTATTATTTGAATATAATTTCTTATCTGCTTTTTTGACCCCTCTTCAACAAGATCATCGATATTCCTGAAACTTAAACTTCACCTATTGTATTGCTGTTTTAGCCAAAAAAATAAAAATAAAAATGTAAATTTTATTCCATGGACAAAAGTAGCTGTTTTGGCCATGGTGAGAACAATGAAATTGAGCTGCTGATATCCAAATAATCTATCACTTATGGCTTTTCTTCAACCATATAGGAATCCATAAGAGTTGCAGAACACATTTTTGGTTCTGATTCTCTGATGTGCAACATGAGTTTCATACTTCAAGCATAAAATTTGATTAGATTTAAAATTTGATGTAGATGCTTTGATGTGTTTTGACATTTGTGTTCCATAATTCCACGGTTATGGTTCAATCACATGATAGCCTATTCCCATGCATTTCCCGTCCCTCTCTCCCCCGCATGCTCCCCTCCCTGTCTTCTTGTTTTCTCTCCTACCCCCAAGTATATATCTAATTGTAGTCCTGTTGCCTATTTTAGGTGGAGCCTTCCTTTCAGTTTTCCAATCCTGCAATGGAGAGTGCAACTAAGTGGGATCCTGTCTGCTTGGGAACATCAGATGAGGCATGTCAAATTTACAGCCATATGAAGTGTCTTAATCAACAAGTGAGTGCTAGCTCTGTGGTCCCTGCACTTGAAGCTGAACTGGAGCAGGCTCAAGCACACATTCAAGAGCTGGAGGCTGAACGAAGCTCCTTAAAAAAGAAATTGGAGCATTTCTTAAAGAAAGTTAGTGAGGAAAAGGCTGCCTGGAGGAGCAGAGAGCATGAGAAAATCCGAGCATTTATTGATGATGTTAAAACTGAGTTGAACTGTGAAAGGAAAAATCATCAAAGATTGGAGATAATGAACTCCAAATTGATTAATGAGCTGGCTGACACAAAAGTATTAGCCAAGAGATACATGCAGGATTGTGAAAAGGAAAGGAAGGCAAGAGAATTGATTGAGGAAGTGTGTGATGAGCTTGCTAAGGAAATTGGAGAAGATAAAGCTGAGGTTGAAGCTTTAAAAAGGGAGTCGATGAGACTTCGAGGGGAAGTGGATGAGGAGAGGAAGATGTTGCAGATGGCTGAGGTCTGGCGTGAAGAACGTGTTCAAATGAAGTTGGTTGATGCAAAAGTGGCACTTGAAGAGAAGTATTCTCAGATGAACAAGCTTATCGCTGATTTAGAATCTTTTATAAGGTCAAGAAATGCTAATTCAGAATTGAAGGAAATGAGACAAGCAGAATTGCTTGTGCAGGCTGCTGCTTCAGTGAATATTCAGGACATGAAGGAATTCACGTATGAGCCTCCCAACTCAGATAATATATTCTCTATTCTTGAAGATGTTAAGCGTGGTGAGCCCAATGAAAGCGAGATTGAACCATGTGTAGCCTACAGTCCTGCAAGCCATGCCTCAAAGATTCACACTGTGAGTCCTGAAGGCAATCTCATTGACAAGAATGGTCACAGAAATTTTCATGCATTTGTTGACCAGTACGGTGCTATAGAGGAAGATGAGAGTGGCTGGGAAACTGTGAGCCATTTTGATGATCGGGGCTCAAGTTACTCACTAGATGAGAGTGTCCCGTCTGTTAATAAGAATCACCGGGACAGTAATGTCTCAGGGAGTGGAACAGAATTGGAAGAAAATGGTTGTAACTACACCCCAATTACTGAAATCAGTGAACTTTGCAATATGCCAACAAAGCATGCCAAGAAGGTCTCATCCATTGCAAGGCTCTGGAGATCAGGCCCAAATAACGGGGATAACTACAAGGTAATCTCGGTGGATGAAATAAACAGCAGGCTTTCAAATGGAAGGAAATCTAACGGGGGAATTTTATCCCCAGATCAGGGTTCGGGAAAAGGTGGACTCAGTCCTCCAGTTCTGGTGGATCAGTGGAGTTCACCCGACTCTGAATATCCCCGCATAACTCGAGGAATGAAGGGGTGCATCGAATGGCCCCGGGGAGTGCAGAAGTATGCTTTAAAGGCAAAGCTCTTGGAGGCAAGAAAGGAAGGTCAGAAAGTCCAGCTGCGTCATGTACTTAAACAGAAGTTCTAGATCCAGTGATACATAACTTGCTCATTGATGTTACTGATAATGCTAGATCAAAAATAATTAGTCATTTCCGACCTTTGCAATGAGCCTTTACTGCTGTTGTAAATGCTAGGGATAAGATGCACCACCATTTGCTCCGCTGGAGTAGGGCCTGGGTTGGTATAAATGTGGAAACCAATACCATGGGCATAACTCGTTATGGAAAGTAGCTTTCCCTTGTAAAATTATTCTGCAAAATCTATTTTAAATGATTTACTAAAAAATAAAATAGCCTTAGTTTCTCATGTTAACATTCTTGAACCCCTTAAAGGGTTCACGGAAAGCTGGTTAGGGCATTTTACCTCGCCTTTGCACTAATGGATTGCTCGTGTGTTGCACCATTTGTTGGGATATGAGAATAAAAATTAGAAAAAAAATTATAAAGATAAGAAAATAAGAGATTAATCTCTCTTATGATATTTTTCAGATAATTTTTTTAAGGAATTAATCTCTAATTTATTAAAATAAATTTGATATAATTTTATTATTTATTTTACAAGTATAAATAATAAATTTATACAAAATTAAATAAATTAAAAAGTTAAGTAAATTAAAATTTTTTAATAAAAATTATTAATAATTTTTTAAATTAAGAGAACTAATTAAAAATTTATTTTAATTTATTATTTTTTTAGTCTAATTTTCTTTTATATAATTTTATCTATCCGATAATTTGTGATAATAGTAATTTTATCACTCTATCTTCTGTATAATTTTATTACATGCACATAAAGTAAAAATTGTATTACTAATTTGAAAAAAAGTTAAATTAATATCTTTTAAAGTTTGCAACTACTTAATACACAAATTTATAATCTTTTAGATGTAATAAAAAGATATTAATATAAATAATTTAACCTTTTAATAAGAGTTTTAATTATATATATATATATATTTTTTGAAATGTAAAAGTTCATCCATCTGTAACATTAACGACAAATTTATTGTAATTTTTTTATTAAAAAAATAAATTTTTTGACAATTTTTTCATCAATGTGCTTTAAGGAATTCATTGATTTTTATAGTTTATGAATTAAAATATCTTGTCAAATCATAAAATATGAGCTCATACATATCTTTAACATAAAATTCATAACAATGTAGAGACGTATAATTATTGTCTACTTCATTAGTTCTCTTAACTGGTTCAATTATTAAATTTTTTTCTTATTTATAATAATATTATTTATATCACTTTTCATCTCAATGTTAATATAATCTTTTTGTCATCCGTTATTTTAACTGTTTATAAGTTAAATTGTTAGTGTTATTAGAATGAATTAAAGAATATAAATTAATATTACTATTAATAAATTTATTAATTTCTTTAGTGATTGAGTGATAATTTTTAGTGTCTAACTTCTTTTTTTGTAAGATAGTCACTATAATTGTTCATGATTGACAAACTTTAACTTTTCGTCAGATGTCGGGAATAAGTTTTTCAATGAAAGTAATAACCAATTATTTTTTTAATCAGTTTTTAACTCAATTAATAAGTCACTTGAAATAACTCTGATATTCTAGAATAATTGATATTTGATGAATTTTTGTAAGTTTCTCATCAATACTGTGATATTTTGAAAGTTCAAAATACACAAGAAGACTTTTGATAAAGTTTGTTCAAATAAAAACTCTAACACAAGTTTCAAATTAATCGTATCATTGAATAATATTATCTTTCAATTGAATATAAGTATTTTTTACCTTAAAGTGTCCTACGGTAAAAATGAAATTATTTTTTAACCTTAAAAATTCATCTTACGGGGTCATTTTTGTTTCAACAAGAAAATTTTACTTTCAAATATGATTGTATATAGTCTCTGTTGATGACTTCAAAAAATTCTCATGATATTTTCTGTTTATTGAAAGATTTAAACATATTGTTTTCTAAATGATTATTTGTTATTGTTATGATCATTTATTCAAATCTTTTAAAAGACACTTGCATGTGATATATGAATTTTTTAAGATCAAATGTTTTAGTATCAAAATTTAATGAGTTGTGTAAAAATACAAATCGATAATATCAAAAATTTTCTTTTGATATAAGTAAAAGGTTTAAAATATATATATATTTTTGGTGGTGGAAATTTGAAACAAAGAAAGGAAATTTGAAACAAAAATGAAACTTTAAAAATACTGATGCCAAATATTAGGATACTAGGAATCAAAAATAAAAAAATTTACAAAAATAATAAATAGAGGATTGATGTTTTTGAAAGAATCAACATTCATTTTACTAAAATAAATTTGATATGATTTTATTATTTATATTCGTTAATCCATATACTTTATATATATATATATAATGATTCACTAATTATTAATAATTAAATAATAAATTTATATAAATTAAAAAATATTAATAAAATTAATAATAATAATTTTCTAATCAAAATAATCTTATCACCATTTTAATACAATATTTCTATTTTCTTAATGCTTAAGTAATGCTAGTCTTTTTGTTACTGGGGATGATTCTTACGTATTGAAGATATATATATATATAAGGAGAGAGATAGACATATATCACTCAACTAGTTCAATTATTAAAAATTTCTTTTATTTATAATAATATTATTTATATCACTTTTCATCTCAATGTTGGTATAATCCCTTTATTATCCGTTCTTTTAATTGTTCTTGAGTTAAATTGTTAGTGTTATTGTAATGAATTCAAAAATATAAATTAATATTACTATTAATAGATTTGTTAATTTCTTTAGTGATTGAGTGATAATTTTTAATGTATAACTTCTTTTTTTGTAAGATAGTCACTACAATTGTTCGTGGCGAACTTTAACTTTTATATGTCCGCAATAAGTTCTTCAATAAAAGTACTACCTAATTACTTTTTCAATCAATTTTTAACTCAATTAGCAAATTACTCGAAACAACTCTGATATTATAAAATAATTGATATTTAATGAATTTTTGTAAATTTCTCACCAATATTGTGATATTTTAATAAGTCCAAAATATACAATAAGGCTTTTGGTGAAGTCAATTTAAATCAAAACTTTAACACAAGTTCGTATCATTGAATAATATTATCTTTCAACTGAATATAAGCATTTTCTACCTTAAATGTCATAGGGTACGGTAAAAATGAAATTATTTTTTAACTTTAAAAATTCATCTTATAGGGTTACTTTTGTTCCAACGAGAAAATTTTACCTTCAAATATGATTGTGTATAGTTTCTATTGATAACTTCAAAGGATTCTCATGATATTTTTTGTTTATTAAAAGATCTAAACATAATGTTTTCTAAATGATTATTTGTTATTGTTATAACCATTTATTCAAATCTTTTAAAAAATTCTTACATGAGAGATATGAATTTTTTAAGATGATATGTTTTAGTATCAAAATCTAATGAGTTGTGTAAAGATATAGTGTAAGACTGCAAATCGATAATATCAAAAATTTTCTTTTGATATTGGTAAAATGTTTAAAATATGTTTTTTTTTTTTTTGGTGGTGGGAATTTGAAACAAAGTAAGAAAATTTGGAATAAAAACAAAACTTTAAAAATATTGATGTCAAATATTGGGATACTAGGGATAAAAATAAAAAAATTTACAAAAATAATAAATAGAGGATTGATGTTGTTGAAAGAATAAACATTTATTTTACTAAAATAAATTTGATATAATTTTATTATTTATATTCGTTAATCCATATACTTTACACGTGTATATAATGATTCACTAATTATTAATACGTAAATAATAAATTTATATAAATTAAAAAATATTAATAAAATTAATAATAATAATAATTTTCTAATCAAAATAATCTTATCACAATTTTAATACAATATTTCTATTTTCTTGATGCTTAAGTAATGCTTAGTCTTTTTGTTACTGGGATGATTCTTACGTATCGAAGATATATCTTTTTCTCTTAATAATATATATAAGGAGAGAGATAGACATATATGATCATTGTAAAATTTGTTCATAGACTCATTTTTATCTTCCAATACACTTTGAAAATTGCTTATAATATTTAATATGTACATTTTATTAGTTTTTAGTATATACTGACTCTTTTACGTGAATTGATAAAAGCTTTTTCTCTGTTGCTCTTCGGTTGCAAAGTAGGTTTATTACCTATTGGATATAAATTGAAAAGGTGGCGTTTTTGCTGGTTTGGATGAGTGTAAAGTAGAATAGTAAATACTCTTAATAAGAGTGATCAAACTTAAGTGAACGAGCTGAGAAAAAAAAAAATTGAAAATTTAATTTGATTTGAGAATGTTTAATTAGCAAGAGTTTATAACAATTAAGTTTTCACCTAATTTAGTGCATAATAGAACATAATCAAACAATCAAGAAAAAGAAATTATATGTAATTAATTTTAATTAAATTTGAGATTAAAAATTTATTGTGGCTGCTATTCTGCTGCACAAACATTGTGCTGTACATTCCTTCAGCCGACCTTTTTGGGCGCCTCGCCCTTTAGAAAGAAACACAGCTTCTTATTCTTTATCGCATTGAATTGACTACATATTTTGTCCATTAAAGACTATTTCACTTTCAACTACATTTAGATAAAGATGATAGTGCGAGTTCGATATCATAGAAAAATGGGAATGATAATGCTGCTATGCTATGCAAATCTTTATTCAGATTGCAGAAAGTCACAAAAGATGTAATTGCCTAGTCTTTGCTGAGAGAGATTTCATCTCATTGGTTAAAACTTTTAACTAATATTAGCATTCAGGCTTTCAGCCTCTTGCTGTGAAGAGGTGATCCTATACGCATGCTCCTCACCAGTGAGTTTATCAACTGTAGTAACCCACTTACTTCTTCAATGGCTGCTGCCTCTTAGCAGGACACTGACAAGAAGTTTGTTCCCATTTTGGTCACCAGCAGCCCCTCACCAATGGGTAAAAACTGGGTCTTGAATTCACTGGGCCATTCTCCCTTACGAAAGGCATTATACCCAACGACAACAACTCCTCTTCCATCTTTGCACATTCTTGTGAGGCGGCGAATACCCCATTTGGATCATCAAATGTTGCAATCGACAAGAACAAAATCTGCCCTTTTGTAATTGTTTGGCAGTAAGGACTTGGCTTCTCCCCACTGACAAACTCAACACAATCTGCATAACGTCCTAGAGCATGTTTTGGTTTATAGCTTTTGGACCTTGTAGGTAAAATGCACACCACCTTACCACCCGTTTGAAGTGCAGCAGCCACTAGTACAGGGCCAACGAATGCTACACCATTAGCTGTGCACTGTTGCCCGCAGAGGCTGCATCGGGCTCCTTTCCTGTTTTCCCCTGTATAAAATGAAGCACCCAAATCACGGAAAAATAAACAGATCAGTATTTTTTTTGTTTTTTTCTTCAAATGGATTCACATTCTTCTGGAAGTAGAACCTGATGGTGCTATTGGTTAAATGCTCACCATTTTCAAAGCTTGGAGAAAAGCTTTGGTGGCATTCTCAGCTGACCAATCGACCATTTTTCGTTTCGTATTTTGATGCAAAGTGATCCTGATAGTCAATTGTACAGGTATTGACTGTATATATATATATATATATATATACTTGGTTAATGTTTGTTAACCAAATTGAACTTAAGAAACATGTACAGTTCCAAAAGTTTCGGTTTTGCAAGAGTTTCAGTTTTGCAAAATTAAAAATCAAAACTCTACGATATATCTGTCTGATTATATTTCGTAAGAGAAAAGAGTGCAAAGTAGCAAAAAGATGGAGAACAAGTTCAATGCACTAGAAACTAGTGTCTAATATGTAGATTTTACACTGGAAAGAGAGAAATTGTTTCAAGACAAATTAAAAACTAACTGAAAGCCTCAAACCCGACAAGCTAGGAATCTTGACTTGAGTTTCTACTCATCTACGTACAGTGATCGCCAACCTCTGCACCTTTTTCAAAGTATCAGTCTATTTAACTGTGATGTCCTGAATAATCAACAACAACAAACAACAAACGATGACAACAAACATAATTTTAATCTCAAATTTAATTAAGGACCAATACACAGAAATAACCAGCATTTCCCGAGGGCTAATAGAGACATGAACCCATGACCGGTTCAGCAGAAAGCCGAATGCCAAGTTTGAGTTTTGCTCGAAACTAGCAATAGACACGGTCATGGGAGAGAGAGAGAGAAAGAGGAATCTGTGCATGACCCAATTGCCCCCAACAACCAACACACAGATCCAAGCCGGATCACGTTGCCTGGAATGCGCACCCACACATTACTCTTTGACACCCGCACATCGATATGATACTGTTCTGGAGTGATACCCACCATCCTTCTAATATTTTTTCATAATCAGGTTATCAGAACGAGGTCCACTCGGTCGAATTTCCTTTGCTTCTGCTTTGAATATTTTGAAGCTTGCAGTAACATTTGGCTCCTCGTGTCGTTGCCTCACTTGGTTCTTTTTTTTTTGGGGGCGGGGGGGGGGGTGTAATGCACATTGATCATCACAAACATTGGCAGTCCATGAACGGAAAAGTTATACCTGAACCGGCTAGCACTACACCAGTACAGTTGTTTGAAGACTTAATACAGTTCATGCCCAAGAACGAGTTAGAGACTATAATAGCCTCTCCCTCTCTCTCTCTCTCTCTCTCTCTCTCTCTCTCTCTCTCTCTCTCTCTCTCTCTCTCTCTCTCTCTCTGTATATATAATGCAAAATTCTCAAGTCCCAGATAAATTATAAAAACCCAATCAAGTTGAAGAATCTTGGGAAAATGACCAACATGATTGGAAGTCATTTTTATTAAAGTTTATTTTTATGGGTGTTTTTCAATTTAAGCTCTTGCTTCAAAAAATTTGTCTATTACAACAAAACTTTTGAACCCTATCTATGTTTATTTTGCTTCTCTCTTCTATTTGCAAAATTATTGTGCTTTAATAAGAAGCGTCTTGGAGTGCTTCTCTCTTTACCAAAATAATAGTTATCATTGTTAAGTGCTTCTCTTCGTTTCCTTTGTCTTAATTTTCCATATATGGTTGTTTAGCATATTTAAATATCTATATGCATTTGTACTTGTTTATTAAATTTGCAATTAAAATTGTAATTTCATAGTAAATTGGCATCATAACTTATTTTAATAAAAATTTAAATAGTAATTTTTGACGAAATTAAAATTTACCACCTTTATGTTCTTCTTAATTATACAAGTATATTGAAAATTTAATTTCTTGTCATGATTATATTGTCAAGACAATTGAAGAGGTCATGTACTCATTTTAAGGGATATAATGATTTTTTCCTTGTTATTAGAAGAACTTATTTACTCACATCCAAAGAAATACACATTTTGACATATTAATATTCTTTGAATTACTTTAAAACCAACAACTATATTACAATTAAATAATTTTGTAATTATTTGTATTAAAGACGAGACATATTTATTTTCATCAGTCCTTAATTAGGAGTTACTATGTTAAGTTTATGTAATTAACAGATATATTTCTTTTGAAAAAGACAAAAAAAAATTAAGGATGATAAAATATAAAATTCTTAGAATATGAATCATATAGAAATAATTAAGCTAAACAATTAAAAATAATGACTGACAAGATTAAAAGTCATTTTTATTGAAATTTATTTTTACAAGTGTATCATAATATATGTTTTTATATCTAAATATTTATTTTTTATTATCAAAAAATTATTTTATTTAAAAATTTAAACCGTTAAATAAATATTAAAATATAACTCAGTTCAAACAAAATTTTGTATAAATAGACGTACGGAGGAAAACCTAACTACCACTAACTTCCAAGTACTCATCCACACAATACATTATTACAACTATGGGTTGCATATTTTTAATAACTGATAAACACAAGGATTAGACATTACATTCTAGGAGACTGAATTGGGATCTCTTCTATTTCAAATGTCCAAATATTACTTATATAGTCCTCAAGGCCAGAAACAATACGCTCAATGGAGCCGTTTCGATTAGAGTACGCCCTTCTAAAAGAAAATTACGACCATGAAATGCCCCAGAGTGGGGTAAGATGACTGAAAAATAAAACAAAACAGAGCCATCAACAGCAACTTCAATTAGATTTTTCCGTGCCAAATTGAAGTATAAATTGGAAACGAGGACTCACACGTCGCACCGCAAACAAATGAGTCATTAACTGTCAAACACAGCATCCAAATAGACAAACCATTCTATCAACTTGGCCATAATGTAGCACTATTATGTTACACTTTTATGATTACTAGCATGCAGGAGCTAAATTCAAAAAGTATGGTATACTTATTCTATGTTGATCCTAACAACCCTATTGGTTCTTTCACCGGAAGGATAAGTCCTAGGTTCAGGGTCAAATCCTCTTCCTCCAACATATTGGTCTTGTTCAGAAGATGGTAGCGCCCGACCACCCCAAGTTGCCCCAGACTTCCGTCCACTGCTGTTAGAAGCTACATTATCGTTGTCAATTATAAGAGTATTAGAAATGTACTCAGAATACATTGATGTTTTAAAATATCGGTCATTATACAAATGGCACAAAGGTCCCAGTTGCTCTAAGCAAGAAACACAGACCAAATATAATTAATCAATAGGAAAAGAAGACCTTAATACAATGAGAAGCATGCCATAAAGATCCAACAAATAATCATCTCATGTAGTCATAGGTTCATCATTCTAACCAAAAGCAAACATAAGATCCAAAGCACAAAATCCCAGAAGACAAGCAAGCAATAATTACCTGTGGTTTTGTAAGTGCTCAATTGATCATTCCAGCCACGTAGCTTTCCTTTGGCATTGTCATTCCATGCTTCTTCAAAACCCGGAAGTTGATCTTGAAAATATACAAAATTAGTCCTACAATTAATTGATGTGAAATTCTAAATAACTGCAGGAAGAAGGGGAAAAACCTTTATTTAGGTTGTGTAAAGTCTGCACGGTGTCAACCTTTCCATCTGAATTGAGCTTCCTTGTGACAGAATGGCCCTGCAAGAAGCAAAACAGTGTCAAAGCAATCACCACAGGGGTACCACAAATTCAAAAGTGCATAACAGTAATTACCTTATCATGTATTCCTCTTGAGATACGATGCGTTGCTTGACCTGTTGTCTTATCAGCTTCTTTCCTCTCCTCAATCACCACCTGGAACATAACCATAAAATTGTAATAGGAAGAAATAGAAAACAATAAAAACTTTCCCAGCAAAAGACTACTCACTCCATCAGCGCCTGTCCTTCTGGTTCTTGTAGAGGTGTAATAGGCTCCATCCACACCACCATATGCGACTTTGCAGGTCTGAAAATTGAAACTATGTGCCTGTGGTTCTGTTCTTTGTGTCCTATCATAATCATTACTGCAATTCACATCCTCACTTTTCTGTTCTGCTGCATCCAGCACAATTGTCAATAACATGTGCACGTTTTAAAAAGTTAGAATAACAAAAGTAGATATGAAGTTTGGCTACCATAAGAATCCTCATCAGGATGCTCAACTGATGGTTCTTTGTTTGAGGCAGTATGATTTTTACGGTTAATCTTCTTTTCCACTGCATGCATTTCTTCTTCTTCCTCACCATCCGAGGTCACTTCTTCTATTACTATGCCCTTTGCCCTATCAGAGTGAAATACATCACCAGTTGCAGAATTCTGAGGTGCAGGCCCACACGATTCAAAAATGCTATCAAATGGTCGAGTAAAGAATGGGTCATCGAATGGATCTCGGCCTCCAAACAGGCTAGGCATCATACGGAAGCCCCCAAAATGAGCAAAAGGATTGCCCAAACCAAAGAAATCATTTCTACCTTCTCTTTCCCTCTGCATTCTCCAGACGCTGCCAACACGTCAAACACCAGAAATCAACATAAAAACAAACAGCGTACAAGAAAATAATAAGCCGGTATATGTTAAATGATCTTAAAAAAAATCAAAACATAGCTTCAGCAAAATAAAGTAAAATTTTACTCGTGAACAGGATTGGAAAATGGAATTATCAACCAATAATTATCACAAAGAATAAAATTCGCCGTGTAACTACTCCTGCTAGGAAAATCAATCGTGTAGCTCAAGATACACATGCAGAAATTGTCTGTTAAGCCAAGAAAATCAATTAGCAACAAGGATTTAAAATCAGCATACGCATTCATTCAAACGTCGAGTAATCGAATTCTGGCAATTCATTTCATTCCGCAGGAATACTTAACATAGGTAATCGAAATTTAATTTACAAACCAGCGCTATCATCGATCGAACGAAGCGGTTAGATTATTCACTTTTTTCTTCTATCTTTATGAATATTTCCTATGCTAGGTAGGTGCCGTCGCTGCGTTGCGTTTGGCTGCAGAGTAAATGAACGGAAAACAAACGAGAATGTCACAGAGACTTACCGGAAAATTAGTTCCACCGATCAATTGGGACGACCCGAGATTCCGGCAGCGCTAAGTTAGGAAGTTTCCAGTAACCAGGATGGCCTTTATATTTTTAGTCTGATATTTATATTTAAATTTAAATTTTGAGTGAAATAAGGAGGATGTGACACGTACCCCAGTTTACGTTCTTCCCTCACCTAGAACATTCGAGTCCCAATTTCAGCTTTAGACCTATTTTTAAATTTTATTTTATTTTTTTTCACTTGTTTTAAGTTATTTAACTTGGTGGTTGAGATAGCATTAGGCCCAAAAATTGATAAAATTGAACCGAAATTAAATTAATTTTATAATTAGTAAGTTGAATTAAATAAAATTTAATTTTTTACATTAAAAAATTGTAATTAATCAAATCAAATTAATATATATTAATCCTAATAATAGAAGAAAAAATATTTAGTAATACAATTATTAATTGTAAATAAATATTAATAAAATATTATTATATTTTAAATAATCATTTAATTATTTTATATATGATGAAAATAATAAATTTTCTTTTAAAAACATCAAATAATTATTTTATTTTATTTTATTGCATTTAAATTGGATTTTAAAATTTTTTATTAATTGAAAGCATAAATTTCAGTTCGATTTCATTTTTTAATTTATTATAATCAAAGTTTCCATTTTATTCGGATATTTACAGTTAACCATGAACTCTCCTCCCTACAATGGAATATAATAATTTTAATGTAATCAAATTATTGGACTGTTACATCCATTTAGGGCACATGTGTAATTTAATATGATAAATTGATTATTAGTCAAAATACAAAAATGTACAGCTGTAATACATTGGACGACGGCCAGATACTACAAGGCAACGTTGTGGTTGGACTGACTAAGAAAATGGAAACAATAGAAACTAAAAGAAAATGGGATAGAAGATTGACTTTCCACCCAGAACAGGTCTCTACCCCCAAGCATACAAGCAAAGACTAATCTCTATATTTCATTCAACGGTACAAGAAAAACTACAAGGACATCATCGTATCACATGAGTAAGATTACATCATCGTGTTCCCACTCAAGCCCCAGTAAGTACAACAAGAAGTTGGCTTCAGCCCCATTACAGCATCCTCTCCTAGACATTACACCCTATTATTCGCTCCTTGAAACTCTCTCTCTCTCTCTCTCTCTCTCTGAAATTTACAAAATAATGAATCATTTGGAACCCAAATTAGTTGCAACTTGTTTACAGGTTAGGATGCAATGGCACCTCTTATGAGGGGTTCCCATATGTGCCGCAGAAAAAGAATCCCAATTCTGCAAAATGCCGCACTAGCAGTTCTTAAAACTCCTGGGAATCAAGGTCAGGCTTTGATGGATATTCAAGACCTTGAAGAGCAGGCATACGCCGTACGTCTTCTTCTGAATAAGCTGGAATGAACCAGTATCGCTTATCTGCACCGAACACCTGAAACACAATATGCAATGAGAATCTCTAAATTGCCAATTCATGAAATGCAAAGCTCACAACAAAAAACATAAATGAGAAGAGAAAAATATTGCAGCTGAACACTCCAAACTGAATGTGATAGTCCATAGCACACTGGCAAAGCAAATATTGCAGTTGCATATGAAAATTCTGTGTCAGGTCAGAAAACCTTAGTCATTTCACTGCTAATAACTACTTGTTTGTTTTGTTTAAGGCAACTACCACATCATAGTCTGGTGACTCAGATTATTAATCAAAAGAAGTAAAAGTACAAGGTACAAAGAATAAGGGAAATTAAGCATATTAAAAGTTCCATTTTTTCCAGACCTGTTGCCTGATGTTATTCTAGTATAGCTAGAACAAATTCAAGAGAAAACCCCTGAACTATGTTTTTGAAAGTCATTGGAGGCTCAAGCAAAGTTTATGAACACCAACAATGGCAACAAAATGGAAAAGAAAAGATAAGGACCTGTTCAAAGTTCCTCCTTCGACCAAGATCATATCGCCATTTTGGTGAGGTCTTCTTCTCATATGCCTAATGACAAGACAACACCAGACCGATCAGCAGAAAAAATATGAAATTAAGCCCTAAATGATTTTATTTAGAAACTCATACTTAGATATCCACAATAGATAAGCATTACAAAACATAAAAGTTCATCAGCAAATTGATCTCCTGAAAAACTGTGATGTCCAGTGAAATTTACGCCCTCTACCACATTGGGTTTACATATGTCAAATGCCCTAGACAACCAATGTAATCATTGTATTGAAGATTCCTTTAGACACACTCTCTTAGGGTAAAACCTAATGAAGTACACAAAGCTAAGCAAAATAAAATACCTCAATGGTTGTGGTATTAGCAGCCACCAGTGATATGTGCATTATAAGAAATCCCATAACACTTAGAGCAAATGCCAGATTCAGAACTGTAAAAATGCAACAACTATTATATAGACGTATAGGATTTAATGATTAAGTTAGTTAGAGTTGGGCTAAGAATATCTTACCAAAGGAAAGAAATGTTGTTGCAAGGGTCCCTGGTGTTCCAGGAATTTCTCCATCACTAAAGAACGCAATAAAATGTGGCAATAATGACAAAGTCACCAGACTTGTCTCAAGAAATGTGTAGAACTGCATTGATGTTAAAAATTACAGTTATCGAGATTCCCGGAAAATTAAATAGATCTTGTCTGAAGAAATGTGTAAAACTGCATTGATGTTAAAAATTACAGTTAACAAGATTCCCAAAAAATTAAATAGATCTGTAACACAAACATTTGGACATATCAGATCGAGTGTATGAAGCAATAAAAACTTTTTTTTTATTGGTCATCAGTGACTTTCGGAATTAGACGGTAGCATGTACCTTCTATACATTGTCTATGTAACACATTTCTAGGCAGGTTCTATGTTTGAAATATATGAATGCACCATGAGGACATGCCAACAAGTTAACTGACCAACATATTTTACCATGAAGAAGCTATTAATAAGAAGACGAAGAAGAAGAAGAAACCAATTTAGATTGTGAAAAAAAAGCTTTCACATGGACTAGGAGATTCATTCGTTGACACAAAGATATATATAAAAAAAAAAAAGAAAAAAACAGAGAGAGAGAAGCACATGAGAATAGAAGTCAAAGCAGACTTACCAAAAATAGAAGGAAATACTTATAATTTAAAGCCCCGACACAATTCACAACCCAGACACAATGATGATCCATCTTCAGCACACACCTCCCACCTGAACAAACCAAATCAGCAAAATTCTCTTATCTGATGAGAGGAACAATTAACAGAACAACAGTTTATAGCTTTGTCTGAACCATTATTAAAAACTCACAAACAGAACAATGATGACAACGAGGTGGTTTCAGCTGGTTGCACTTCCGGCAGTACCGGACACTCTGATTTGATGAATCAGTCTGCAAGCTGCAGAACTCTGACCCATTTGAAGGATCTGCCTCTGCTCTCTCCTCGTCACTTGCAGGCCTCCAATTCGGAGGCACACTACCCGGGTCAGTTAAAACCACAGAAAAGTAACTCCACAATAGCATCACCAGCTGCAAATTCAAACAAAATTTCCATGTTCAGTTAGAGGTTCCACTTCAAGTAGAGGTGTTTGCTTTACACAAACAGATGTGTTACAGCAGTATTGCAAGTAAAAAATGCGAAATTAATTTCTTTAACATAAGGCATTAGGCGAGGACCCTTTCTAGCGTAAATCTCAAATTTCTAAACCAGAAAAAAAAAAGAAAAAAAAAAGTCAACATCTATCAGAAACAACTTCCAGATATTCCTTAATAACCCACAAAAAACATTAGACTGTGCCAGGAATTTTTCAAATTAAGAAACAGTCCAAGAAGAAAGAGAAAAGGAACAAAGCGGAAACGCAATTGGAAGGTAAGAAAAACATGGGGAAAAACAGAAAAAAAAACAATAAATGAGAGAGAATGATCGATCTTACCAGAAAATGAAATGGGGTCAAGACAGCTAGAGCAATGACACAATCAAGGCCACCTCCGTACAAAGCGGGGCCGTAGTTGGTCAAAACGACGGCGTAGTAGGTGACACCGACGACCCCGAGCACCGAGAGGATCATGATGGAGCCCAAACCACGGAGAGCCGTGCAGAACTTGAAGACATTCCAAGCCATGATAGCCCCGGATCTATGCATACTATGTAATTAAACAGAAAAAGAAATGAAAAAGTTTTGACAAGTCAAAGGAGCGGAGTCAACCCAACCCAACCCAATGTGTTTTCTATATTCCGCAACGTTTTGCTGCGAAACTTTTTTGGGATTCAGCTAGGGATAGTAGTAGGTGGATCATACGATGTTCATTGCATCCAAAAAAAATGATGAGAATAAGACAAAAGAGTGGATCTTTGTCAGTGAAATGTGAATTTAGGGTTTATGGGATTCCAAATTCAGAGTGGGTTCAGACAGATGGAGATTGGAAGGAATTTATAAATTTTTTTTTTCTTTTGTCAGTAAATGATAAGAGATAGAATGTGATAAATAGAAGTCCGAATTACCAAGAAAAATATGTTTGGGGTTTGGTTTTGCTATTGTTTGAAACAAGAAAACAACAACTCCTTTTATTGCCTCTCTCCTGTCTTTCAGTCCTGTCTCTTGCCTTCTTCGGTCCTCTTTGCATCTAGAAAGTCTGAATTAATTAAGACAACAAATAAGGGAAAGTCTGAATTAACGGATGAGTTTTAACCGTGACAACGACATTAAGGTGACTAGCAATGCCCATTCATACTGAGAGGACAGTCTTAACATATTTTTTTATATTAAAATTAAATGTAAATAAATAAATATATATATATATATATATATATATATCGAAACTTAGGAAGTTGGTGGTGCATTCTTACTGGCAGAAGAAATTTAAATTGATATAACTTATAAATGTTTATTCTCGTCTTAACGTTCACTTTTTTTTTTTATTGGTGGGGGAGGGGGGGATTGTCTAACACTGACCAGTTGGCTCATTGTTTTAGAGAAATCAATCTTTTCTGATATTGATCTTGTTAATATCTTATGTTTGTCATGCAGGGAGACAAGCTTGAAATTGTCATCCTGAATGCTGATGGTGTTCGCCGTGAATATATGGAACTCAGAAAAGATTGATCTATCCAAAACACAAATTGCTAAGGTGAAGGAGTTTGGAATCACATCACATGCCCTCGGTGGCAAGACTGATGTGAGGCATGCGATGTCATGGTTGTTTCAGGGTGTCAGCACATTGATTACAGTATAATTAAAATCAGCTCGATGTCCTTATTGATGAACATTTTATTGTTTGCATATCTTATTTCCGGTCTATATATACAGTTGATCTTCTGAGTTTCTAGTCTTTATATCAGGGGCTTCTAATTGCTTTGTGATTCAACGAACTAACAAAGTTTCCTTTTAAAAGATAAGTTAAATAAAGGTTAACTAAGCCCAATTATGTTCTTTTTAATGATAAGTACAATTAGGCCTTATGATGACATGAAACTTCATAGTTTGGGTGTATTTTTATTAATTGGTGTACTTTATATTAAAAAAAAAAAAACAAAGCTAGCAATTTCGTTATACAATCAGATATCTTCTTTCTTCTTGTAGCTTCTGATGCAAGGAAAAATAGAAGATATTACTTTACCAGTTGCTTGCTCACGCAATTGCCTGGCTGGTTGGGGGGGGGGGGGGGGGGGGGGCGGGGGGGGGGGGGGGGGGGGGGGGGGGGGGGGGGGGGGGGGGGGGGGGGGGGGGGGTGCAGGACAAAGAGGGAGCATTAATTTGCTTGGTATATATCTGATTGTGACACTGCAAAAGTGAATGCAAACTTACAGTTCATATATCTCTCTCAGTTGCAGATGCAGAAACAGTTTCAACCAAATCAACTGCTTCCAGTTGTGAAAGTGGTGTTACTGCATCCTGCACAGACAAATAAGATTTCAGTGCAGGTAAGATGAAATTGTTTCGAAAATTGCCAGTAACAAAGAATGTAAGCGAAGAGGACAAACCTGGGCAAGTAATATAAGAGGGGGCTGGGCGACTTCAATTGGTTGTCCAGGAAGGGGCATTATGAGTGTGGAACCAGAACCCTGGGAACTGTATCCAACCCTCTCATATGAACCAACAGCGTCATAACTGTACACACAGCCCTTTCCTAAGTTTTAGAAAAAAAAGAACATCAACTCATTGATAAATGCCTAAAGTTTTTTTTTTTTTTTTTTTTTTTTTTTTTTTTTTTTTTTGTGGGGGGTGTTGTGGACCCAGGGGGTGGGGGAGGAGCTTGTAAATGCCTCTTTTGACTTCTATTAACTTACCTGCATTATCAAGGCCACCCAAGACATTAAAAGCATAATAATAAGGAAAGAAGCATTTGTAGTAGAGGGTATTGGGGAGTAGTTGAGCCATTGCAGGGCAGCTCATCTGCTTCTTGTGTTGATGTTGGTAGATGTGAATTTTAAAAACATTGACAACAGATGGTACCATTGTCATAACAACTGTGTAATTATTGGGAAGTAACATAGTCTAAAGAGATGGCAGTAATAAGATATTGCACCAGTTAACGGTAATCACTTCAAATAACTTTTGATAAGAAAAATTCTCCAATAAAAAATGAACAATCAGCTTAGATTACAAAACATAAAGACAGAGTCTCAACAAACAAAGGAAATGATCCACTGATTGAATAGTAATTGTGGAAAATAAGGAGTTTGAAATTGATTCCCATCAAACAAGCCTCTTAATAGAGTCAAATGAAAAAGTGACTAGGAGAATCAGGACAAGAAATCTGAACAAAAAAATAAAAATAAAAACGGAGGGCCAAGAAGATGAAAACCAGAAATGTAGACTTTCAAATGTCGCTAATTCAGATACTAATAACTGGCAGTACTTCCAACATGGTATTGTGTCTTAAAGGAACTCTTGGAGAAGTACGTAAAACATGGTATCAGCTATGGATTCCAGGCTTCCTGCCTTCTAGAAGCAACTACCGAGATTATTGCAATGACAGTTGGTCTAGCAAAACACGGAGCATCATGCTTTCCAGGAACTAAGGAGACCTTGCCTCAAAAGAGCACAAATGCTTCTGCATGAGACATCCATTGTTCCGGACTAAAAAGAAAAAAAGAAAAACAAAATTTAGCCACATTCTAAAATTTGACGAAAAATCAATTTTACAATCCTACACTCTTAAGCACGTCAAGTTAGCAACGAGAAGTTGACTATTTGTGCAATATATTGATGGTTCTTCGCAACCACAGAGAGAGAGAGAGAGAGAGAGAGTAAAAACAGAAGTCATCAACCATCGTAGGGTGTCTTTTTCGAGCTTTGAACAAATGGAAGAGCCGTGTCCTAGTTACCGTAACTACAATATTTAAGTGAAATAAACGCTGCCTTGTCCAACTTTTGTTTAACTATCTCCATTGAAAACTATTTAAGTAAGTTTAGCCCCCACATTGACTTCATAAATTTTGAGAAATTAACAAGTAGACCGGTCTTATACGTCCCTGCACAAATATTTAATGTCAAGCTACAGCTATATTAAACTAGGCAGCAAGCTGCCCCTACATCCAAAAACATTATTTTCGTAAAAACTACGATGTCTACAGCACTGTGCCTATAAATCTGACATGTCGATTGCTTGCAGCCTACGTCCTACCCGATACACGAGTTGATCCCTACGATAACATATAAGCACTACATAAAATTTGACAAAGAGGAGGTCGACGAGCCAACGTGGATTGCCCGGCCTAAACAGTAAATTCAGTTAGAGACCTTGAGATGCTTCATTGGAGAACATGAAATCAAGTTTCTGGCAATGATATGTTAATGTCTGTTCCAGACTTTCTTGCTTCTTGCATGGATGATATGGTGGTCCAGTTTTCTCTCGGAAAGGAGGAGGAATTTTGTTGCTCTTGTCCACCCGTGATTTCCTCTCCTCCTATACGAGGAGCAGTTATGACAGTAGCACCAACAGGAGCTTGTACCACACTAGCTGGCAGTGAGCTCATCTTCAGCTTTTTTATTTTTTGGTCATGCTGATTTACCGGTAGAAAACTGCCGACCACAACCTAATCAGAAAACAATAACATCAGCGCTCCAAGTCCAATTTGGGCCCTCTTTTGTTTGTTATTTTGCTAGACCCAGATAAGTGCACACGCGAATGGAACAATAAACACCAAGCCTAACCCAACACTAAGTGGAACTGTAAAAGCTCAGGCACAGCCAAAATAAAAAGCTTGTCCCACAAAGCACAAATTTACTTTGTCACTGCTACTAGAGTCCTTCAGAGTTAAATGTTTTTGGTTCGATTATCAGTCGTAAGCAATTAACTGAAAAAAAAAAAGTAATCTTTTTTCATCATTGTACTCAATATAAAAGTTTCAAATGAGCTTACCTCCACAGGACTCGCAGCTACTAGGAGTCCAGCAACACTTCCCCCAACAACACGACCATCAGGGCTTGATAAAGAAACGCTCATACCACCTGATCTACTTTTTGTTCCTTGAGTTTCAGTTGGCATGAATGATCCAGACAAGGAAAGTATTTCAAAGCGACCCTATTAAATCAAGATGAGTTACACAACAGGCCTTTAACTACGTTTCATTTGATGCTGAACTACTCCATAGCACTCTCTTAATTATGTTTGCAATATAATGATCTGACAGTAACCATGTGAAAGTACATAATGATAATGTTTCTAGCATCAAATGATCATCTTGTTCCCGTGTGAAACCAACCACATGATCATCTGGTACGATCAGTTTCTTGCAAAAGTATGAACTTCTAGCAGCTAACTATGTGAAACCAGTCTTCACTGAATGAAGCAAGCAATACCCAAATGGTCACTGAGGTTTCTATTAAGTTAAGCTAAGCCTTTTTCACAACAATAAATTCAACATCAAACAATATTTTTTGCACATCAGAAAAAAAAAATGTCTCCAATTTAAGCAATCATTTCTAGAAATAGGTTTTAAATTAACATTCACTCTGTTATGTATGGTGCCAGATTCGTGACACTCAATGGAACACCGAGAGCTTATCACATCCTAGATTTAGAAAATAGTTCATAGCTCCAAAGTTGCATGTGATGGCCAAAAAGCATAGAATTAAATATTTCTCATGACGTTGTAACATTATAAATTGTATTAAATTTGCAGGCAATAAATGAGTTTAAATATTTCTCATGGTGTTATACCTCATATGTCAAAGTACCCCCAGAAGAATCAGGTTGTCTAAGTGTAACATTTGAAATTAATCCATTAGCACATAGGATACAAATTGCCCGAGGTCCTTGCTGTGAAAATGATATAACCTTCATAGTAACATCCTATAGCCGAAAAAGATAAAAAAAAAAAAAGTGTGATCAAATACAAGTTCCCAGCACAAGTTCATCCAAAATTAAATCTGAAAGTACAAAACAACATAATGAAAATTTTGATATGCTGCAATTTCTCCATCCTGCAGAATACAAGTAATAAGCATGAGTTTGAAGTTTGGCAGGAGAAACAAATTGACATTAAAGGAACTTCGTTCAACCCTTCTGGGCTTATCAGGACAACTGTTCTGCGACAGGACAATCACAGCCGAAAGAATTTCCACACTACAACTGGTTGTCTCTCTAAAATGCTGTTTACCATGAATAATTTTGTTCACATTTTCCCTATTAACATAGATTAAAACACCATTTCCATAGGTTTTCTCAACAACACCGACATCTAGACCAATAAAATGCAAAAACTTCAATGGCCTGTTCAGCATAGCCATGGAGTAAAGTTTTAGATTTGACATGTGACATTCAATTAATTTTCCATTTTTTATCAAGCAAAACTATTTTTGCTACTTTAATCAAGTCTACATACCTCGCCTGCATTAACAATGATGACATGGGGGGTAAAATTTGTACCGCCAGAGCTAGCAGCCCAGTCACCTACAAAATAAAATTCAAGAAGCATCAGTAAGCAGGAAAATTAGCATTTTGACCTAATAAACAGCATTCTGCTAGTATAGAAATTCATGAATACTCATATTAACATAGGCAAATATGAACTACTTCTAATTGTTCATTAATTTTTTCAGAGTAATCAGGTACTTTTGCAAGAAATTATTTCCGAGAAAGATCAATTTTCCAAAACAGACTCTCTTCGGCTAACTTATATTGAATTTTCAGTTTCCAACTTGGCAAACTTTCTGGTGATTTTGTGATCTAAGATTGTAAATTCTGCAACTAATGATTTCCATTCATGCCCAAGCACCAGACAAATGAAATCAGTAATTACGTCTATCATGTTCTGTTTTAAAGTAAAATTGGGTTCCATAAGTTGGCATCAAGCTATCAAGCAGAATTTATTGAAGAAGAAACTATATTATAAGGCAAACTAATGGATAAAAGTGCCATGAAGGGTATATACGTGGACAAAAAGGAAGGACTTGAAACCATTGTCTTTCTGGATCAACGGTCAGCCATATTGGAGTAATTATGGTTCATGTACCCAGGGTCCAGTGCAGATCACCACATCAAACTAGACACAATGACTACCTTTGCTGGCTAGAGTAATGCCTGCAATTCTGCCTCATTATAATTTACTAACAGAAGGACTAGAAGAAACTGGCAACTGTGAACATGGAAGCCTTCAAATACCACGGCAGTAAGATCTAACATGCATCTAGTTAACTACTACATCCTCAGAAAGGGAAGACTCTCGTCTCGAAGTCACACCAAGCCCCCCGCACCCCCCAAAAAAAATAACTTTTATATGCTACCAGCAAGACTCCAAATCTAGACAAAAGCTATCTCAAAACAAAGGTCCAATTCGTTTTCCATCATTAAGCCTTAAAAACTTGATAAAACAACCGTTCCAACATCAACTTCCAATTATTGAAATCAATCCATGAAAGGGATTCCAAAACTGGAAGGGCACAGCTAAAAGGCTAAATTTAAAGACCACTTGAAACCAGGACCATCACTGCAAGTAATCCTTCAATAAACAGATGTTCATAGCCAAAACTAGGCAGCAAGCATGAATTGTCAAAGAACTAGCATCAAAAGAGCAAAAGATACCTAAATTTTCCATTCCCATTTTCTTGTACTTCTTCTTCTCCAAACTCCTTGGCCACAGCTTGCTCGGCTTTCCAGCAGAGAGTCCCCGTGGGGGCGAAGAAGATATAGGCATTGGCGAGAATGGCCTGGCCACTGTGCCATCTGGTCCATATTTCCTCGGCCTGCCTCTCTTCTTCTTTTCTATCATTCCAGTTAATCCCACGCCGGCCAGGGACACACTTACATCCACTGCTGGTGATCCAGAAATCTGGCTGGGGGTTTCAGTCCTCGACACAACATTATAAGTTGATGGAGCTTCCGCTCCTATCACTGTAACCCCTGAACTCAAACCTTCTCTTGTTTCCATGCAAAAACCCGAAAGTACTATAGACCACAAACACAAAAACTCTCACACTCTCTCTGTGTACAAGAATCCAAATCTAGATCCTCATTCTAGAATCTGTATCAAAGAATATTTTTGCAAAGGGAAAAGAGAAATAGAGAAAAAAAAACACAGAAATCAAAATTACTAGACAATTGTTTCAATAACAAAACCTGCTACTAAACCTACCTATTTTACCTATTAAATCAAAAAACCCACTTTAGTCTAAAAAGAATATCACAAATCCTTGAAGATCAGAACCTCCAACTCACGATAAAAAGTATCCAAAATATTCAAAAGCCAGAAACTTGTCCATACTAACAAAGGGCTGATTTAAAAAAAAAAAAAAAAGAGTACTATTTCTGAAAAAAAAAACTGTAATTTAGAAGATCATGACCTGGTACTGCGACTCCCCAGACTCCCAGAAGCACTTTTGAAGCTTTAATGGAACAGCTGTGACTAACAACTTTCACATTTTCTGAGCTCAGCAAAAGTGTATTTTTCCACTCTCTCTCTCACTCGAACGTACAATAGCCAAAATATACAAAATAAACAAACTTGGGTATATATATGTGTGTATACACACACACACACACACACACAAAGACACAAAGAAAAAGAACAAGGAGTGGTTTGTTTGTAAGAAAATGATCCCGTGAGAAAGCGAAACTCCCGGTTTTCACTCTCCAGATGTCGGGAAAACAGCTGGCCGGTTTTCTTTGTCCGAACAGCAGCCCCTTTTGGGTTCAAGAAAGCAAAAATAAAATAGAAACAAATTAATATTACGGTCGTAATCTATTTCAAAATTATTTTTTAAAAAAAAAACAAAATATTTTACATTTGAGGGAAATTTCACGTCCGTGAGGAGAATTGAATAATTTAAAATTTCTAGTAAATGGTGGCTAAAACTGTCATTTCAGTGAAAAGAGCGCGTGAAATAAAAGTAAAAAAGCAACTGGCCCCTTATTGTTTTCAAAGAAAACTTTATTAATTATTTTATGAGCTTCATTGCTTTTTTTTTTTAATAAGATCTATAAAAATAATTATATAATTTATACATCTATAAAAAAAATATATAATTTAAATTACTGTTAATTGTCGCAACACAAAATTTATAAATTTATTATATTAAGCAGTCGGTCTTAATGTTATTTTATTTAAAAAAAAAAAAAAAAAGCTGCCAAAGACAGAGTTCAAAGACCGACCTTGTCCTTGCGGCTGACCTGCTTTTTGAGCCAATTCTTCGAATGTGGTACATCTTCTTAACAAATGCCCCTCATAATCTCCACAAATTGCAAAACAGCCACCGTTCCTTTGGTGGGGCTTTTCTGTGTTTCGTTGCTTGTCTGTTTGTTTATGCTTATGTTTTTTTCTTTTAAATTTATAATCACAGCCTTTTACTCTGCCAAAATTGTAGTAATAGCTATGTCTAAATAAAGCTAACTGAAGTGAACCCCAGGCAGATCGGGGAGGAGTCCAATCTGACCGTTGTATTTATGTTTTGGACTTCAGTTCTTAGCCGTTAAAGATGGGTTCCCTTTTTAGATTTGAGATTTGTTTTTTTTTTTTTTGGGGAATAAATCGTCCAATAAAAATGAATCTAAAATGTAAACTTTGACTACTATATTAAAAATTGCATACCGTAAATGGACTAGTGATAAAAATAATGAGTAGCGCTAAATATTATAAAAAAAATTATTAATTTATCACGAAATATTATTTTTATTAAGATAAATAATTTTTAATATTTTATTAATAAAAAATTGTTCACCTAAATAAAGAAAATATTTTCCTAATAAGTTAAAATTTAAAAAATATATAAAAATCTTAAATATTTTAAAATAAACACTAAAAATTTTAAAATAAAAAAAAATAAAAAAAGTAAAAAATAAATTAAAAAATGAAGTTTCTTAGAATTAAAAAAGTGAAAAAAAATTTAAACAATTCAGAAAACTCAAAAACATTCTAAAAATTCAAAGAAACCAAAAATCATAAAAATTTAGTAAACTCTGAATTTCAAAAGAATTCCTAAAAAATACAAAAAAAAAAGTAAATAAAAATCCGGAAATAATAAGAAATTGAAAAGTTATAAATCTAAAAATCAATCCCAAAAGTTAACAAGTAAATCCAAAAAATTATAAAACTAGGAAAATTCAAAATAAAATTTCAAATTTCAATGAAAATTTTTTAAGTTTTTCAACAAGAAATCCAAAAAAAAATTGTTTAAAAATATTTAAAAAGAAATCAAAAATAATTTGAAGTTCCCAAAATTAAAAAAAAAATTGAAAATTTTTAAACAATTCTAATGACTCAAAAATTTTAAAAATTCAATGAAAGAGAAAATCTAAAAATATATACAAATCCAAAATTATATTTAAAACAGAAAAAAAGTATTAAAAAAAATCACAAATTCTCAAAAATTAAAAATTAAAAAAATTCCCCATTTTCCTTGAATTTCTAAACTTTTTCTTCAGTTATTTCTTATCATGCATTTCCTATCCAAATTCAAATTTCTTTTCAGGCATATCTTTTTTAGATCTCTCTCTTTTATTTTCTTTTTCTCTTTTTCCCTTTTCAAATCTCTTTTTCCTTCTTTGAACGGCTTTGCATTTCCCTTTTATCATAGTGAGTCTCTTGTTTTGCTTTTATTTCTAATAATCGATGGCTACGGAGAAGAAGAAAAAGTCATTTTCTTTTCCGTTAGTCTCTTGCGTCCCTCGCTGGCCTTTCTTTTTAGGCTTCGCAAAAAGAGGAATAAAGAGAAAAAAAAAAACAAGAAGAAGAAGAAGAAGAAGCTGATAGCCATATATCATTTCATCGTAAACTGTTTTCCGAAAGAAAGAGTGGGTAGGTCTACAGCCTATTGATATTTCCTACGGGAGTCGAGGTCCAGAATCTGATGATTCCGTTGGCATTTCATTAGTTGCTAAACTGTTGACCTTTTTCATTGTTATAATGTTCCCCACACCCGTACAATGGAATGAATTTAGCCCTCTTTTTTTTTTCTTTTTTTTTTTTTTGTGCCTGTTTAGAATTAGATAGTTTCACCTTCATTTTCTCTTGACCTTATTAATAATAATAATACTAAGATGCTAATCAATAGAGTTGAGTAATGGTGAAATGGTGGTAATGATGACCATGTGTTGGATTTTCCAAGCAATTCAAACATGTGGACTGACTAAATGGTGCAGCTTGATTGGCCATGGAGTTTTTTTTTTTTTTTTCTTTTTTGGTTGCTAAAATGGTTGTTCACAGCTGTAAGCCAAAATAGTACTTCTGTAAAGGGTATTGGGTGAGCCAGTTAACTGCAATTTTTCAAGTTTCTAGCATTTAAAACCTGCAAAAGTCTCATCGGCTGGTGTGTCGAGCCCAGGTCTTCCGTTTCATGTGCGAGTGAGGCAGTCAATAGGCTAATGATTTCATCCTGCTGGGTGAGTGGTTCGGCTTGTTCTAGTTCACTACAAGGCACGTATGCTCCCTGGACCAACAAGCATTCTTATGGGCCATACAAGTGATCGGATTAACAATATTACATTAAGAAAAATTATTGTCACCACCAAATATTATGGCTTATCAATAATAATAATAATAATAATTCGTACATTGTTATGCTAAAAAAGTCGTAAATTCGAGCCTTCATCAAAATATTTAATAAAATTAAATTTACGGTCTCAAAATTGTTAAGTCATACTGTGAGAGATATTATTTTTACTTTCTATTATCTTGTCCCCCTCTTTAGCCTGTCTAGTGTAAATAATAATAAGGGGGGGCAAGTTTTCTTTACTACAAAGCTTTAAGTGTTTAGATTAGATGATCCACTGCCAAAAAGAGTCATTGTGTTGTTCATACACGTGGTCATCTTGATTTAATTTAATATTATTTAAATAGAAGTAAAATAATTGAATTTATATAATTTTAAATTATTAATTAGCATATATTTTACTATTATATATATTTGAATTATTTTACAATAATATTTTAAAAAATTAATAAAATTACGGATATTTATGTTATTGGGGAACAGAATCAACATAAAATGTTAAATAAGTGCTAAGCTGACAAAGTTGTCGTTTCCTCGGTAAGCTCTGCTTTCTAGTTGAAACTATTGTACGGAATAAACCACCTGACAGGTATGCAACATTGTAAAACTTGGCCTCCATATCGCATGAAGGCTATATATATATATATATATAATATCACTTTGTATAAAATTGCTAAATTCATGCACGAAACGACCTTGACATGCACAGAGTCTTGCTGTCTCGCAGCCATTGCCTTTTGTACGGAGCTAATAAACATTGCAATGCATTTGAGCAGCTTGCTCCCACCGTGCATGGCAATATTACTACCACTTGTGTGGAACGGAGTGAATCTTCTGCACTGAGGATTATGATGGCACCTCGAATCTTGATTAGACTTCTTGTCGCTGCTGTTGAAAATGCAAGACAGGATTGGTTGAACCAGGATTTGATTCAACTCAGATGTGCAGTTATTCGAAAATGGAAAACCAATTCTCGCTCTTTGCATAATTAAATAAATATGTAGAGCAAAATGATAAAATTACAACTGAGTTTTTTTTTTTTCTTTCTTTCTTTCTAAACAATTTAGAAGTATTAATAACAATATTTTCATTAAAAATAACTAATTTTTGGTTAAAAATGAACATCACGAAAAGAAACAAAGAAAAAAAAGAAAGGGTCTCATAAAAGTAGTTGTGCAGGAACATGCTTATTAGTTAAAATTAAGTATATCAATATAACTGTTAACTTTAAGCTCTTATTATCAAATATATAACATATTAAATTTGTAGGAAAATGGAATTTCACAACTACGCGAGAATATCTAATGAACGATTGCTTCAATTTTTGCTTCTTTTTTTTTTTTTCTCTCTCTCTCTCCTCTCTCTTCAGTTCCCCCCCCCTTCCTTTCGGTTTCCTTTGTTCTCGCACGCCTGCCGAGACATCAACGTTTCTTTTGTTCTAGCACGCTTACCGAGGCATCAAGCCTTTTAAACCAACGACAATGATTTTTATTTTATTTTATTTTTTGAACTCGTAGTAATGCAAGAAATACGGAGAAATCGTATAATTTATTTAATAATTTATATATTATTATATCTTTTTATTTTAATAGTTTTTTAAATTAAGCTACATTACATTAATATATATTTATTATATTATTTTTATTGCATTACTACTAAATTTTGTTTGTCTTTTTTTTTCTCTCTTTATATATATATATATATATATGTGTGTGTGTGTGTGTGTGTGTGTGTGTGTGTGTGTGTGTGTGTGTGTGTGTGTGTGTGTGTGTGTGTTTTGTATTAATAGATTACAACAAATTATTGAATCTGCACCAACAGCAGTTCGTAAAACTAGAACTTTTGAACTGTTCAAATGCAAAGATCGTACTGGTGCGGTCACCACTACTGCATTTGTATTGGAATTTAGAATAGATGTCATGTTAATTGTGACTTTTAACCGCCAATATTGCAAAAACACATGTTTCAATTTTACCTCTTTTTTTTTTTTTTATTTGCCTTCAAACATGTTTCAATTTTATCTGAGATGGCAACACCACATACCACGATAGCATGGGGGGGGGGTCAGAGTCTAACCAGAATCATATTAAAAACCCTTTTTTTTCCAAAAAAAAAAAAAGCTTTTAGAAAAATTAGTAGATATATAATTAAGTTCGCAAAGTACATAATAAATAAAATAAAATATACAAAAGAGTTATAAAAGTGTCTAATAATATTTAATTATACATTTTTTTTTTGCCCTTGATTGCACAATTTATTGTCTTAGATGAACTTACTATGTTGGCAAGAAAACCCAGATTTCAAAAATAAAAGAATTCAAAATTTTTTCTCTCTCTTTTTTATTCAGTAAGATCACATTCTAGCAAAAAATTTTTCCCCTAAAATGTTGTTCTTATCATTTTGGTTTCATAAAAAAATATAAAAAAAAACTCAGGAATTGGAATGGCAATTGTTAAATAACATTCTAATATAATTAAGGTGGTATAAGTGTAATTTCAACTCAAGGATTCTTAATTATAATGGTTTTTATACTATTTAAGAAATCATTCGACTTAAAAAATTTAAATTATTCTATAAATGTAAAAGTATATTATATATTAAACTCTAAAAATAAAAAACTTGTAGGACATGGGCATATGGCTTTCCCCACGAGTTCAATTGATAAGTTCGGAATTTATAATATGCTTCTCCCTATGTTAACTTGTTGCTCGAGTGTTCAAGCTCTTCCAACTGGTATTTGCCTTACATTCTCAAGGTTTCAAGATGCTTAAGAAACACTAACATGGGCTTTAACAAATTATGGTTCATTGTATTTATAGGGCCTTTATTTTTCTTTTTTTCCTTAGAGATGCGCGTGCTGTGATTGCTTGATCCTATATGGTTTTCTGGCCGCTGTCTCTGATGGAAGAAAGCCAATTTAGAAGGTCATGACAAGATATGATTGTTTTATTTGGAACACTAAAATCTACTTTGGCATACATTTCTTGAGCTACTATCCTACTGTCCTGAAACATGGCCTTTGGGTTACAAAGATGCAGATTTTTTAGTAACTTTGTTAAACTTTGCTTGGAGATGGAGATACGGAGACATGAAAGGTTCAATGGAGACCACTCGTAACCACTGGATTCCTCCAAAGGAAAACGACAGTTCATTAAGAAGCAGCGCCACTCCTAGAGCCTGGGCAATGAGCCTGACCAGTCATACCCAGAGTTGGATCTTAGCTACAAATCAAGGATGATAGGCCCAAGGGCTGCTCTGTCTGGAACAATTGCTTTATGGGCTCTTCACAACATTGGGGCAGGAAGCAACCTGGCACCATCGGCTCAATTCTTCATGAAAATTGAGTGCACTTGATACCATTTTCGTTCTACAGCCAGCCGTCCATATCGTGTGCTATGAATTGATTAAAATAAATATTTTGAAAACATTTAAGATTAAGGGTGAAGAAACATTAGAAATTTAAATTCGGGTATATTATGTAATTAAAGATATTTTATTATAACTCATTCCTGTCAACATTAAAAATACTTAATTATAAGCATAATGTATAATATATAATTTTAAACCTCACTTAGTAAATTAAAATTCTAAGTGGAACGATTTATTAACATAACATCTGCCAAGTGATCTGACCCTCACATCCTCCCATACAGCTTTTATCATAGCTACTTCCGAGGAACAAGGAAGACTTGTCTGAGAAGAGTGAGGGCTGTGTGTTGGAACCAGAGTTATGCGCTGCATTGTGGACAAGGCATGCATGGATGTGCTCTAGCTCTGCCTCCAATTTCACCACCTGGGTTCACGAGATAAAATCCTCCATTAAGCACTGTGGAAATTGAAATTGAGGAAGACGACTTTGTGCTTTAAAGCATCCTATAATTACATTTAAGCACCCTCTCCAGTCACTCGTGACTAGCACGGTAGTATAAATAAACTCAACATTCTGTAGTTTAAGAGGGGCACGGTCTCAAATTCTAATTTTTTTAATGTGCTCGTCCACAATAAAATGTCTTCCAGGTAAAATTAGACAAAATGCTGCTCGTTCCATACAAAGTAGTCAAAAGACAATTAAGAATTTAAAGTGATTATTTACCTAATTAAAGCAAGTGCTTAATCATTCGTGATTATTAACCTAATTTATTAATTGCATGAATATTATATATGTAACTAAGTGATTCGTGATGAAGAAACTCATCCTTAAAAGCAATCAGCCCCGTTTGTTTGTATAAAGACTTAATGATGCATTATGTTTAGTGTTCGCCACGCATTAGAACCAACACATGGGTAGGCCCCCAAGTCACATCTAAACATCTGCCTTCGCTAATGGTAAGATATGATTTATTGTAGACCCTAATGAATGGAATATGATTACCACAGCAAATAAAAATCGAGGGGAGTGAGAAAGAATTGCAAAAGTCAACAAAACTAGATATATTTTTGTATTTATTGGGCGGCTCAAGGTTGAAAAATTCTTATGGTGATGTAGAATCACTAACATATATGGTTACAATTTACAAACTCAATGAATGAAGTTGAATAGACAATTAGTAGGAGATACAAATGAAGATAAGAATTTTTTTTTAGTGATTATAATTAGTCACTTTAAAAAAAATTAAAAAGAAAAAGGAAAATTATGGTGGGTTATTTTATATTTGTGGATCCCTATAATTCTTTAAGGTTAAGTTAAATAATTTTTTTTTTTAATAAAAACAATTGATATCAGAAAATTTAGGTAAAATTTTCATGGTTTTAGGCATTGGATCTATATATATATATATATATATATATATATATAATCAATTAATGTATTTATCTAGAGGCCTTTTTGGGCCTAGCAAAGAAAGGCTAGTACTAGTTAACTAAAGAAAGGCCAGAAGATGGTTGCTTTATTCTAAATAATGTAAACACATAAATATAAATTCAAAATTTTAAATATTTTTTTCAACTAAATGATTTTTAAATTTTAAATAAAAAAAATCTTTACTCATTTTTATTATATTCTATTCTATTCAAACAAAATTGAGAAAATATTTTTCATTCACTTAACTTTCTTTTACTTAATTTTCTTTCCCAACACATTCTTTCTTGTATCCAAACAAATCGTTTGTGCATGGAGAGAGACGGAGGAGGGGTCATTGGGTGGGCCGACTGCACTTTTTTTGTTCGAACTTTAAAGCCGCGGCCAGTACACTGAAGGGCAAGCACACCAGTGAAAGCAAAGCACACAGGCGGCTGAGTGACAGGATCAACTTCCAACCGTCGCAGTTGAGGCCACGTGCCAAGCCCTCGTGGGACTTAATGCAAAACATCCTAGCCTCTACCCCTCCATCATCTTGCTATTGTCATTTCCATCACTGTAACCTTTCTGTTGTATAGGGTCTGTCTCATTCATTCTTTCTTTCTCTCTCAACAGAGAGAGACATTGACAGAGTACTGCAGTTTTGTACAGCTTCAATTTTGTCCTTTATTTTTCCCTTATTCCCAGAAAGTTCTGAGTGAGTTTTTGCGTACGTCTGGCAAGGGTTGGTGCATATTTTTATTTAATTTTAATATTAATAAATTTAAAATTCCCTACATTTTCACCTTGAAACCTTTGTTTTATAATTTTATTAAGTTAAGGTTTAGCGTGACACTCAAATTTAAATTGATACAAAATAAAATGCATCAAATAGTAAGTAATTAAAATTTGAAAAATTGTGATACGTACGATGAGAACAAATGATGAAGCTCAAGGCCAATACAAAAAATACTTGATTAAATCACTCGTGATCCGCATGTTGGTGGGGGGGGGGCATTCACACAAAATAAAATTTCAAAATTTGAAAGATATGCATGTCCGCCACTCTACAACAACTTAAACAACAAATCAAGACAAACACAATAAATAAACAATGTCCCTTCTTGAAACGGATCCAGGGATTTGGTCTCGCTGAAGCAAGTCTTTGCAATTACGGACAAAGGTTGATGCATGGAGAGGAAAGGACCAAGGCAGCCAGGAAACACATGCAATCAGATTTTCTTATATACCCTTGTTCTTATTTCTTCACTTGGAGCTCTCTCAGTAATAAATAAAAGTGCTCTCTTGATTATTCATTAATGGAGAAAAAAAGGTAGACAGAAGGACTTAATCCAAGTTATTGCACTGATATGAAAAGTGGGGGATGGACTCAATGGCCCATTTATAATTTTAAGGATGAGATAATTGGGCATGGATTAGGTCCAGAAAAGACAAACAGATCCAATCGAATTCAATAGGCGCACGGACCCTAATTGATGTCAACCCATTTCGAACATCACTGTTCTCATCAAAGCCAATACATCAGGCCTTCTCTCTCTCTCTCTCTCTCTCTCTCTCTTCTTTCAGTATGACTTGGCTGTAGGAATAGACTGTTTGCCACATTATAAGGAAAAGAAAGGCAAGTCTTGGAAATAATAATAATAAAAAAAAGAAAACACAGAGAGAGAGAGAGAGAGAGAGAGAGAGAGAGAGAGAGAGAGAGAGAGAGAGAGAACAATGTTCTTAAGACCTGTGTACTAGCAATTTGTAAATTTTGAAAACCAAATTCAAACTACCAGTCGCTTAGATTTTATGATTGATTTGTAAGTTCTGAACAAACTTCAGAGTTCTGACCCAGATCCCTAAATCCTGTATTTTGTCCTCCTCCAGCTGTGTGGGGCGGGTCTACCTCACGGTTGAATCTATTGACAATAGCTAGACGTACATGGTTGCTTTGAGAAAAATCCAATCAAATTATATACATATATAAGCTATGCATCTATAATAAATTAGTTCTAGTTTAGCTACAATTAGTATTCCCAACCCTCACTGTATATTCTGAGTAATTAACCAAGTCTTTATAGATCATTCCGCTGATTTAGGATTCATTGCTCGTTGAGAGCTAAACTTGTAGTGAAGATGTCTGTAAGCCGTTGCCTTGATTTTATGTCAGAAGTTCAAAAAAAAAAAAATTTTAAAAAAAAAGAAAGAAAAGAAAGAAAGGCACTGCAGATTGGATCCTGACTTAAATGCTAAATGATCACTACGTTCCAGGGAATAGTCAACTTTATCATGTTCTAAGTAGGCACTCTGACTAAAATGACTCTAGAGTGAGGGAGGAAATTCATTGACCTCATGACTGCGTTGGTCCAAAATCTTTCTTTGACTCCTTTAATACATACTCTTTCCTTTCTTCCTCGAAGTCACTAAAATAATTAATTATGGAACTTAACAGTTGCTTCCCATATTTTAAGGTGACATCCTGTAATAAATAACTCATGTGTTTCACCAGAAAATTCGCAAAGCAAATGTCAATAACTAAATAGTATTCTGCCTGCTTGATCCCTAGGTGTTGACCGCACGAGTGCAACAACTCGTGGGGTCCTAATCTTAATGTATGTGTATTATGAGTAGTGATGGTGCTACATTTTTTGGTTAGTATAAAAGTTTAGGCAAACCCAAGTATGGGGCGTCACTTCAAAGTGATTGAGATTTCGAAGACATTATTGAGAACCTAGCGAAATAAAATGTATTCTTTTTGGACATGTTGCCTGGTAAATGGGCTTTTCTCAATTCCTGTAGGGAAGATGTTGCTCAGACTCCATACAGGACACATGATAATATTGAATTTATTGACGATGGAAACTATTATATATGTGTGTGTGTGTCTGTGTGTCTGTGTCTGTGTATGCCTGCTGAAATCTGCATTGGACTTTCTTGGTGATTTGCTAATGCTTTGGCCGCAACGGCAATGCCAAAATGGGATACCATAATAACGAAAGTGGAGATGTTGCAGAATTGACTGGCCTAAAAAGGGGCTTTTATAACGGCACCAACAAAATAAAAAAAAAATTAGTGAAAGAGGATAAGTTATTGTATGAATTATATTATAATTTATTTACTTATTTTACAATATTTTAGTATAATTAAAAAGTATTTTAGAATATTTTTTAATTAATTATTAAATATTTTCTTACTTAAGGTAAATTATTTTTTCAATTAATTAGATGATTTTGATTACAAATATATGTATAAATTTAGAAACTAAATTATTTTAATATTTTCATATTATAGTAAATTATCAATAAAAATACTTTTAGAGTGAATTATAATTTGTTTTTTTGGAAAAATTCAATCAAATGTTGACATTTAGTAACTATTTTTTTTGCACTTTCGTCTTACATGTTATCTTACGAAATATGAAGTAATATCTTTGATATCAAAATCATGAAAGAAATGCTATATTTAGAGTAATTTTACCAGATTAAGAATACAACAAATTTTGTATTGAACATATTATTTATAATTAATTAATTTTTTTTTGTATTGAACATGTAGAATTTTTTATTAAAAATTTTATGAAATGATTAATAAAAATTGATGCATGTTTTGAATACAATAATATTCATAAAGAAGAAAAAATATTTTTTACTTATTTCAATTTTTAAAATAATACAATTGATTGATGAAGTAACATTAAATATTATCTATTAAGATTGAGTAAGTTAAAAATTTAATTATAATTAAATATGAGAAATTTTTTTAGAACTTTGATTAGATTTTAAATCTAATTCAAAAATAATTTAATTTTTATTTTATTATTTTTGAACTCGTGATTTCATTCTACAATAATATTGTTAGTTAATTATCAATTTTTGGTCTAAAAAATATCAAGTCAAATTATTGATTAAAGGGAGACCTTTTTAAAAAAAGAAGAAACATTAATGATTGAGTAAATTAACTTTTTGTATGTTAATAAAAATTTTAATTATAAGCATAAAACACTCACTCCAGTAACTTAAAGGACTAGATTTTATTGGAATGTAAAAATTTAGTCTTGAATTAATGACAATTATTAATACAAAGAAAATTTATTTTAAAAGAAACAAGTGCAAGTTAAAAGAATTAAAGATATTTGGGTACTTTAGGTATTATTTTTTGTGACATGTAAGATATTAATTTTTTATTAGGAATATATATTTTTATTGTTTTATAAATTATGTTGTAATTCTTATTTTATGATTTATTTATTTATTTATTTTATAGTTTGTTAAGTATAATTAGAAACTTTAACTAAATTATTTAGAAATGATATGTGAATTATTTGGAATTTTTTCATTTTAGAATATTTTCTTAATTAGGTATTAAATAATTTTTATCTAAATTAATTTTTTTTAATTAATTAGATTATTTTAATAATAAATATAAGCGTAAGTTTAAAAATTAAATTATTATTTTAATATCTCAATATCTTAATAATTTAATAAATTATTATATTTTTTTAATAGTTTTTTTTAAAATATTGGCTTTTCGTGCTCTCGATTCTGCGTCATCTAGGAAGCATCTTTCCGTATATCTTCCTTTTTGTCCATTTAGAAGTCATAGTACAGCCAGTCTTTCTAGGCATATATACTAAGCCGAAAAAGAAAAAGAAAAAGAAAAACAAAGAGAGAGAGAGAGAGAGAGAGAGAGAGAGAAAAGAAAGGTGACAAATGGCATGCTGTAGATGGATTTCGTAAAGTTACATGCAAGAAATTACAGATAAACTCCTAATCATTTCATAATTAAGTCATTATCACACATTTGAGGTAGTTGCATCACAAGAAGCAATTTATTCATGCTTATGTTTCGAAATAATTGGTTACGTGTATTGGAAAACATCACAAGAAGCAATTTATTTATTCTTTATGTTTCCCAATAATTGGTTACGTGTATCGGAAAACTCAGTAAAAATGGTAGCTCGCGATTACTAGGCATACCTTTGTGGCACATACCCTTGTGACCACCCAATTTCAACTTGGTTTTTAAAATTTACCCCTCACTCATAGATAAATCTCTCTCTCTCTCTCTCCCTCCCCCCTAATCTCGTTAGACCCAAAAAACATATAAAAAAAAGTGGTAGCTTGCTAAAAGTATATATTAAATGGATTAATTTAAGGTGCTAAGGGTGTGGTTAGCTTCCTTTTCGACGGGGTTTCAATTGTGGCGTATGTTCTTATCTGTCCCAACATAGAATTGCAGCAAATGTTATCAATTTTTCGAAACTCGCACAAGATCAAGGAAAGAGTAGGATCATGGGAAATAAGAAAATGAAGGTTGTGTTGTGTAACTCAAGGATTCAATGAACCTCCAACCCCCACCCCCCCTTCCCCCCCCCCCCTCAAAAAAAAAAAAAAAAAACAAGTAGGTAACATGGAGATCCTCCATGCTGTACTGCCTTACCCTAGACTGCCTGTGCATTTTAAAAAATGTCTCAAACATGAACGATGAATCTCATTTCAACACACTTGACCCATACATGAATGTGCAATAATGAAAAATGTAACCATCACGGATATTAATTTCATTATTGTTGTCGCATCAAGAATTATTCTTAAGCACTTGATTTTGGAATGCCGTGTACGATTTTATAAAGTGGGAGGACAACATATTTGAAATTAGATTGATTATTTTCTTTTTTTGCTTCTTGTGGTAGAACAAATGCACACTTATGGTATTCCATTAGTGAGGGTACGTAGTGGAAAAGAAAAAAAAAAAAAAAAAAAAGAAAGAGGAAGAGAGAAAGAGAGAGAAAAAGATACAAGTGATGCAAAACAGAATTAACAAGAAGTAAAACCCCAAAAAGAAATTTGTCGTCTTTTGGAACTGTTACAACGTTAGCAGTCAGGACACGTGCCGGTCAGAATGGTGGAATTTGAAGCCTTCCATGCCCTTGCTTTTGCTTCCCCTTCACTACACACAGATTAGACAAGAGCCGGACGGCGCGGTGACGCGCCGTTACCGACTGTTGCTGATTTTACTAATTTCTATTTTTTATTTTTATTTTAAAAATTTCATATAAATATAAAAATTTATCACAATCTTTTTTAACCTTAATTGTTGATTATAAATTATGATTTTTTAATAAATAATAAATTAATATTTAAAATTTAATAATATTAAATTTTATATCTATGTAACATTTTTTTAAAAAAAAATTTCTTGTAAAAATATGAAACAAATTTATATCGGTTTATTATATCGAAAAAGTTCTTAGTTTATAATTTACGTTATTTTTTTAATCTAGAGATTGGGGGAAAGACAAGGGGAGCAAGGACGTTACTTTTATTATAAGAGAGTGGCATGTGGGACCTACCTTGAGCATGAGGTCATCTTTTTACCCGGCGGTTACGTTCACAGTCACCGACTAATACGTGTCAGTCTAACATTCGGTTGGCTGTCTCTCGTGCTTGGAACGCCGAACTTGGGATTTGACCCTTTTGATTTTGGCTGGCCATCTAGAGCGAATAATATCACCAATTACAGTTCGACAAAATAAATAAATAAATAAATACCAAGCGATTTTAAATTCAATGAAGGAAAAAGAAAAAAAAAAAGAAAAAGAATTCTAAAATGCATTCAAGCATACATAACAGGAACATGATCAACTAACAATAATGTTGCAAGAATTATCGTTTTTCAATTTTGATTTGTTGTCATCGTATTCAAATTGCTTGTCACCAATTTCAAGTCTACAAGCAAGCATTGTGAGCACATCACACCAACATTTTAAGGAGTACTCAAATGTAATTAATTATTATTATTAGATACACTCCTCTACAGGCAATTTGCTAAAGTTAAGGTCCCGTGTGGTTGATGTGGGACTTTCTTAATTTAGCATAAACCTAACCTATTAATCGGTTCACAACTTGAAAACTAATTGGATATGGTATGCGGTACATTCCATTACCATTTTAACATTGCATGTTAATTAAAACCCACCGATCACTAGTTAAGTTAATATCGGAAATATGCATATTGCCAGTACAACTTATGACTGGAAATAAAAGCTGTGGGCATTGTAAGAGCTCGTCAATGGCTTTTGTCTTGAGGAAAATGCTTAATTTTGTAATGTATAAACAAAGTAGAAAGACGAGATAGCCAAGTCATTATCAAGTTAAGAGAGAGAGAGTACTTGGCGTCTTATGGACGGACCCCAATGACACGTTTCAACTTCTAATATCCGCTTTTTTATTAACAAGCCAGATTCAGATACATACAGCCTAAAAGGCAACAAATAAAAAAAAAAAAAAAAAAGAAGAAGAAGAAGAAGACATTGAGACAATTATAAATAACTATATGTAGAGTGAAAGAAAGAAGGAAGGAAAGAAACTTTTTGTGGGGGGCGGGGGAAAGAGAAAAGAGGGTGCTCAGAATGTGAGATGAGGGCATGAAATTTGTCAGTTAAAATTCACGAGAGGCAGAGGAAGGAAGACAAATGAATAAAAAAGACAGTTTGGGAATATATAAGCTAAGGCTTTATCGCATGTTTGCTTCACGCAAGCAGCTAAATGTGTTGGGGTTGCTTTGCTCCATCGCGTGGCTTTAAAGACTTCGTCGAGCGTTTTAAATCCCCCATTAAAATACCAGAAGTAGAGAAAAAACAAGAAAAACCCAACACCCACCAAACCAAACCCTAGACCAACTCCTCCCCCTTCTTCTCCTCTTCCTCCTCCTCCTCCTCCTCCTCCACCTCCACCTTCAAGTACCCTGAATTTTCTCCCCGCATCAAACCCTAATTATGTGACATATATATGCCCTTTTTCCTGTAATTGTAAAAAAAAAAAAAAAAGTGGGGGCATGAGTGCAACAATAGGTGCTTCCACAAGCGGTGGTGGCGGGGCTGGCGGTGGTGGTGGGAGTGGTGGAAGCAGTAGCAGCGGTGGCGGGGGGCCATGTGGTGCGTGCAAGTTCTTAAGGAGGAAGTGCGTGGCAGGGTGCATATTTGCGCCTTATTTCGACTCAGAGCAAGGCGCAGCCCATTTTGCGGCGGTGCACAAAGTTTTTGGTGCAAGTAATGTTTCAAAGCTTCTGTTAAATATTCCTGTTCACAAGCGGCCTGATGCAGTGGTCACTGTTTGTTACGAGGCTCAGGCTCGCCTAAGAGATCCAGTCTATGGCTGCGTAGCTCACATCTTTTCCCTTCAGCAGCAGGTAATAATTCACCGAACTTACCCCTTTCTTATTGAAGATTGTCACCTTTAATTTTACTGAAACCAGAGATATAAGTAAGACTTGCTTCGTTTGTTCCTTTTTGTTATTGCCTTTTGGTTACCCCGCAACCCCATGATGAGTTAGTCCGTCAATGAAATTAATTCTGTTTGTTTTTCAACTTTCCCTATTTTCCCCTCAATTTCTCAATAACCCTTTTAGCAAGTGTTGGTAAGGATAGCATTAGTTGTTTTGGCCCGTTCAAACCCTGCATTGACACACATTTCTTTGATCGGATTGACTTTTCGGCTTTTTCCCATTTCAAATTCGGGATAAAATAAATTATATCTCTATTTGGTCCATTAATCAACCGTTGCAAGAAAGGGTAGACGTGAGGTTGCTCTTATATAAACACGGAAGAGTGGTGTTTGTTTCAATTGTTTCGCAATCACAAACTGTAGTTGAGCGTCTATCAATTATAATCTAATGAAAATATCAATAATTTTTCAAGAGTCAAACAATGAATACTTGTTAGCTTCTGGTTACAAGTTATTAGGTGTCAATTTTTGTCTTAACCAAACAGGTCGTAAAATTATCCTTGCACTGCAGATGGGCTGCATCTAAATAGCTGCTTCCCAAGTGAGAAAGCAATTTCTGATTCTTTGTTTTTTGTGCTATATAATGGTTGGTTAGTATTTTTTTTGATTTACCGAAATCAAGGAAGTATTTTCATTACCTTGCCCGGCGGTTACGATAATGGTATAGGGAACGGTTTGTACCCTTTTTTTGTGTGTGTGTGTGTGAAAATCGCGAGTTTTGCAGTTATTAAGGAGATGGTTGGTTTTCTTGGTCTTGGAAGCAATGCCTGTATTGGGGCAATTACGTGAAATCACTTTGATACAAAGTAATTATACTCGTTGCCTTCCATAAACGGACTACGCAAATAACTTTTAATTTTAGCTTTCTAATTTCCTTTTTGATTAACACAACATTTGAGCGCCGTAAGTGTTGTTCATTTGCTTAAAATCAAGTTTGGAATTGCGTGTATTTACTCTGTTCTTATCTGAATTTTATGCCATATATTCCCATAAGAGTATTATTATTTTATTATTTTTTTTTGTGTCACATTGCATCCTTCGTTTTTCTCCCCCACCAGATGCATATGGTAGTCGTACCCTGGATTTGATTTTAAATAATTGATGGCCATTAATCAATTATACTTAATACTAATGGTCATTTTAAGCTTTAATTAGTCTCACATTCCATGGTAATTGAAGCATTTGACTATCTATGGCTATATGTATTTATATACGACTGAAACATGTACTCTTTGATAGCCACTCGAGGTTGTTTCTGCCTCCCCCCTCCCACCCCGTCTCTTCTCGGTGTGGAACATACATTAATAATTCTCCACTTTCAATAGCCCAACTCGTCTTCGCGCTTTCCAATGGCATTAATTTTGTAGAAGTGTATTCAATAATCAACACAATCTAATATTCCATCGTAAAAAACAAAACTTTATTTGTTCGCAACACCATGTTCTAAAGGCACATATTTCGATCGTCTTTTTTTTTTTTAATGCTAACTTTGGACAAGTATGCCTCAAGCTTGCCTAGATCATCATTCCATATTTTACCCTTTTACTCGATTGATTGATGTAGCTTGCTTGCTTTGTCAATCCAACATAGTAAGTCTGTGTTGGGTTGGCTTCATTTATCATATAAGATAATCAAATCTATGGTTTATTTTGGATGGTTTGATCATGAAAGGGAGCACGAAATGCTTGTATTTTGCATATGCTTTGCTATCTAAGGTAACTTAAAATGTTGTCGTCTTTGGTTAAAATGTCTATGCAGGTGGTGACTTTACAAGCAGAGCTCTCATACTTGCAAGCTCATCTAGCAACACTAGAAATCCCATCACCGCCGCCGCCGCCCCCTCCACCGACAGTGCCGACACTGCTGAGTCCACATCCTCTCTCAGTAGCTGACCTACCAACAGCCTCTTGCATACATGATAGACACGATTTATCCTCGCTCTTTGATCCAACGGTGCAACCAGCCGCCTCCTGGACCATGCATCAGCGACGGTTGGACCCCCATCAATTTGGAGGCAGTAGCAGTTCAGTGGCAACTAGCAGTGGCGGTGATCTTCAAGCATTGGCACGCGAACTCCTCCAAAGACATGGAACTTCACCATTGGTTTCTATGCCATGTAGCGATGCTTTGCGGTCATCATCTATCTCTAAGCGAGACTGACCTACAAATACAATTTGCGGAAAAAAAAGTAAAAAAAAAAAAAAAAAAACATTGGTATACTAGCCAGGGAGCTTAAGTATCTTCATCTTATTATTAACTATCACAATGGGAAAGTAGTTAGACATGTGATTGCCCTTTTAATTTTTTCCCATTTTTTCGTACGTTCCTTATTTAATATTCATTTTGTCTTGATGCCATTGAAATTCAATATTGGATTAATGGGTTAGACGAAAAAGACGGCCAAGGGGCCTTGGCCACCAACTGTCTTTGAAATCATAGACTTTAAATTGAAATTTAGGCAATTAGACTTTATATTTCATTAATGAATTGATCACCAAAATAGATTATTGGATATATTTTTAGTCCCAATTAATACATGCGGCAACCCATAATACTAATTTGTCCTCTCCATTTTCTAGCCCCAAACAATGGATCCTTTAGCCAACATTTTTAGGGCCTCTTGTTAATATATTTTAATGACACTAACATTGTGTTTGGGAAAAGAGAAAAGGGAGTGAAAAAGAAAATTAAAGGGAAAAGTTATACTTTGTTTTTGATAAATATATGAGCAATAGAAGAACTCAAAAATTTTTTTTTTCTTTGACCACCAAATTCGTTGCTCCCATTTTAGAGAGGAGAATTATCGATTCCCCTGTTTGATCAATAAAATGATTAATTTATTTATATTATTTACTTTTATTAACACTCATAGATTTCAATATAACTGTAAATTTGAAGTTGTAATAAAATATATATATATATATATATATTTAATTTCTACTCTTTCTCAAAAAAAAGAAAGAAAAAAAGAAAGTATTTTCTCACATTAATCTTTTCCAAACACAATAAGATGAAAAATTTTCATCTCTTTCAATTTTCTTTTCCCTCATTTTCCTCTGCTCCTAATTTCTTGTCCGAACAAATCGTAAGGAGGGCAAAGGTATTGTTAGGGGAAATTCGTATAGTTTCTCAATTTTCTAATAGCTAATAGCTATTGTCTAACAGTTGTCTCCTCTTACGATCCATCTTATAAGTAAGCATGTATGTACTCAAAAAACGAAAAAAAAAAACAAAAAACAAAAAAGACTGATATTGACACTTTTTATTCAGTTAGTTTAAATGTCTGGATGGGTCTAACCAATAATAATATAAAAATAAATAAATAAAGGTATGTGCCATAGGATTATTGGGCCATATGTACAGGGAATGAGCCATATGTACAGGGAGGTGGGTCAACCTCCATGGGCTTCAAAATCATCCAAAATTATTTCTTCACGAATCCCCTCACGTACTAGACACTACCATCTCAATTTTTAATGGGGTCCAGGGCATGCAATGATGCAAACTAGAGGGTGATTTAAAAAAAAAAAAAAAATCAAAAATCAAAAATTGAGTTAACTTAATGAATTAAACTGAAAATTTGATAATCAAATCATATAGCTGGTTAACTGAGTTGATATAATATTTAGTGGGGGCATCTAAAATTATAAAAAACTTCAATGAAAGTATCCTACAAATATATCTACTTTAATTTTACAAGAATCAATAATTTTAGAGTACTTATTTTTTTTTACAATTTCAACTAAAATACTTTTACTTTTACATAATTTTAATTATAATATATATATTTTTTGTAATTTTAATTAAGTCATTTTTACCTTTCATAATTTCAAATTTTCTCTTTTTCACTTTTGTTATTCATTTTTTTTTATGTATTTTTTTTCTTTGGTTTTTCGTACTAAGTGCGATACAATTTTTTAATTTTTTTTTTACTTTTTTCCCAATTTTTTTTTTTCCAAACTCTACGACGATTGATTAATTATTGGAGATTAAATTCTTTTTATAAAAAAAAAAAATAATTTTCAAAATAAGAAACTTTGTAATTGAATCATTAGTCCTCAATATCGTCGAGCCAGCCGTTGATTGCATCCAGAAATTAATCGCCCACGGTCACTTGCGCGGTGAGGCCCACCCCGGTGGAGGCGCCCAAGGAAAGCTGTTGGCCAAATTAATGGAATCCGTTTGTAATGTCGCGATATTGGCGACGACAGAATGGAGCTCTCGGTGTTGAAAACGCTTTTATCGGCTGTTACTTCGATTTCGTTGAGGATTCATGGAGATTGCTTGTTGCAGATAGTGAGAACTTGCTACGATATATATTTAGGGAGTAAAAATGTGGTGAATCAAACGACTGCCAAAGCTTCGTTGATCCAAATGCTGGTAATTGCTTTCCGGAGAATGGAGGCAGACTCATTAACGGTCCCCATTCAACCGATTGCAGTAGCCGAGTCTATGGAGCCCGTCTAGAAGTTGGATGCTGATGGGTCAGTCACATGTTTGTGCAAGGTCTTATAACCAGAGTCATGCAAGACATCGACGGGGTTTTGAATTTGGGCACGTCAAGCAGGGTTTCACTGGGGGGACATGATGTGGCTTTTGAAACTACCACGATTGAGAATGCGAACCCTGCAGACTTGTTGGATTCGACTGATAAAGATATGCTGGATGCTAAGTATTGGGAGATTAGTATGCATGAAACGGCACTGGTGGGGAGAAAAGGTGAGTTGACTGGTGGGGAGATGGAGACTGATGAGGACTTAGAGGTTCAGATTGGAAATAAGTTGAGGAGAGATGCATTTTTAGTTTTTAGAGTGCTTTGCAAGTTATCCATGAAAACGCCTCCTAAGGAGGCCTCTGCTGATCCCCAGTTGATGAAAGGGAAGATTGTGGCATTGGAGCTGTTAAAGATTTTGTTGGAGAATGCGGGGGCAGTCTTTAGGACTAGTGACAGGTATCTGTGTTTGACTTGGTTTTCCCTTTGAGAGTGTGGTTACTTTTGTCAATTAGTTTTCCCTAGAATCAATTTCTTTTTTAGGTTCGGTGTAACTTTTTAAGTTGTTTGCTTTATAATGTTATGCAAAGCAGCTGATGATCATTTAATTACGGAGAAGTTGCCTAGCTTTGTTTGGGCTAGGCAGCTGTGATTACCTATCTCAATCCTGTTGCCAAATATTGCATCAATGGACAGTTGTTAATAGGCAGGAAACCTTGTGATGGGAAATACTGACTATTTGGATTAGCAAGCGGCAGTAATAGTTGATTATGTGAGCTGGAGGATCAATTTGTCTCGGTCCATAAGTGGTCAATGTAGTTTGGGGCTTTTAGGAGTCAGGAGTGTGGTAACTTACTTGAGTATTGGGAGCACCACTGTTCTAGCTTTAATTGGGTTTGCAGGACATGGTATAATGCACAGCAGAGAAATGTTTCTTGATCGGAAAATGAGCATGGTGTTAAGAATGATATCTATCCCTATATTGATGTCTAAAGGATTTTATTTGTTGTTCATCTCACTCATTCAAGGGATTTGGAAGTTGTTTGTTTTATGGGTAATAATATTGGTGCAGTTGGGATTTCTAGTCTCAGGTATTCTATGCAGAACAGATAATTGTCTGTCCTTTCATTGTGTGGAAGCTATGAAAGCAAAGGTGTAATGTTTAGGCAGGTTTTGGTGATATCATCTTTTTGACTGTTGAATTTTATTGGAGGGAGACAATTATGTCTCTAATTCGCTAGTTTGCCATCAATTGGGTTATTCTCTTCTGTTTCCCTGAAGCTACCATGATATAACCTGCATTTCTTTTTCTTGTCTGGTCATTTTGTGTGATTGTATTGGTAAGCTAAGTTGAGATCAGTAACCCTGAAAGAAATAGAAGGACCTTGTTGTGAAAATTTTGGTATTATGTACTCTTGTTATTATGTGTCATCTGTTTAGATCGTTTATCTGTTCTCCTTTCTTTTGTATTCATCTGGATTTTTATATTTTAAATAGCTTCTCCGTAAAAATAGGGTTAAGTCCGGCTACACTGGACTCTTCCCCAGACCCCACACAACGTTGGAGCCTTCTGTATTGAGATGCCCTTTTTTTGAGTCTGCCCACATTCAGGGACCTGAATTTGTGATATGCTGTTCACCCTTATGTTGAAACATGTTTTTGGGTGCCATTAAGCAATACTTGTGTTTGTCACTGTTAAAGAACAGTGCTTCATGTCTCATGATTATTTTCCAGTTCTCTTGCTCCATTTTCATTAGTCTGGTGTCAAGCTTTAGGGCTGCTTTAAAATCAGAGATTGGAGTATTTTTTTTCCTATGATTATTCTGAGAGTTTTGGAAGATGTTGCACAGCCCAATTTTCAACAGAAGATGACAGTGCTTTGGTTTCTGGATAAGCTTTGTGTTGACTCTCAGATCCTTGTAGATATCTTTATCAACTATGATTGTGATGTCAATTCGTCAAACATATTTGAGAGGTGTGTTTTTTTCTTCCCATAGATTCAAGATCTTGTTTTACATGATCAAAAGTCATGATGATACTTCCAGTTTTATGGTTTTTTAAGAAAGTCTTTTTTTGTTCTCTTGATTCTTTCAGAATAGTCAATGGACTTCTTAAAACTGTGGTGCCTCTCCTGGTACTGTCAGTACACTGTTGCCTCCTCAGGAGAGAACTATGAAACATGAAGCTATGAAGTGTTTAGTGGTGATTTTGAAATCAATGGGTGACTGGATGAAAAAAGAAGTTGTGTATTCCAGATCCCTACTCTTCTGGGAAAGTTAATGCAGCTGAGAACTGTCCTGAATCTGGAAGGCTTCCCTTGGCCAACGGCAGTGTGGATGAGCCTGTTGAAGCTTCAGATTTGCATTCTGAAGCTTCCACAGAGGTTTCTGATGTTTCCACTATTGAGCAAAGACGAGCTTACAAGTTGGAACATCAGGTACTATTTATGGAAAGCTTGGATTGCATGCAGATCTGTTGTCTTTCCATTTATATGCTTGGCTTTTGCCCATGGAAATTTAATTAACAACTTGTGGCAGGAAGGTATATCTCTTTTTAATAGGAAACCCAAGAAAGGGATCAAATTCCTTATCAATGCAAGTAAAGTGGGCAACTCACCGGACGAGATAGCAGCTTTTCTCAAGAATGCATCTGGTTTGAACAAGACTTGGATCAGTGATTATCTAGGAGAAAGAGAAGAGTTACCACTGAAAGTCATGCATACCTATGTGGACTCCTTTGACTTTCAAGGCATGGAATTTGACGAGGCTATCAGGGCCTTTCAAGACTCATAGAGATGTTTTTGTGACATCACTAGCAAAGTTTACTTCCCTCCACTCTCCTGCTGATGTCAAGCAGAAAAATATAGATGCCATCACGGTTGGTTCTTTCCTTTCAAATCTCTTATGAATGAAACAGGAGTGGGGATCATTATGCAATCCAACTTCATCCTGATTTTTTTAATGAAGGGATTATGTTAAGATGGAAAGTACAGTATCCCAGAATGTACCAAAAAGGGTGTCCCAGTATGTGAGGCTTCCACACTGTGGGATCTAGGGAATGGTCAAATAAATGCAGCCTTATCAATGTTTTCACATAGAGGTGTTCCATATTAAAATATAGCAAACAATTAGAGAGAGTAGGTTGGTTATATATATATAACATGGGTGTTCCAGTCTATTGCATGTATACGTGGTAACCATTATCTAAGTTTATTCATTTAGTATGTCTTGATTAGCTTTCTTGTGCCGCTGAAAACTTGATGAAGTTTAATCATGTTTATGAGTACTTAAAACAATAAAATGCCTCAATATAAAAATCTTTAGTGTCCTGTTGTTGACTTACTGTAATGTCTTGGGAATGATTGACAGTTGAGAGTTGAATTTCATGGAAAAGGGGAATGCTTTAGTTTTGACAAATGGTTTGTTTGTGAGGATAATCAATTATTGGAAATGATGAGAAAAACATTTAGAGATTAGTAGCTATTGTTCACTTTTGGAAGTGTAATCCCAAACTCCTCTTTAGCATTGACCATTGAAGCACAATAACAAGTTTATTGCGGAAACATATGGAGTGCATTATAGTTTTCCATCAGTAGCCATTTACATGTGGATCTAATTCTGAGTTTGGATCCACAATATTGACAGGCAATAGTTACAATTGCAGATGTTGATGGGAATTATCTGCAAGAAGCTTGGGAGCATATTTTGACATGTGTCTCACACTTTGAACATTTGAATCTCTTGGGAGAGGGTGCCCCTCCAGATGCTACTTTCTTTTCCTTCCCCCAGAGTGAGTCTGAAAAGGTGAAACAGGCTAAGCCAACCATTCTCCCAGTTTTGAAAAAGAAGGGTCCTGGGAGGATGCAGTATGCAGCTTCTGCTGTGATGAGGGGTTCATATGATAGTGCAGGTATTGGTAGCAATACTTCTGGGGCTGTCACATCTGAACGGTTGAACAATTTAGTTTCTAACTTAAACATGTTAGAACAAGTTGGCGGCACTGAAATGATCCACATATTCACACGAAGCGAGAAATTGAACAGTGAAGCAATCATTGACTTTGTCAAGGCTCTTTGTAAGGTTTCTATGGAGGAGCTGCGATCTGCGTCTGACCCACGTGTTTTTAGCCTTACAAAGATTGTTGAGATTGCGTATTTATTATCCCATATATCTTTCTTTTCTTGTGCCTTTCATGTTTATTTTACTTTCCCATGATTTTTGGGTATTTATCTGTTTCTGTTGCCATTATTGCCCAGTTTACTTGATTTGATTTCCTTTGGCTGGCACTATAATATGAACCACATCAGGCTCATATGGTCAACCATCTGGAATGTGCTTTCTGATTTCTTTGTGTCCATTGGTTGTTCTGAAAACCTGTCAATTGCAATATTTGCTATGGACTCTTTGCGTCAATTGTCTATGGAATTTTTAGAGCGAGAAGAGTTGGCTAACTACAACTTCCAGAATGAATTTCTGAAGCCTTTGTCATTGTTATGCATAAAAGTAGTGCTGTTGAAATCAGGGAACTGATCATCAGATGTGTCTCACAGATGATTTTATCTCGTGTCAATAATGTTAAATCAGGGTGGAAGAGCATGTTTATGGTAATCTTTGATGCCTATTTATTTTCTCCCTCTAATAAAATTAATCTAAAGATTATAGATGATGGTCTTAACAGTTGTTTTTAATTTGATATTGTGTGTGCCATTTTTCCCATTATGCTGTTAATGACATGAGTACTACTGCAGGTTTTCACAACAGCAGCATATGACGACCATAAAATCACCGTTCTTTTGTCCTTTGAAGATTATTCGCAATTATTTCCCATACATTACTGAGACCAAAACAACCACCTTTACAGATTGTGTAAATTGCCTAGTTGTGTTCACCAATAGCCAGTTCAACAAAGATATTAGCCTCAATGCAATTGCCTTTCTTTGGTTCTGTGCCACTAAACTTGCAGTAAGAGACCTTGGATCCTCCTCAAGAAACAACGTCAAGGAAGCCTCTGGAAAATTTTCTTCTTGTTCACCATGAAGCAGAGATGGAAAACAAGATAATGGAGAGTTCACAGATAAAGAAGATCATCTCTATTTCTCGTTTCCTTTGTTGGCAGGTGAGGAAACTGCATAAGCAGGTTGTTATCATTTTGCAAATCATTTTTAGCTATATTTGTAGAGCTTCATCTTTAACATTTTTTTTTTCATGAACATATCTTCATCTTATGCAGAGAAGCACCTTCTTACCCTTCAATTATATGCATTTTGTTGCTCAGGTTTATCAGAACTCAGCTTTGATCCCAGCCCTGAAATTAGAAAGAGTGCCTTGCAAGTACTGTATGAAACTTTACGAAATCACAGTCACCTTTTCTCTCTACCTTCATGGGTACGAGTGTTTGAGTCTGTCGTCTTTCCAATATTTGATTGTGTGCAGCATGCCATTGATCCTACTGAGGGCGACTCTCCTGGGCAGGTCATCACTAGTGATGCAGCAGATGTTGATCAAGATGAGTGGCTCTATGAGACATGCACATTGGCCCTGCAATTGGTCGATCTGTTTGTCAAGTTTTATAACACTGTCAATTCACTTTTGAGGAAGTTGTTAGTACTTCTTGTTAGTTTCATTCAGCGTCGTCACCAAGCCTCACCGAGATTGGTATTGCAACATTTGTCCATTTGATGAGCAATGCTGGTGATCTGTTTTCAAAGGAGAAGTGGGTAGAAGTGGTTTTGTCATTAAAAGAGGCAGCCAATGCAACTCTCCCAGATTTCTCTTGCATTATTAGTGGGGATCTTGTGGGGTTTAGCCATGGACATTTGTTTACTGGGCAAAATAACGAAGATTCTGGTGGAGCTGGCACACCTGAAGATGATTCAGAGAAATTGATGATGCGCCATCTTTATGCATCTTTATCTGATGCAAAGTGTCAAGCTGCTGTTCAACTCCTATTGATTCAAGTGTGTTCTCTCACTCTGTTTTTTTTTTTTCTCTTTTTCATGTTGGGAAACCCTGATCTCTATGTTGACTGTGTGCTGTTTTATTTGAGTTCCTTTACACATGCATGTGTTTGGTTATATATTTTCAGCAAAACTTGTAACAGTCATTTTTCATCTAGCAGGCTATAATGGAAATCTACAGCATGTATGGATCTCACCTTTCATTGAAAAATATTATATTCCTCATTGAAGCTTTACATGATGTCACATCCCACGCACACAAGGTCAACAACAATACCATTCTACGTTCAAAGCTGCAGGAGTTTGTCCCTATGATCCAAATGCAGGACCCACCATTGCTTTGCCTGGAGAATGAGTCTCATCAAACTTGTCTCCCATTTTTACAAAATCTTGTGCTAGATCAGCCTTCAAGTTATGATGAGGCTGAGGTGGAATCCTGTCTTCTCAACCTCTGCCAGGAGGTATTACAAGTTTACATCTAAAGTGCAAGTTCTGGACAAACACCCAAGTCTCCCTCTAACAGGCAGTGTCATTGGCTGATCCCATCAGTCTCTGGGAAGCATAGGGAATTGACTGCATGTGCCCCTCTTATTGTTGCAACTCTTGAGGCTATATGTAGTTTGCGAGAGGCTGCATTCGAGAAGAACTTGACTCAAATCTTTATCTTATTTTCAAGCTTGATTAGCTGTGAGCATGGTTCAAATGAGGTCCAGGTAGCTCTCAGCAATATTCTCAACTCATTGGTGGGCCCTATTTTACTTCGACCTAGTTGAGCTTGGTAATGTTGGGCTAAACTTTGGAATGTGTCAGACCTTAACTTATTCTTTCCCCCATTATCAACCATGATTTGGCGGTAAGCATGGTTCAAACGAGGTTGGGTATCTCTCAGTTATATGTTCAGCTCATCAGTGGGTCCTATTTTACTTGGATCTTGTTTATCTTGACAAGTTTGGACTAGATTTTGCAATTTGTCATAAGTTATCTGATTCTTCCACCATTATCAAGCATGAGGATTGGTAGCGAGCATGGTTCAAATGAGGTCCAGGTGGCTATCAGCGATATGTTCAGCTCATTGGTGGGTCCCTTTTTTTTCTGCAATCTTGTTGATATTGGTAAGTTTGGACTAAATTTCGGGATGTACCATACATTATCTGAATCTCTTAGTTTTTCTTTACTCCAGCTTCACTCTTTTATAGTTCTGATGGAGATGTAGATTGATGGTAGGCAAGAGATAGCATTAGGTACTCTGATTACTTGGTGCCTTTTGAATCTTACATAGGTTATTATGGAGCATTGCATCTCTTTTTTGTTATCTTTTTTTTTTTTTTTTTCCAGTTACAATTTATAGATATCATCAGGCCTTTCCAAGTTTTATGCTAGTAAAATAATTTTCATTTTTGGAGAGATGCGTGTCTGAAAAATAATTTTCTGTAAAAAGTTAATTTCTTCAATATGTAAGGTAGAAACCTCTTCATTGAATGATATACTTTGCATTGATTTTCCACAATGCCAAAACTTGTAAATGGGACTCCTATTAACGCCGCTTTTATCCTTTTTGGATGTTTTGAAGATGCAATTGTTTTTCGTAAATACATTTACAGCAGTTATCATCTTAGCAAGTTAGTGTAGGTTGACTATGAATTTTTGTAGCCTTGCCTGTGTGGAGACGTGATTCCTAATGATGTAGGTGTTAGGCAGATTGTACTTAGATCCTCTGTTGGATGAAATCGAATTTCATGTGGTTGGACCCAAGGTAAATTTGTATTGTGACGTGTCACTATGAGTGTTATGGCTCATGATACCTATATTAAAAATATGCGTACATCTAACTCATTTTTAACTCTGCACTGTGGAGTTGCATATACTGTTAGGTACTTTTTTATGCACCATTATGTCCTTGTTTATGATGTTAATATCAGACTATGTCTATCCATCCTTGGGTGCATTTTTATCTTTAGGGCCAAAGATCTGATGCATCCTTAACATTGATCCGGACCCATATAAATTTGTTGTGTCGAAGTGAAAATATGAACACAAGTATTGATAGGTTTGGTCTAACGCCATGTTGTGTGGGAGGTCTGATCTACCTTCTACCGTCTAATAACTATCTGGCATTTTTGATTCAATTTGCAGGTGCTGAGCAGTTGGCCTCATAAAAGGATGCAGTTACAACCCCAGAATGACTTGGTTTCATGATTGAATTGGTATGTCGCTCACTGCTGCCGTTGGGGAGACAAAAATGAACTTGAATGGTATCTCCTCTGGTAGTGTGGAAGGCGAAAGAACAGAAAATAAAATTTTTATCAACGGCCATTTTTCCTCTGGTCTCTTTCTCCTCGTGCCTATGCTTTTCCAAAACTATGGTCTTGTGTGGTATTTTTGCTTGGCCTTGTACCCATAGAATTAGACACATAAAGAGGGAAAATTTGCATCTCTATTCACTGGCCGCCATCCCTTCTCCCACAGATATGACTATGATCACCATGTTCCTGCCATTACCTCTCTCTTCTCTCTCACTCACTAACACAAACACTCACTCACACACGCACAAAACAAACACGCAAAACATAAACCATGTTGGACTGTATCAGAACCTGCATGAGCATTGTTAACAAAAGGGTCAGGTGGAAGTGCCAGGGAATAAGGAACAAGGCATAGCCTTCCAGTTTTTAATTGTCAACTGCATCTTTTGCGGCCATGGAAGTTTCCAAACAATTGAAACAGGTGTTCAAAGATTTCTCCCTACGAGCTAAGTGAACTGCTTTTGTATCTTGGCTATAAGAAATCAAAAAACTACGAGGGAAGCCTAGGCAATGGTGAAAGAAATGGATTGGAACGGAGATGGGTTTATTGACTTGGACAAATCCATTGATTCATGTTAACGTCAATGATCAAACGCTTAGTGGTTTGTGATGAAGAAGAAAAAGGTCTTGTGGACTCATTTCTAGTATTTGATCTGGACAAGAATGGACTAAGCTCGGCTGAATGGTTGCATAAGAAAATTTGGTTTTAAACTGAAATATTATATTAACTTAAAGAACATACTTTGGCTTATAATGGTTATAAACTTCTTCATTACCAAATGTTGGTTTAATCCAGCATGTGAGTGAAGTGAGCGTGCGTGAAATAACTTGCCAAATATAACAACTCGACTTCGTTGATGATGTTTGTGAATTTTATCACTTAATACAAATTTCATCACTATATATTCCAAATATAAAAAATAACCGTGATCAAGGCTGTTTGACCAATATATTGTACAATCGATACCTCGGCCTTGCTAAGCCTTTGACATTACGGTATCACTTGCACTAGTGTTTATCCTTGAAAGAGGCCACATTAGTCGGGCGAGCGATGACCCAAAACGATTCCAAAAGAAAGATAGCAGTCGATCACATGGGAAACCTACGTATTGTCGGCTGCTTAGTCTCTAAAATTATTGTCAAAGTCTTAGGTGATTTTGATGAAATAACTCACCAGAATAAAAGCTTTGAATTGGCCCTCTTCCATGGAGGACAGGGAATGGGTGCAACAAACTCCAAGCCACGTTGGGGGAAAAGCGGAGAGCGAGAACATGAAAATCTTATGCTATATTGAAAAAGATGGATGCTTTTTCACGTGGAAGCGATGGTGTCTTTTCTTGACGTGGTCCATACTCATGATTCAATTTTCTTTGCTAAAAATAATTGTTCTGCTTGGGCAGGATAGTGGGGTTCTGATTTGTTTAATCAAAAGAGTTATAATTTTGATTAAGCACTAGCATATTAGCTCTTGCATTGGCACAAATGCCGCTACAAATTTTTCTCCTCTTGCTCTCATCTTCTTACAATGGGGGGACGACCATGTCTTTCTTGAATACTTACCTTTTGACATTTTCACCGACTTTCATGTTTTCCACGAGGATTGCTTCTGTATCTCTCGTGACCCCAACGTTGATCCGTCAAATTTGGTTACGCTAGACAAGTGAAATTGGCGTTAATAATAAATCTCCGTCCCACATATATTCAATATGTTAAGAGTTTCGTTTCTTTACTTGTTTTATGTTTTTAGAGGGCAAGCCTAATGGCGGATCGATACTCCAATCGAGCCTGATATTTCTTTGGTTAGAATTTAGCATATGATCTGTCTTTCAAACTTTACTCAACATTTCAAATTTTCGAGTCTACTGATTTTTTTGACATGAATTTGTTTATACGCATAAATGAATGATAATGAATGGATGATAAATTCAAGGCAACAGCTAGTTCATGAATTGAGATCAGAGGTTTTGAAATAGACCAAAGTTTACATTGGATGGGCATAGCAAGTTGGCACAGGGTAGGGTAGCATTGCATAAATGAGAATAAAATGTAAAAACAGATGTCATAGGAACTACGTAAACAACATTAAATTTATAAAAAGGGTTAGTCATACAAAATGTTTGTCCACGGATTGCAAGTAGTTACTTGATGCGATGTTGTGTTTTTGTGAGTAAATGAATAATAGTTTTTCCTGTTTGAATCTATAATAATATTCACGTAGACAAATAAGCTAAACATGAATTTTTTTGTTTTGTTTTTAATCTACTACCCACCTAAGCTATAAAAACTGAGACCAAAATTTTAATGATTCTGACAAAGAGGGTGAGTGGACCAATGGGAACTAGTTGGCAGAATGGGAAACGGGAACACATTCAATGTAGCGTCCGACATAGTGCATGCATCGCATGGGGTCACATTACATTCAATTTGATTCAGACCGTCAGTTGATTGTGATGGCAATGGAGTGGACAGCACTAACTGGTATTAGCCTTGGAGGGCAATTGTTTTTTTTTTTTTTTTTTCACCGTGGAAGAGAGACTTTATACACACGCAAATGAAAAATAAAAAATGAGCCCCACAAACATAATTTGTACTTGTATAATTTTTAATTTTTAATTTTTAATTTTTAATTTTTTATTTTTTACGTGTAAATAACAACTGTCTCGCAATATTTGCAGTTGTGGTTTGAGGGTAGCCTCCAGAAGAGAAGTGCAGACTGACTGATGAGACTGATGCTCTGTCTCCTCTCTCTTCTCTCTCTCTCTCTCTCTCTCTCTCTCTCTCTCTCTCTCCCACATTTCACTCTTTGGAAGCTTAAATGGCCTGCCCAACAATTCCAATCCCTTCACTTCATTTGCGCAGAAATGCCGCTGGGTGCTTCTGTTCACTGCCTCCAAATTGTCCGTCAGTCAGTCTCTTTTTATCCGTGGGCTGTTGTGTCAGCACCACCCACGCTTCCATTCCTCTTTTAATGTCTTGATTGTCATTCAACTACATGCAGAACCATAAACGATGCTGTCAAAGCCAAACCACCACTCACTCTTGCGTACTTATTGGCATAAATATTTACTAACAAATACATAATTTTATTTTTTTAACAAAAAAAAATAATATTAAAAATTATTTATTAATATTTGTATTCTTTTTTTTTTAAATAAAAAAAATCATTACATAAAAAGATATTAAATTTAAGTAAAATTTTCCATGTCAACCTCATTCTCAAGCCACCTTAATTAATTAATTAATTAATCTTAATGTAAGAATTAACAGGAAATTTAAATTCGGGTAAATACAAGGAGAGACATAACAGATCGCCAAGTTACCACCTTAAATATTAAATACATAATTTTATATTGTACATAATTGTTTTTTCGTTTAATTTTTTATTTATTTAGATGTCATATATATATTCTATTATATATGAGATTAAGTTAATTTAATTATCTTGAAAAAATGTTAAATTTTAAATTATTTTTTAATTTAAATCTAAAATTATTTATAAATTTTTAATAAAATTTATGCCTTTTCATGTTTTCATTTTAATCTTATATGCCTTTATTTGTTATTTCAGTTGAGTCTATGTTTTAGACCAAAAAAAAAAAAATTATACAGTCTTTAAAAATTATAGTTAACTAAATAGAATTTGCATAGAAAATAAAATACAGAGAGAAAGAGAAAAAAAAAAGAGAAATACACTAATTATTTTATATAATTTGGTCTTATATTTTTCCACAATTTTTTAATTTAATTTTACACCCTTAAAAATATAGAATTACATTGAAAATAATAATTAAAAAAAAAAAGGATTTAGGATCAAATTGAACAAGTCAATTTAGGCATTTGTCGATTTATTTTCTTTAATCTACATATCCCTTTTGAGTCAAATACGATTTTCAACGGTTTGTAAAGATTTAGGAATAAAATTTGACTTACTCTTCTTTTTTTTTTTTATATATATATCTTCTGTATTATAATTATGTCATCTTGTGCCCATTTGCCGTATCTGTCATTAACGTATTTACCAGAATTTGCCTTGTCACTAAGAGGAGAGGTCTTTTGAAAGAACATGCCAAGCTTTCACAAAGTTTACACTATGTTGCCTTTGGTCAAATAACAACAAAGAAAGGTTCTGCCAACTTTTTACAAGAACCAATGCCCCCCCCCCCTTTATGATTTATAGACTAATATTTTATTATTTTTATTATAATATTTTCATTTCTTCCCAATCTCAATTAAAAGAATTTTATTATTTCATAATCTTAATTTTTATTTCGTATAGATTTTGTTCTTGATTTCTTACTCATAATTAATTTTTTTATTTTACTAGATTATACAATTTTTGCATGCTTTTTCATTCCTTACAAAAAAAAATATATAACTCTTTTATAAACAAATATAATAAATTAATTATTAAAAATTAATTTATTTTTATAAAAAAATATTATTTTTTTTTAGGCATAAATCTACCATAACACTTAAATTTGTCAACTTACTCAAAATTTTTATGACTTTTTCAAACTTTCACTTGCTCAAAATAAAATGTCCTGTCTTTGCTATCCAGCTCTCCGTCTTGACAGTGCTCACCGCAACTCTCTTCAATGAAACAAGTATGATCAATAAAGGGTACATAGCGTGTGAGAAAATGCGAAAGAAAATTAAGTATTTTTTTTTTTAAAAAAAATCAATTTGATGGTGGAAGATCAAAATCACCAATCTCCATTAACACAATTTCCCACGTTTTCTTATTGTCGTTTCCGCTCAAGCAACAATAACACTTCACTTATCAAAGAAAAGAAAAAAAAAATAAAAAGGAAAAGTGACAAGTACTAACAACAGCGACGACCACCGGAGACAGGAGCAAAGCAGGAAAAGAAGAACTTGGTTTAACCCATTGAGGCTAGGATCGACCTCGTTTGCACCTTTGTTTGTTTTATTCCAATGGCCCATTGACCTTATATAATCGTAACTGCAGCTGGGTGATATTATTGCAGTCATTAATGTTGTAAGTCAAATTATCAAATTAATAAATTAACAATTTTTTTCTAAAAGGAAAAATGGGAATTTGATAGGTGGGGGCAATCTATGTCAATCGATAAGATCTATACATTCAGCAATGTATGAATGCTTTAAACTGTACGAGTGTTATGCATGTAATAAATTAAATTTATTTTTTAAAATATTTTATTAATTAAAATTTTAAATATTTATATGACAAATCTTAAATTTGAATATTAAGCAAAAAAGTAAAAATTATGAAAATAAAAAAAATTAAAAAAATATATGTATACAATGATTTATAATAATTCAATTTAAATTGATAATTTATATTCACTTTTTAAAATCTATTTTTTCAAAATTCACTTACACTAACTTTTATCTTTTTTTTTTTAAAGTAATAACATTATATTACTTTTTGTTATCTTAATTTAAATAATAATAAAAATTTATGAACTTTTTATGAGAATTAATAATTTTTTATAATTTATAAATTTACATTTTATCACTTTTCATCAAAGTATTTTTTTCTCCTTCACAATCTCAATTAGAACAATTTTACTCATCTATAATTTTAACTTTTATCTCATAGAACTTTTGTTTTTTATTTCTCATCTGTGATTACTTTTCTCATTTTACTATATTTATACAATAAATAACTATTCTCTATCTCAATTTTTTTTATTGCACTTTTTTATATTTTTTTATTCCATACAAAAGATTTTACAACTGTTTTATAGATAAATACAATAAATTAGTTATTTAACGTGGATTCCTTAAAAAAATTAATTTTCAAAACAATTTTTTTTTCAGGCATCAATCCATCATCTCGCTTAAAATCTTTGTAACTTTCTCAAGTTTATACTTTTAGCTTGTCCAGTCTCATTGCTTGATCACATTTACTAATCAAGTCGATTAATTTAAAAATTCTAACTTTTTTTTTAGCAACTTTCTCTAGTGTCCAATAAACTGTAGACAATGTTCCAATTAACCAACTTAAATTTTTTATTTCTTTCCTTTTGTAACATTTTTAGTGTTTGATCAAATACAAGTATAAGTCATATTTATTGACCTAAATTCTTTGTAATTTTTCTATTTCTCTTCTCTTGTTTGTTTCTTAATTGGTTGATAACATCTATGTCAAATTTCTATCAACTTTAAATCTCCAATATTCTTTCCATTTTTCATGAAAATCGCTTTAGATCTTATTTAATACTTTTCTATAAATAAAAATTTGATAAAGAACAAGATCTTTGTATGTTTAAATTAAATTTAAATTTCAAAAATTTTTCTATAATAAGTCTAATTAAAATAATAATAATTGAAATAGAGATAATATTTTTTTAATAAATAATCATATCTATCAAGTATGAGACACATTAAAATATAAAGTATAATACATAATTATACTACGATTTCTTCATAGATCACAATAATCTCTCCATTAGGCTCAACAATTTTTTTATTTATTTTTTTTATGATGACAACTATTGTTGATTAATAGGTAAAAGGAATAAGAAGAAATGCAATAACTCACCTTGAATATTTATTCATCCCCTTACTAATATAATCAAAACAATAAGACAATGGTCAATTAATTAATTAATTAATATATCAAAATAAGATAATTGATTAATCAAGTAAAGGTAAAACATAATATCAGAGCAAATATTGAGGAATTATAGATATTAAATCAAACATTCATATATCATAAATATCAAAACAAAGATTAAGTATAAGTCTTAAAGTAAAAATTAAGGTACAATCATCTAAAAATAAAATAAAAATTTGTAGGTTTAAGGGAGTAAAAGAGTTCAGTCATAAAAAATTCAGTGGAACCCATGATTATGAATCAAATTCTCATCAATAATCTATCTTTCTTATCACTAATCATCCATCTTTTTCCTCTTTTGGAATAAAAAAAAGAAAAAAAAAACATCCTTTAAGGTTGAGGCTTCATTACTTTATCTTTTTAGAGTGTTTTTTTCAGATGAACCTTCTTTCTTTAGTAGTCCAAAGATAGAGACAAAGTTGTTATATGATTCTTTTATAAATTTTTATAACTTTACCCCAATCTCATATATAGCATCTTGGAACTCATTCACATTATCCTTGAACTGATCAACTTCCTTAGTCAAGGAAGTTATATCAACGTTGATGGAGGTTGAAGAAAAAGTTGAAGAACTTGCTTGTGTATAGGTCATACTTTATGACTTTAGACTTGATCTCGATTCTTTTGACAATGTAGACCATTTACCTTTATTTTTTACTAAATGTATATACTTAAGTATAATGATGCTGATGAATTAACCTAACCTAATATGACATAAGAAGGGGCTTCTTCAATAATATATATATTAAGTTTCATAAGCAAATATCTTAAATACATTTCATATAAGAACTTTCAGATTGACTTATTTTGAACTTTCTTAATCACTTGCATAATTTGGTTTAGTAAATAAGGTTATGTTTAAAATTATATATATAGTCATCTTATTTTTTTAATAGTTGCAGTTTAAACCATTAAACATGAGAAGCCTAAGGATATTTCCACCTTTAACATAACATATAGATACAACGAATGTCATAAATCAACTTTAGTTAGTTAAACCTATAATTAAAGATATATTACTTGTTAGTCTTTAAAGTAACCTAAAAAGGAAATGAATTAGCTTTAATTGATTTGATCATTTAACTCATACTTAATTCTAATTTCAAAGAATAATAATAAGATAACTAATAAGAAAAATAATAAATTAAGTAATATAGATAATTGACAGTAAAGAGATTATGAAAAAGAAAGTATATATAATAATTTATAGTAATTTAATTTAAATTATGAGTTTACATTCACTTTTTAACTCAATTAACTTTATTTTATTTTACAAAGTGATGAAAATCTTTTATACTAAATCACCTTAACTTAAATAATAATAATACTTTCTTGAAACTTTCACAAAAACCAATAATTTTTCATAATTTAAAGACTTTGTTACATCAATTTTCACCAAAACACTTTATTTTTTTTACAATTTCAACTAGAATATTTTTGCTCTTCCATAATTTTTTCTTTTTAGTTAGAGATCTTATTGTTGATCTCTCACGTATGAACACTTTCCTTTTTTTCATTAGATATATATAATAAATAACACTTATTAGTCTCAGTATCTTTTCACTACAATTTTTCACATTTTTTCTTTTCATGACAAAAAGATTTTATAACTTCTTTAAAGATAAATATAACAAATAAATTGTTAAAAATTGATCCCTTTTTGTAAATAAAATTAATTTTTAAAATAAAAAATTTTATCTTTGAAGTAACAATTAACTATAACATTTGAACTAGTTAATTAACCTAAAATTTTTATAATTTTCTTAAGCATTCACTTTTAATTTTTTTTTCAATCTGATCAGCTGACTGTAATTGTTGATCAAGCCAATTAATTTAAAATTTATATAATTTTTCTTTTATTTGATGGTTAGTAGACTACAAATATTAGTCTAATTAATCAATTTAAATTATTAATTTTATTTTTTTTATTTTTTTTGTGTCCAGTCGACTACAAGTATAAGTGTAATCATAACTCAGGTTCTTTGAAATTTTTTTATTTTTTATTTTTTTATTTATTATCTGACTAATATTGATTTACACTAAATTTATACTAATTTTAAATTTTTAAATTTCTTTTTTTTTTTTCAAAATCACTAAAAATGATGTTGTTAATCTCATTTAATATATTTTTATAAATAAAAATTTAACAAAAAAATAAGACATTTTTAACTCAAATATTATTTATTAAAGTGTGTGATTAACAATGATTATCAAGAACAGAACATATACTAGAAACACATATGCTTGTGCATATTTTTAATGAAAAAATAAAATTAACTATTAAACATAAAATGTGTAATAAATAAAATATTTCAAATTCTTGTGTTGTATATGATAAATCTCTGAAAATTTGATAGCGTGCGTATATTAGACTAACCTAGGAGAGTTGGTGGAAAAAGAATCAAAAGACTGTTTCCAGTTAGATATATATATATATTGTTGACGCGATTTCGGGGAGGCACCAAATAAAATAAAAAAAAGAAAGATTCAAGCATAGAGATTGTGACATACGTTCTCAAAAACATATATTGTAATAAACAAGACTGCTGGAGTGATGTCTGAAGTGAAAAGGTAATATTTTTAAAGGACGATTTTCAATACCATTCGACCGAAAGCCAATAGGTGAGTCGGTGCGGATGTTTCGGCCAGCCAAAGACAGGACAAAATGATCTTCTACCGCAGGCTTTGACTGGTTGGGGCCTAGACACCGTCCATGTGCACGTGGTCTTACCAAAATTGAACTCAATCCCATCTCCCCCACCCTCCACCCCCAAAGATACGCATAATAACCAAAAGAAATTATTATATGAAATAAATTTATTAATATTAATAAAATAGTATTATTGGCGTAGGGACACACTTCAAACTCACTTAAATAAGGAAAGCAAATTAAAATTTTCCAAGTCAGTCACAGGAGAGGAAGGAAAGATTTCAGCGGAAAACATGTTGGCTGATGTGATAATGCTCGAGAGAGTTGAAAGTTGAGAATGGCATCGTGCCGTCAATTAATTCCCTGTTCGACCCATCAAAAAAGTCAAACAAAGGCAGCCGAGAGCCAAGATTTCTTTCTTTAAAAAAACATCAATTGAGTTGACTACGGGAACAAAGCAATGAATCGAGTAACAGCCCACGGTCGTCCTCTCCTGTCTCCTTTCCACGCCAGCGATATCCATCTCCATCCCCCCCACCATCAATTTCAACACCACGACCACCAGCAGCACAATTCCAAAGACGAGCAGAGCGTCGACGGCGGTCTCAATCGCCGCCGACGAAAGCGAGAACACGACGGAGTCACCGCCGCCGTTGCCGAAGGCAGAGGAGTAGTCCGAGCTACCCCTTCTACTGATGGAGAAGGACAGAACACCAGACGGCCTCGAGGCCGACCCCTCGGATCCAAGAACAAGCCTAAAGAGCCTATTATAATCAACAGAGACGGCGCCCATGCCTTTGGATCTCACATAATGGAAATTGCCCATGGCTGCGATATTGTGGAGAGCGTCTCGGCTTCTGCAAGGCGGATGCAAAGAGGGTTCTGCATCTTGAGCGGAACAGGAAGTGTGACTAATGTCACTCTGCAGCAGCCGAGTGCACCAGGTGCAGTGGTAACTTTACACGGAGGATTCGAGATATTATCACTCTCGGGTTCGTTCTTGCCGCCTCCAGCTCCTCCGGCTGCATCCGGGCTGACCATATATTTAGCCGGTGGTCAGGGCCAGATGGTTGGGGGCATCGTGGTGGGCCCACTTCTGGCATCTGGGTCGGTGGTGATTATGGCGGCTTCTTTTAGTAATGCTGCGTATGAAAGGCTGCCGTTAGAGGAGGATGAGTCGCAGCCGCCGCCAGTGCCGTCGGGGAGTTCGTCGCTAGGGTCTCCGCTGGGAATTGTTGAGCAGCAGGAGCAGCAGATAATGGAAGATCCAAACGCATCAAACTTCGAAGCATTGCCACGGAACCTTCTAAATTCTGTGCGATTGCCAGCTGAAGACTACTGGAGCAACGGTCGCCCTCCTTACTGAATAGTAACATCAAAGTAGAAATTAAACCTTGTGTTTTTCTTTTCTGTTTTTTTCGCTTTTTTTTTTTTTTGAACTTTCTTCTCCTAAGTTCTACAGTTATAACTTTTCGTTCCTCTTCCATCCTTTTTTTCTTTTCTTATGTTAAATCTCAGTTTCTGTGCTTGAAATTGTCACTGAGTCTGCTGAAGTAGAGGTCTTAGAAACCAAGTCCAGCAATCGGTCAGCATGAATTTTGGAGGTCAAAGTTGCTGTGCAGACTAAACGGAGGAGCTGCGGAACTAGATAAGTTTCAGTAGGACCAGCGGCAAGTACAAGAAATTTTTTTAAAGTTTCTGATAGGAGCCTACATATATTATTGGGATTTATAAATATGAGTGAGTTGTATGAATAAAACTTTTTAAATTGAATAATTTAAAATTTAAATTTAAGTGTGATTTCAAATCTATGATATAATTGTTTATTTAGGTGATGTCCAATTTTAAACATCCCAACAACATATTATGCAAAATGTAATAGTTTTAAGCTAAGCAACTCTACTCTAGTTGACTTGTATGGCTAAAAATGAAATACATGTACTCAGAATTTTTGTAAAGTTTTGGTTTATGAACCAAGCTCTTGTTCCTACCTACCTAGCTACTGGAATGAAAGAAAAAAACCAGAAAATTAGAGAACAGAGACTCTAGTTCATCAGAGACTCAGTGAAGTAATCACGCTACTGAGCTTAGCAAGTGATATCAAAGCCCTCGTTAATCTTGAAGGACTTCAAATTTTGCCATTAATTCTATCAGAGGCTAATTTACTACAACCTAAAACTGATCCAAAATCATTAACTCCAACTGTATCCAACACAGAGAAGACCAGATCTGCCTCAACCAGCTCATCAAGCTCCAGCTTTCCCTCAACCAATGTGTCATTTCCTGCCCTGCCCCGTTATTATTCCAGAGGCCCTGAACCACCAGCAACAACTAACTCAATCGGTTTGTTTGTTTGCTTCCTTTTATTTAATTTCTTTTCAAAATATATTGCTGGTAGGATACGGGCTAGGGTTTTTATTGAGCATCATACGTGGAAGCCCTAACTGTAGAGATGAAAATTGGGTACGGATCACTCGAGATAATAACATGACAAGCAATTCGAGGTATTTATTGTTTATTAATTTAAATTTAATTTTTTAAAAAATTTATACTAAGTATATAATATTGAATTATAAATGTATTAATATTAAAATTAAATATAAAAAATCAATTGAAATTTAAATAAAAATATTAATAAACAACATAACTTTACCTATAAGTATAATAATTAAAATATTATTACAAAGTAAATTTTATTTAAAGAACGTTTGGGTGCTGGGTTACACGTGCGCTGCTCTGTTGAAAAGATAAAAAGGAAAAACCTCATGTCGAAGGCAGCTTAGCTACGGTTCCATGTAAAAGCAACCTCAATCCAGGACAACCGGACAAAACACACCTCAACTGAAGCGTCATACACGCTCTCTCCAGATTCTATTAATTGTCACTAGCACCAGCACACCAAAGTAGTAAACACAGAGAGGATGAGTTAAGAATGGAGGCGGCCGTGAGCGTCACCATCTTGAAAAAACATCAATAATGCACTGTCGAAGTGTAAGTCTTGATTGGATAACATTAGCTAAGGCTTTCTTTATTTGTAACTGAACCTTAATATATATATATATATATATATATAATTAGGTTCTTCTTCTGAATTTAAAAGTATGGGTGAAAGAATCTTATAATTATTAAAATTTAATTACAATCAAAATACAAAATACAATGTTCTGACAAACATAATTAGTTTTTTTTTTTTCCTTTGCTGCTACCTATTGTGCAGACTTGGAGATGATTTATAATTTGGTGCACCATTCTATTGTACTTTGCAAAAATGTAAATGTCATTTCTCACCATTAATATACCTAGATTATTTGAATCACTTAAAAGTGATAATTTAATATATTTGAATCTTATTTGTCATTTGTCTTCTAATTAATAAAAATTCTTATTGATAACATATTTTAAATTTAATAATATTTAAACAGTAAATTTTTCAATTAAAAATAATTAATTTTTGATTTTAATAAATAAGTGTACTGATTAATATTTTTTTTTATTGAAATGATATTTTTAGTTATAAAAAAAGAAAAAGAAAAAAGGATTCTTTGAACTGCAATCGAATGATTAAATGTATGCCTAAAATATTTTGTCTCCATGCCTATTGCCGTGACCTTTTTTTCTTTTATGTCTTTTCCTCGGTCCATCTCATGAAGGAGCTTCTTAAATGACGTCTTTATGCCAATCTGACCACCACCCCCCCCCCCAACACCACCTCTGCATTATTTGATCCAGTATGTTAATCAAAATAGATAAAGGACCGATTCTTTTATGACCGAAGTATCCATATGCAATTTTGCTAGGAATCAATAATAGACCTGTTGAAGGTCCATGCCGTGCTAAAAGTTTTATGTTGTTGAGGTCAGGGCCAGCATATCATTTGAGCCCAGGCCAGGATGGCCTGGTCCGACCAGCACGCCATCCCTAGCAAAGACGGCATCACCCGTTGCCCATCTTTCCGCCGGTTACCAATGGCCAATCTTTAGAGCCAGGGATTGCCAGCGCATCATGCTTCATTTATAATCCAAATTTATACACGTGTCAAATGATGTCCAATACAAGGTGCTAGGCAGGCATGTGATTGAGTTAAAAAAAAAAAAAAAAACTCATTTGGGATGCTTCAGAAAATTGAAATTTGAAAGGTTAAATATATAATTTTATTCCTTCTTTCATGTTTATTCCTGTATTTATTTATTTATATTGATAAATATTAGAGAAAAATTCATTGAATTTTAATAATATTTGAAATTAAAATAGTTTGTATTACGCTTTTCTTTTTAATTTTAAAACTATTAATAAATTAAATTTAAATTTTAAAAATATTAATAAATATGATTTTCTTAAAAATTATCAAATTAACTATAAGTAATAATTATAAGTAAAAAATTTTGATCTTAATTTCATTCAATTACTCTAATTCAAGTCTATGTTTAAATAATTTTTAAATTTACCAGGGCAATAATTATAAGCATTAATTTAATTTTTTTTAATTATTTTTTTAATTTAAATTAATTATAAAAATAAATTTAATTTAAGTAATTGATAGAGATAAATTTAGTTAATATCATGATCTCAAATTTTTCTATTCCTTTTTTCTCTTTTACTATTTATTTTTCAATTTTTGCACCTATTAGGCTAAGCATTCAGCCTCAGTTCTTTAAGGCAACGTTATCCTAATTCTTTGTATGTCATTAATAAAATTGATATGTACTTTTATATTATTTTTCATTCTTCCTGTTCATCTATTATTACGGTGACTTGAGTTATTTTAATAATGAAATTTATTTTAATATTTTTTTATTAAAATACATTAAACCTGGGTTCAAACATATTACTATTATAATTCTTTTTATGCCATAACGTGACTACAGCTGTCAACCAATAAATGCAGCATTAATCCAGAACCCTAGAATAAACAGACCATTAAAAAAAAAAAAAATTATGAAACCGCCCGCCCACACGCACCACCGTCCACCTTTCATCAAGATCGCTGGCTTGCCAGATTCTTCCGCATACTTGCCAACCTTTCGCTCCTTGAACGGATATTGAAACCATGGCCGCTCGCCACCGCCGCAGCTCCGCCGTCTCCCGCTGCTTCTCTGGCCAGTCGATCTCCACCACGAGTATCGCCATTACTGTTTCGACTATTATGACCATCGTTAGCTGAAATAACAATAGACTTCCTGCTGCTACTACTACTACTACTACAACAATCTTACTGCAATTACAATTCAAGACCTAGTGTAAGATAAGGAACTCAAAGAACTTGAGCGGTTTTAACTTTTGATTTTGGTAGCGGATGGCTGCATTAAGGGGCTATAGCGCATGCTGGAGAGAGGTTGCTCTGCATATTCCTTGTCCTAGTTCGGGTGATCGCTACAAAAGGTCAATCCCGTTCACCATATTTTATTTTTACACGCGCTCTTTCTTTTTTTTTATCCTCTTTTAAATCTTTTGAATCTATTTAGTATGAAGCTGATGGTGTCAATATTTAATGGGAATAAAAGACTTATTATCAATGAATTAGATAGTTAACTTTATATTGGCGAACGTGAAACAGGGTGTTGTTAATATCAAGGAATTTCTGGAGTAGATTGATTGATCTGCTGGGATCTTTTGCTGGAAGCAAAGAATGTGGGAATACTGTTTTGATTGCTAGTTTCGTTTTCTAAGAGTAAATCAACCGAATTCTATATTCTTAGATGCTGAGCTTTTTTTTTTTTTTCCCTTGTGTGATTAAGTTGGCCAGTGCTCAACCGTGTAAGAGTAAAGGATGTCAATCCTTGTTGCAACAACTTCTTTTGCTGGGTTCGATAATGGCGGTTTTAGCTTCACCTTTTTTTTTTTTTTGGACACAGGAGGAGTGTACAATGGAGGTCCCCACAATCGGCTTTGATTCCCAACTTCCACCTCCCAATGCGCAGTTTTGAAGTTAAAAATCGGTAATTTATTAATATTATTTTCATTGTGATGATGCATTTCCTCCAATATGTTGATCATTTTGCTATTCTTTATCAAGGCTGCTGAAAATGGTGTACCCCAGCTGTGAGCAATAATTCTGTTATTCATATTATTGTATTTTACTTTACAGTCTCTGATATAGATAATTATGACATGAAGTCCACATGATAGAAGTGTAGAAATATGGTGCAAGGAAGTTAGTTCATCCTTTAATGTGTAAGGCACGTATTATTCACTCTACTGATCATTTCAACTCATGCCCTCAAAATTATATAAGTAAACTGACTAGTTGAAACTAGCATATGGTTTATCTAACTAGAGGAATCCATTTGGAAAAAGCAATGGCTCTTGAAAATGAGTTAGCTTAAATCATAAAGAAACAGACTAACATTTGTGAAACAAAATTCTGCATCAACATGGTAGCATCATAGAACAAGGTATCATCTACTTGGCAACAAAATCATGGGTGACATGCAAAATATTTTTTGTATGAATGTTATCTTGGACCTTGTTCCATTGTTCAAAGGTAGTACTTGCAACTATATTTATGGATGGATGATAATGTCACACTACAGAATGAGGCTTCAGGTTTCGTAAGCTAGTTAAGGAAATAAGGATGACCTAACATCTGGATTTTGTTGTTGAGATTTGTAAAAGTTATGTTATCATATAGCAGCAGCTGATTGTTGTCACCTCAGTTGTATCACAGAGGGTATCTTGGTGTTTAATGGCTTTTATATTGCAGTGGTAGTAAGAAAGTTTGTGAATTTTTCATTTCCACATGGCTGATATATGCAAAGACTGCAAATATAGTTGAAAAATCTGGCTCTATTTTTCTGAGTGATTTGTGCACACACAATGCATCTTTGTGTGGCCATGGGTGCAAGAATTGAAAACTAAAGCTTTTGAGAACGGAAAGCCCAGCCGTCTTTTGTTTGATGCCAAAATAGTATGTGTGCTTGTTAAATGTTTGCAGGACATCGTCAGAAGATATAAAATCTCTTAGATTAATAACAGCCATCAAAACCCCGTATTTACCTGATGGTAGATTTGATCTTGAAGCATATGACGCGTTGTTAAATATGCAAATAGTTAATGGTGTTGAAGGTGTGATTGTTGGTGGCACAACTGGTGAGGGCCAGCTAATGAGTTGGGATGAACACATAATGCTTATAGGTCACACAGTTAATTGTTTTGGTGGTTCGGTTAAGGTGATTGGGAACACTGGGAGCAACTCCACAAGGGAAGCAATTCATGCCACAGAACAAGGTTTTGCAGTTGGAATGCACGCTGCACTTCACATCAACCCTTACTATGGCAAAACCTCGATGGAAGGCTTGATTTCTCATTTTGATAGTGTGTTACCAATGGGACCTACAATTATTTACAATGTACCATCACGAACTGGCCAAGATATTCCCCCGTCTGTGATTCACACTGTTGCAAAAAGTCCTAATCTAGCGGGTGTAAAGGAGTGTATGGGGAATGACCGAGTTGAACGGTATACAAACGATGGAATTGTGGTCTGGAGTGGAAATGATGATCAGTGTCATGATGCAAGATGGAATCATGGTGCTACTGGGGTAATATCTGTTACTAGCAACTTAGTCCCGGGTTTGATGCAAAAGCTCATGTTTGGGGGAAACAACCCTGCCTTGAACTCAAATCTCCTGCCTCTCATTGAGTGGCTTTTCCAGGAGCCAAACCCTATAGGGTTGAACACAGCTCTTGCTCAGCTTGGGGTGATACGGCCAGTTTTTAGGCTGCCATATGTGCCTCTGCCTAGGGCAAAGAGGTTAGAGTTTGTGAATTTGGTAAAAAAAATTGGGCGGCAAAATTTTGTAGGAAAAAAAGATGTGCAGGTTCTTGAAGATGATGACTTCATATTGTTAGGTAGGTATTAGTTTTGCCGCCTCAAAGACTTTGTAGTTTGCCTCTTGAGATGACAAAGTTTGAATCTTCATGGTATTTTTCTTTTATTCTTCCTTTTATTTTTTTTAAAAAAATTCGGATTATCAATAATGTTTGATGGGTTTAAGCTGCTTGAAATAAAAAAAATTTCTTTGCTCTTGCTGCATTCAGATGATGTTGTAATTGAAGCATTTGACAAAATTCCTGAAAAATCAGTGAACTTACTGAAAGAGTGACAAAACCACTCGGAAAAGTCGGCCCAGATATGTGTGCATAATCGGGCGACTAAAACCCAGTGTGCCTTAGATATATGTTTAAGAGGCATGGAAAATTTTGTAACGGAGGAATGAGCTCGGCTGTAGCCCACCTCATCTGCTCCAAGCCCAGCTTCTTTTTATTTTAACGTCTTAGGATTTGCCTGTTCTGGTTGATGAAAATACTAGAATAGAGCATCGTTTTATTAACTGAAATGTTGGAAGCATATTTTTGACTCGATGGACTCAAATTGATTATGTGATGACTAAAATACATGCATGCTACGAACTTTTTCTAGTATTCAAAAAAGCTCAAATTTACTATGTAACGTGATCATCTAAAAAATTTTTTTTTTTCTGCTTTGTGATTCAACTTTCTGAAGCGATCGTCTATCTTCGCAACCACTGGATTAAAGAATATATATATATATATATATATATAGATAGATAGATAGATAGATAGAGAGAGAGAGAGAAGAAGGAAGAAAACGTTGCACATATTAGGGCTCTTAATCATTTGTCGATGGATAGGTATAAGGTTTGTTGGATGCCCAGATTGTGATATGTTTAAAAATGTCTATTTCTCACACACTCTCTCTCCTTTATTACTCTTTCTTCTTCTTCTTCTTCTTTTTCTAATTTCTTTACATCTCTCTCTCGCATAAGACATATTACAAAAATTATTTTTATTATTTTATAATTAATATTTTAATTTCAATTATTCCAATTTTATAATTTATTTATTTGTTTAGAACATTTTAATTTAATTATAAATTTTAGTGTCTAAACTTTGCATGCAAGTTTAAAAATTTTAATATTAATATTCATTTGTTATCTTATTAATTATTATTTTTCAGATTAAAAATTATTATAAATAAGATCTTATATTAAGAATATGGTTAAAAAATCTTATTTTCTTAGATTTAATTGAGTGTTTGCATTTAAACCTATATTGGTGTTGTCTTATAGAATTTAGAATAACCCTCTCAATAATAATAATCGTGAAAGAAAGACTATATTTAGATTAATTTTATAAAATTATAAATATAACAGATTTTTGTGTTAAAAATATAGTTCATAATTTCTTCCATCCTAGACATGTTCTTAACTTTAAAAATATTTTTGCCTTTCTTTAAGATTTCTTTTTTAAAATTTTGTAAAAAGATAATATAGTTTATACCTATTTTGAATACAATAATATTTATGAGGAGAATAAGATAAAAATTGCATATTCTAAATTTGCAAATGATGTTATTAAATGATGAAATGATATTCAATATTTTTGATTGAGATTAATAAAATTTAAAATTCACACATAAATAAAAATGAGAAATTTATTGATCATTAAAATTTACAATGATAATAAATTTTAAATCAAAATAAAAGAAGATGTAATTCTTATTTATTATCAAATAATAAATTACGTACTTAGTATTTTATTGTTAGTTATGTTGATTTGAGTGTCTAAGAACCAATGACTTTAGAGTTAAATTCTAACTGTATATCAATAGATTAGGAATTAATGAGTTAAAAAGAAGAAGAACGAGTTATTGAAAACTTTATGTTTGAACAAGTTAAATTCTTAGGTATTTATGAAAAAAAATTTTAAAGAGAATGTTGTTGTATTAGAAACTTTTATTATAAAAGAATGTGTAGTTAAAAAAATTAAAATATGTATAGATGCTAACAATTTAAAAAATGGACCAATAACTTATAGATTTTAAGATTTTATTGATTATTTATTAAACTATATTGATTTTTATAAGGATCTAGAAACTTAATTATAATTTGAAATTTTTATTTATGAAGGTTTTAAATTGTTAGAGATTAATGTGCAAAGATTTAATTACAAATCTAAAAAATTAGAAACTTTAGTGTACTTGAAGTATTTATTTCTATAACTTAAAAGATGCCAATTTTTTATTATTAGTTCGATGGTAAAATTTTTTTCAAGTAGAAAAATCTAACGTAAGAGACATTATAAAGTTTATTTTTTTTATTTTTTAATTAATATTATAATTTTAATTGTTTTTAATTTTATAATTTATTTACTTGTTAAAGATAATTTAGTTTGATTAAAAATTTTAATGGTTTAATTTTATATTTAAATTTAATAATATTAATATTAATATTAATTTATTTTCTTATTAGTCAATGTTTTGTAAGATTAAAATTATTAGAAATAAAATTTTATATTATTAACAATTTAATAAGAAAAAATATTCTAGTTAATAAATACTTTTATTATAAGATAATAATTTTTTTATTTTATTTCTCTTGAAAAAATTTGGTTTTGACTAAATTGAGTTTTAGCCTTTTAATATTTTATTTTCATACTTTCTTCTTGTGTCACTTTATATTTTTCTTTTTATCTCTTTATCTAATTATTTTTAATATTTCTTTATCTTTCGTTGAGTCTATTTTTATGTTCTATATGCTCATTTCTCTATTATTCACTCTCTCATTCATCTTTCTTTTTTCTTTTCCTTATTTTTCTTGTCTTTTTTATATCATTATTCTTTCTTATTTTTATTTTAATTTCTATTCCTTTTTTATTTTTATATCTTTCTTCTATCTCTTAATATTTTTCTCATTTAATTTCTTCCTTTATCTCTCTATCTCTAACTCTCTCCCTCTATCTTTATTTTTATCTCTCCATTGCTTTATTTTTGTTGTTTTTTCTCACCCTTGTCACTAATTTTATACTCAATCTTCTCCTTTCTACTTCTTTTTTTTATTTTTATAAGATTCTTTTGTTTCTCATTTTTTTTCATAAAAAATGAAAAAAATAAAAGGATAAAAAAAAAGAGAGAGAGTGAGAGCAAAAAAAAAAAAAAGGAGAGAGCATGAGAAAGAAGTGAAAGAGAAAAAAAAGAAAGGGAGATATAAAGATAAAAAAAAAATGAAGTGAGATAATTGAGTGGAGAAAAAGAGAAATAAAAAGATGAAAGGTGAAGAAAGAGAGTTGAAAATAAAGAGTAAAATAGAAATAGAAATTAAAAACAAAAACAAGAGTGAGTAAAATAGAGAAAAGAGAGAAATGAAAGAACAAAAATAGATAGTGTGTGAATTGACGACAATATTAATAGCCGTATCAATAACAACAAAGGTTGATATTATTGATAATAATTAGGCAACAATGAATGATACAAAGATGAGGATAAAAATAATAAGTTTTAATTATAAATTTTTATATAAAAAATTTTATTTTATTTTTAAAAATTAATCATAAAATAATTTAATTTATAGAACTATATAAGATAGCATCAGTCCATAAACCTTAAATAACAATCTTATATTTGCCTAGCGAAATAGTTTAACAAATATGCAATAATCAGACTAATCTATTTTATATCATTCTGTATTATCCCACTTACCAAACGTACTTACAAAGACTACGTGCTATGCTCATCGAGCTGAATAATTTTTAAGAGGTACTCCCTAATGTTGGATAAGATTGGTTTTTTATTATACTCTCACCCAGATTTCATTTCACAGGGTACATGAATACGACACTTGCTGTTCCTTGTTCTCCATTCCAAAGTATAATACTAATAATAATACTAAATAAAAATAAAAATTAAAAAAAAAAAAAACAGAAGAAGAAGAAAGAAAGACTGAACTTGAAAAGGGAAACAGAGAAACTGAAGAAATTAAAAGGGGGGGGGGACAAGATTAAAGATTTAACACTTTATCCGACAAGATCAGAGGAAGTAGACAATCTTCGTTGCTATATGGCTTCTGCTTGTTCTGCTTCTGTACATATATATGTGTGTGTCGTCTTATTAATGGCGGCGGCTGCTGGTGGTGGTTAATTGACCCTTTCGTTGTGAGGCGAGCAGCGTGCTGGTAGACAATCAGAGATTGCACAGTACTTGTACTTCTTTTGGAGCTGAGATAACAAGGTTTGGTTCTCTTGATGGAGAAGATAAGCTAGCTTCCTCAGCTTTTCGTTCTCTTCTATGATGCTTTTGTTCTCCAGGTACAATTCGAAGTTTTTGATTTCCATCTGTGCCCTTATAATTGCAAGCTTCTTTACCTTCACTTGATTTGACGTCCGCCTTCTCCTCCTGCGAGCAACAGCAGCACACAAACTGAATATTTTGAGAGAAATTAAGATGAAAATACAAGAGAAATTGAGGGTTAATAAGATGTGAGGAACCAAAACCCGTTTAGCTGGCAATATCCAACGTTTTTCCTTTTTGATGGCTGTTGATTGCAAATATAAAAGGAGATGCGTGGGCTCAAATTTGAAGGTTTCAAGCACATTTTTTGTTTCCCTCCAAAGTATATTTCTATGTCTATGGGACTGAGAGGAAGCAATTTTCTTTCTTTACGTCTCTTTTTGTTTGGGATCCTGTTATATCAGGGAACTAGCCAAGAGCCAAAACGAAAGGGAGAGTGGCAAAAGATACATGGTGTTTTGGGGCTGACATAGGAGATATGTGCAAAAACAAAGATAACAAAATGTAAGTTATATAGATGGGGGCATCATCATGCTTGTGTATCTATCTACGTATGAAAGCAAAAGAGAGAGGCTTTCCATGGTAATGATGGCATGAGGACTCACAATTACAAGGGCCAGCAATAGAGCAGGGAATGCTTCAGGATGTTGAATAGAAAAAAAAAAAAAAAGCCTTTCTTTTTTTTTTTTTTGTGAATTTGAGCATTGAATTATTTAGCAAATAATGCATAATCATGTTTTCAATTCAGCCATTTTACTGATATATATGCTTAAGAAAAAACTTGAATTTACAAAAAAAAAAAAAAAAAAAAAAATGGAAGCCTTCAAATTTTGTTAGCTAGTTAGCCCATAAGCCCCCGCGCGCAGCTCACAAAAGAGTGTAAATTAAAATGGTTGGCTGCTTACTGTTATATCTATCCGAACATTTATAAGCCCAAGCGAAATTTGGTCACAGCCAACCCCAACAACTATTGAATTGGAAATGCAAATTCATTTTTAAACCAAATCCTTCAAACGTATTCTTGGCGAGGACACCTAAACATAGAGGAAGGGCAAGCATAAAGCAAGAGTGACAGAGCAGAAATTTATAACTTAAAAGTCAAACTGTGTCAAAAACGCAACTCGGATGGTTGATCTTTTGATTGGATAGAAGAGAATAATATAAGATAGATGGTGCTCCGTGAGACTAAAATAATCAGTTAATGCAAGGCAACCGGAATAGCCCCACCACTTTGGACAATGACATCCGCCAAAAAGTCAACAATAGTCCTGGTAGTCCGGACATGGCAGGGAAATACATATTCGACACCGATATGTATCCAATACAGAAAAAAAATACGTATTCAATACGGTAGAATACTCTTTAGACACATTATAAACACGACTAGGATACACCACCTACATGTTTAATGCATTTTTTTTTATATAATTTTAACAATAAAAATTGAACTTAATTTAAAAATTTTTTGTTACGCTTGTAAGTGAAAGTCTTATATATTGTGTGTTGACATTTATGAATTATGCAATAACTCGTTTCCTTAGATTCATATTAACAATTTTTATTAAAATTATCACACATTTGTATATACAAAAGTCACATATAAATATAAAGAAAAAGTATAACATAAGAGTTAAAAAAAAATTAGAATATAAGTTTTTTAAATAAACTTATAAATGTGTGTACTATTAAATTTTTTTAAACAAAAAATATTATTATTAATCGTTAGTATCGTTATAATACTGCTTCGGAAATGTTAATGTGTTTCATAAAACTGCAATCACACTGTTAGAAATGACATATTTTAACAACCTATATACAATTACAGGAATGCGTATAATTCACTATTTTTTTTAATATATTTTTTACAATTAGACTGAAAAACTCTGTGCATTTATTGTTACCCTTCCAAGCATTACTCTTTTTATTATTATTTTATTGTTTTATTGTTTTATTATTATTCTATTAAAAGACATGCTCAACATAAACTACACATGTAAATACTCTTAATTATTTGATACGCAGAAAAGTTATACACAGCCGGTAATTTGGATGCGTCTTTAACACAAATAGAATGTAAATTACTCAATTATAACTATTAATTGAATATTTTAATTTTTAATACATGATCAAATTTAATAATAAAAATCACTAGTATGCATTCAATATTTTAATTATATAGTACGAAATTACATTTGAAAATACCTTAAATTGAAATAACGTAGCTCTTTATTAAAACTTCTTTCCTCTCACTTGAGATCTCCAAAAAATTATGAGACTAAGATCACCAATTCAAAAGTTGAAATTCTTAATTGGGGAATTGTTAAAAAATAAAATAAAAAATTGCCAATAGGCTGGTATGTAACCGTGCAATTTAAGCCAGTGTGTCCAAAAGAATTCTCAAAAAACGCGAAGACGCACTAGCTTTAATTGCATGGTTACATACTAGCTTTTACGCCAAAATATTTTTTCACAGTATGCTCTGATTATGTTCTCGTGCTAAGTAATGTTTACAGATCAATTCCAATCGCTACTACTAACCTCACAAACTTTGAATTAATCCAAGTGGTTCCTCTAAGTAGTAAAGATGTATGAAACTTTAACAAGTTTTGGGGTTTGAAATGCCACAACCTCACAACTTAGATTAACCTTAGGCTTTCACCTGCCAAACAAATGCTGAAACTTTATCTTATGCTGATGGACATTAGACAATTATTAAGAAAGAAAAGAAAAGAAAAGAAAAGAAAAGAAAAGAAAAACGGGTTTTGAAATCAGGCTGAAATTTTACCCTTACAGATAGACATTTGACAAAGACGATTTGCTTAGGCCCCAGAGCATAATGGGTTAAAGATCCGAAACTCATATTAACCAAAAAATAAAAAATAAAAAATAAAAAAAATAAAATAAAGGGAAACAGCGCTTGAAAGCAGAGACAAGTTTTCTGATTGTCTACTTTTTCGCTGGGAGTCCTTACGTCTTAAGCTCAATTTCTCTTAATGTAATCATGAACTCTCCAAATTCAAAACAATTTCATTGACATGAAGCCACACACGCAACCCAAAGAGCACTAAAAGTTTGTGTGAAACTTCCCATAGTGAAACTTATTATCCTCACTAGGATCCTTTGAGCCATTCATTTCACATGTAAAAGATGAATTTTTACTAAGGAATGGTTAGAAAGTTACTAATTTTCTTTCTTTCTTTCTTTTTTTTTTTTTTTTTAAGAAATAACAAAGTCAATATTTTAATTTGAAGTGATGACCCAAAATTGTCCAAAAAAAAAAAAAAAAAGAATGTGCTAAATAAGTCTAACATGACAGGTCACAATGCCTCTAATTCAACTATCCTGATAGTTATATGAACGTTTGTCATAATATCCATGCAGTATTGTAAATCTATGGTATTGTTAACGATGTCAAGGGTTGGCTTAGGGAGAGGGCAATGTGAATGCATTATATATATTATTTTCCCAAATCCAATATTTAAGGCTAGACTTAAAAAAAAAAAAAACAATTCTTTATGCATTTTGTGGAAATAATAATGTGTTTTTAATTGAAAGATGTTTAGTGAATTTAAAATAATACAATCTGTATCCATGACCTCGGAGTGAAAATTTATTTTTTATAGTTAAAAATATATAAATTTAGGTTAGAATCAAAATATTACCTGAATTTTTAATATAATTATAGTTTTGTAAATTTTTAGTAAAATTTGTTAGAATTTTATAGATTTTTATATAATATTATTTGACTCAAACATATAGTTTTATATAGAATATATCTCAATCATATTAAAGATATGCATGGATTTCTTTTAATTTGATTTGATGAATATCTCATTAATTTTTTATATACTATTTCTATTTTGTATATCTTATAATCTAGTGCAATTCAATACAAATAGAATTTATTTTCTTATTCTTTCTCTTTTATAACTTATAGTTTTTATCATAACATTTACAATTTTTGTTATGATATTAGAACTCCTTGTTATTTTAATTAAAAAGAAGATTTTTTTTAGAGAGATTGAAATAATTTGTTATTATATTTCATTTATTACCATTATTAGTTTTTTTTTTAGTGTGCACCATTGACATGTGTTTGTCATGTCATCATTTGAAAACAACATTAACACCTATTTAATAAATCAATTCATAACTTTAACTATCTGATTCAACTATTATTGTAATAGTTCTTAATTAGCCTAGATAAGTTCTTAAGACTTGTTTTGGTATATCTTATATTTGACTTTACATATTTTTTATCATTATTTGACATCATCTTTATTGTTAATATGGAGAAATTTAAAGTTTTCATACCTATAAGCACTATTTTAAATGAGATAAATTATGATTTTTGATCCTAAGAGATGTACAGCTTTTTTATAAGGCACAAACTTTGGTGCTATGGTAATAAAGACATTCCAAAAACAACTATAGAAAAAGAAGAATTATGTGAGAAATTTACTAAATAGATTAATGGATGGTAAAGCAACAATTACAAGATTTTTATATGGTTTTGCAATACATGTGTTCTAATTATCAAGTTTTTGTTTGATAAACTTGGAATAACAAAGGAGTTATGAGATTTGTAGGTCTCACGATACTATTCCTAAGATATTTCACATAAGTATCAACTATTCGATGATTTTTATCATTTGAAATAACAACTGGGTTAGCCCATTAATGTCTTTCTTTCTTAAACGCATCTTATATTGGATTACATGACACTTTCTTAACCTATATGAGATTATCCTTTTGATGTTGTTAAGTTCCTACACTATAGAAATAAAATGAAGATTATGTAGTTTTTTATGACTCCCCAGGATGATTATAAATTTATGTGAGCTTTTTTCTTTATTGTGATCCATTACCTTCATTGGAAAGTGTGGTTGCTAAATTACTTTATAAGGAAACTTGTTTAGTCACTATAAGGGCTCATCGACCTACAACATTTATTTATATTGTCTTATTCACCTCTTTTCCTTATGTGCAATGCAAGGTAAATTATAAATATTATCACAAATCAAGTCATTATATCTCAGAATGTCATAAATTATAGGCCAAACAACAATCTCACTTTAACAAACAACAATTTGAACTATTTAGTCTCAATTGACAAGCTAATTTCAAATGTAAGTTTCATTAGACTATTGCTACCATTACTAACATTGAGAGTTTTTTCACTACCCTTGAGATTCTCCTAATGCAAATTGACTTTCATACATTTAAACAAGTTTTAATTAAATCTGATATTACTTCTTCTTCCTTGTTAACTATTTCAGGTAAATCCAAATTTTGGTGATTTGACTATAAATGTTGTAATCATATGACTTCTAATCACACATTTTTTTAGTTAAAATATATGATTATGCATAAGTTATTCATATTGCCAATAATTCCTAAATATATGTTATTCACATTGGCCATATTTATGCTTTTAACTTGATTATATCTGATACAATCTTAGTTCTTAACCTTACTTCAAATCTTAATTCTGTAGGTTAATTATGTGATATTAGTCTTCACTTACACTTTTATTCTATTGGTTGTCATAAAATTAGACATTTATTCTACCTTGTCTTCTTGAATCTTTCTAATCGGTCACTCATTCCTTATGCTACATTAGTTTCATCTGCACTTTGACATTCTCATCTTTGCTATATTTCTCACTTTGAATTGAATACTTTAATTTATATTGGTCTTTTAGGTTTTATTAAAGATGTTGGGATTAATTGTGTTCCATATCAACTTGTCAAACATCACGCTTTACCTTTTAATAAAAGTGATTTTATTTCCTCTACACTATTTGAATTGATTCATTTTAATATATAAAGACTTTCTCCAATCAATACTCTAGGTAGATCATCAAACTTTGTGATATTTAGGGATGATTACTCACATTATATATGATTTTATCTTATAAATAATTGTTTTGGGTTATTTGATATTTATTCTTAATTTGTTGTTATGATCAAAACTCAGTTTTTTTGAAACAATAAAATTATTTTATACTGATAATGCTATAGAATATATAGATTCAAAATTTATATAACTTCTTTTCTAAATTGACATTATTCTTTAATACTTATGTCTTAATACCTTACAACAAAATAGACAGGTTAAATGAAAACATCATACATTTTAGATAAAATTTAAGTCATTTTTATTTTTGCTTCTTGCATTAAGCGCTTTTGAGGATAAGTTGCTTTTATTGCTTTACACACTTAGTAATCATATTTTATCCCAACTCATAAAAAATATATCTCTTTTTAAATGACTTTATGGTACACCACATATACATATACATATATACATATATAAATATATAAATAAATAAATATATATATATATCAATCTTTTGAATCTTTAGCTATGTTTACTTTATTCTTTTTCAACCTCATGAACAAACCAAGTTAAACTCTTGTATGCATTTGTGTTACTTTATTGGTTATGAAATTAAACACAAAGGCTATTAGTGTGGAGATTTCGTATCTAAATATATTTGAGTTTCTCGATATGTCATTTTTTGGAAATAAAAGATATTTCTTTCTCTTTCATCTTTTCAGTTAAATGTTTTCTCACAATCTTTCTTCACTAAATTCTTATGTGGAATTAATGTTAAATATTGTGAATTCTGAAGTTTCATTTTAATTTCCTTACATAAATCCTTTTCTTCCTAACTTAGATATAAGTTTAACAAGAACATTATTAGTTAATCCTTAAGTAGCTTTATCATTTATGAATCTAATGTCTCTTTTTGAGTCTTCCTCTAAGTCTCTACCTATGTGTTATTCTTCTTGAGGAAGTAACCCTCTCACTCTCAAGATTTGTTGTTTACTCAACCATTACTTCCATACATAAACCTTAAGCTTATCAAGAAGTCAATAATAACCCTTTCTAGTAGTGACAATGGTAGAAGAATTGTAGGTCTTATTAAAAAGTTATACTTAGGATTTGGTTAAGCTACCTTTGATAAATTTGTCATTAGATACAATTGGGTCTACAAGATTAAAATAAGATTAGATGGATTTGTTTAGTAGCACAAAGCTCAAATGGTAGCCAAAGCCTTTACTCAATAGTATGAGATTGATTATTGAGAGACCTTTGTTTCCATGGCTCGATTCACTTTAGTCATTTATTTATTGATAATTGCTACATTTTTACATTGACAACTCTTTTAAATAAAAGTTAAGGATACATTTCTTAACGATGATCTCATCAAAGAGGTTTACGTGTACTTTCCATTTAGATATGATCATCAACTAAATAGAGTTTGTCATCTCTATTGAGTAGTTTATGGCCTTAAACAAGTATGGTTTGCAAAATTTAGTATTATTGTGCACTAGTTTGGTTTTTCCTTAAGTTCTTATTATACTGCCTTATTTTTTCATACAAAAGTGCTAAAGGAATCATTTTACTTTTACTTTATATCAATGATATGATTATTATTGGAGATTATTTATAGAGTATTAAGAAATTCAAAAAGTATCTCAATTAACAATTTAAGATGAAAATTTTTGGCTTACTCAATTAGTGTTTGGAATTAAAAATTTCTTTTTATTATATTAGTTACTATTTGTTTCAAGCCAAATATGCATTATATTTGCTTACTTGAGTAAAGATTAGTGTAACAAAATTTATTATACTGATGAGAACCGTATAGATGACGACTGGAAAACTCCAATTAATGCAAGAGGTCCAATAACACAAGTTAGAGTTTTAATGGATGTAAGAGGTCTATTGCACATTTCAGAAGGCCCAATAACACGAACTAGAGCTAAAAAGATTAAAAAAGCACTAAATGGGTTGATTGAGGACATTTAAGCTAACCAAACTTCAAATGATGTGAATTCAAGTTTGACAAAGAGTAGAGACCTAATTAATATAATTGGAGTACTTGAAAACTCATAATAAGTAATAGCACTCACTCTTAAATAGGAGTTTATTTTCTGTTGTGAAATTTATCCATTGTTATAAATTTCTCCAAATAATGATTTGTCGTAAGTAGGAATTTGTGTCTCTTTAGGATTGCTATCTTTACCTATAAATAGGCACCCCTTATAAGCTCTGATGAGTAGACAACTTTGAGTAAAATAGAAAATAAAAGTTTTCTCCCTCAGTTTTTTTGAGAACTAAAAAACTTATCAATAGGTATTTGTTCTTATGGCGTTTCAATCGACTCATCACTCCCAATTTCTTTTTTTTTTTTTGGAGTGTGACGTTCATATCCTTTTTAAATACTCTATATTCATGTTCCTTCGAATATTAGGTCTAGGGTTATGTTATTGAACTCTGGTTTAGCTGTCTTGGTTGTTCTTTGATTTCTTGTGTGTATTGGGTCCCTAAACCACGTCTTTTTGGAATTTTTCACATCATATATTCTTGTAAGTACAATGTAAAATTTTCTCTCATTGATGACACATTATTAGAAAATCCTACTCTTTATTGAGAGTTAGCTGAGAGTCTAGTATATCTCATTATTACTCTACCAAAGAGTGCTTATGTTGCACATATGGTTAGTCAATTCATAATAGCACCTTGAATTACTCACTTTGCTACTGTTCTTCGTATTTTTTATTATGTTAAAGGAATTATGTTTCGTGGACTCCATTTCTTTACTTTATGATTACTTGAGTTATAAGTCTATTATAATATTAATTTAAGTTAAAAATTCTATAGATAAACTACAATAAGATATTTTTTTTTTTAGAGAAGTTGGTTATTTTACCATCTTGAGTCTTAGGGCAGTGTTAGAACTTGTAATTTTTTGTCATAATTAGAATATTATGTAGATTTCTATGAAAATTATATTTATGTATATTTTTATTAAAATTTTTTAATATTGTTTTATTTTAGTATATAATTCTATATTTTTCTTAATACTTTTTTTATATTTTATACATCTATTCTTGTATAAATAAATGTAGTATATTGTGGTTTAATATAAATAAAAATTATTCTCTTATTTTTTCTTTCTCATAATTTATAGATTTTATTATAAATTTTGTTATAATCTTTTGTTACTTATCAATCAGTCTTAACCCAATTTATTGATCACATCAAAAAAAAAATTTTAATTTACCAATAAGTTCTAACTCATTAATATTAAAATTATTTTCAAGATTAAAGATTTCAAATTCATAACTTAATCAAAGCTAATTAATAAAAAAAATTAATGTTAAGTTGATGAGAATCAACTAAGCTAACCTAATTGGTCACAAAAGTAAAAACTCTCGGGGAGAATTGAGGATTCAAACTTCAGCCTTTTCAAATTCACATAAAACGTAAATTTTCATTATATATATATATATTGAAAAAAATGAACGGAAGAGAGAAACTTGATATAGTGTGTTAGACCGGCTTACGGTACCATCCGCTTGAAAATTAGAAATAAAATAAAATAAAAATTAATCAGGTTGACGCCAGAAAAAAGCTAGAAAAGAGGGGACAGAAACTTATCGGAGACTCGTAGAAAATGTCTTTGGCATTCCATGTGGGCCAACAACAGAAGGAACGCAAGAGGAAAAAAATGATCGGAGGATTGGAAATTGCAAGAGGAAAGACGGGTCGAGACAATGTAATTAGTGAGCGAGGAAGAACCTGAAGTGTAGTCCACGTGGGTTAGGTTCTTCTTTTGGCCCTTTCCTAGCGGTAATTGATTGCCAATGGCATGCTCACTTATTTCGAAAGTGAAACCCATTTTTGGCGTCATCTTCTTTCTCCCCTCCTCCTCTTCTTCCTCATTGTCATCATAACCTCTCACTCATTCACGAATTGGTATCGTCATGATGATGATGGAAATATATGGTAGGGCTTTTTTTTTTTTTTTTTTGTTTAGTTCAGCCTCATCTGAGCCACTTCACATGGTCCCCTAGTTGCCAGTTGCCTGAATCGATACTTGGCTAGCTGTTAGGCTTCCAACCCTAAAGTGAACTGGGTCTTTATGCTTACTGGATTAACATCCGTGGTGAAAAATTGCACTTGATTTTGTATGGCTTCTGGCCATCTATATTTGATTATTTGCTTTTGACTAAACTTGCTGGATGTTACGCATCCACATGTCATGTCGTATAACAAAAAATAATTTACTAAACTCTTAGTATTCCATGACATTGCTTCTTTATTCAACCTTCAAATATAATTAATTAGGACATAGCCTAATAGAATCTTAAACATGTTTTGAAAGCATTTATATTATTTCTCAAATGATATTTATTCAAGTCAAATATTTTTAATATAGATGTTTAATATTAATATATTATATAGATATTAAACATACATAAAATTAATTTTAAAATTTTTAAAAATCATATACATAACAATTTTTTTCTAATAAAAAAATTAACAAATAATTTATGGTAAAAGAAATATCTTTTATTTTATCAATTATATTGATTGCTTTAAGTCATAATTTGGAAATATTATGTTACATGTATTGGTTATATATATATTTAAATTTTTTTAATAAAATACTAATTATAAATTAAAATAAAAATAATTATTATAAATTATAAATTTAAAAATATTAATATTAATCAAATTATTTACATTATATATAAATATAACATATGTAATATAAATTTTATGGTTCTAACAATACTGTACTCCTATCCTAACATTTTTAATAATTCACTAGTCATTATATCTATATTATACTATATCTGTATTTTTGTGTTAATATTCATGCATTATAAAATTACTTTTCACCTTCAACTTCAACTCTACTTGTGGCTCATTCCTCTTCAACTTCCGAATAGGGTCTGGCTGGCTGTCAGTACAAGCAGGTAGGCCTCTCGAACTCTTTTCTTTTGTTTTTTTTTTTTTTTTTTTGTTTTTGTTTTTGTTTTTAATTGATTTCTTTTGCCTAATTTAATGACTGTCTTAAGAATTCGGAGTACTAAAAATAGACTTCTATGCCAGCCCCCATTTCTCTTTTCTTGTTTGGCAACTGTTTCGTCGGACCCCATTAGTCCGAGACTCGGCAATCGTGTTTGTATTTGCATTGGTCATTTGTTTGTCTGTGCGTGTGATTAAGGCCAGGATAAAAATAAATGATAAACAATGGGAACCCTTTTGTCCAGTTTCCTGCCCCCATTTTCTTCTAGTTGCTGCAATTTGCTATGCATGTGAAGCTAGTCAACAAAAGTAATAAAATTCACTGCGTTTTCAAGATTGTTCGATTGTAATTGGAAGTACAACTTGGTAATCAACAGCTGAAACTACATTTTTAGAGTTGCTCCAGTCATGCATCCACCCTCCTGTAGGAGCAGGAGACTGGGGACAATTATAGTGGTCTTTCAATTAGGCCTATACGGATATGTCATCCAACACATACAAATTAGAAACCAAGTCTTTTTTTTTTTTCTTGTTATTTGGTGCTTTTTATGACATCATAGCGCCATCACTTCCAACTCCTATAATGAACACAGTCTTCTCTGTATTTACATTAGAAAGAACTCCTTGATTGTAACACTGATAGAAGAGAGATTTGTGAGAAAGATAATTTAGCCCTGCTTTCAGGAGGAAGGCTTGGATATGACTTTTCTTTTTTTTTTTTTTGGGTTAAAAAAAAAGATAACTAGTAAGAAAATAATAAATTAAAGATTTATCTGAATTTAATCTTAAATTTATTAAAATTTTATATGTAAATTGTGTGATTAAAAAATTTTACTTATATATGAAAATAATCATAAATTATTAAAATTTTACATTTTAAGTATAATGCAAAACCTGTAAATTAAGTTAAGTAATTCAAGTTTTAATTTTAAATTTATTATAAAAAAATGTTACAAGAAACAATGAGCAGGGATGAATAACTCAAAAAGGAATTTAAAGCATTAGATTGTCTAGCTGTGTTTTTAATTTATTAAATCATCTGCAATAAAATTATAGCGTCTATAATATGTTTAAGAAAAGCAAATATTAATAATATCAAAATACATGAAAAACACTATTTCAATTCTCGAGATCGCAGCTGTTCTTTGTTCCACTGTATAAACTCAATGTGTGAATCAGATTTTAAAATAAAAATTTAAAAAAAAAAAAAAAAAACGTATTCTTCAATTCATCACTTAACGTCGGCAGTCCAATAGCCTTGAGAATTGTCAATAATTCTGCAACGTTGGAATCAATCACACCGACTACAAGGTCTCGCCTCTTGGCGAATCCGGTTCAGAAGACGGTTTATTTACTACCCCAGACTCGGTCCTTGAACCGGCCGGTTCGACCCCGAAATCTTCTGGTTCAGGTGGGTGCCGTGGGTTTGATTGCAGGACACCTGCCTTCAGAGCCACAACTGAGATTGTTAGGAAGAAAAGGAGTAGCTTGTCGTCGTGCCGGCGGACATTCAACCGAGATATCGTCCAAATTCGATGAACCGGAGGAAGAAGACTCCGAACCGGACTGCGCTTTATCAAAATTCGTACGGACAACATTGGAGAGACGAGAGGGGAAGGCCGTAGGGGCGGTTTTGTCCTTAAAATTGGGAATAATTTATTGTTAACGGGAGGGTAATTTGGGAATAAAATTAGTTAGTTTACTAAGAAGAAGGAAAAAGAGAGAGAGAGAGAGAGAGAGAGAGAGAGAGAGAGCAGAGATGACTGACAAATATTTAGAAAATTTAATTTGAATAAAAGAGAAGCAACGAGATTGGGGTCCATAATGGACGTTGGGGTTTTCACGTAATCCCACGTTGCTGATGGAGAAAAATGATTAGAGGGAAGGATGACTGTTGAAGCACTTATCGGCAATCCATTTATAATGTGGCGTGCTATGGTAAGGTATGGTATGTTATTAATAATGTTCCAAAGTCCAAATCTCCATCACTGCCCCCTTTTGCAGAATTCAAAATGTTAATCCATGAAGATTCCTCCTTTTGTGCTATTAGGTCCCAAATCTTCTATGGTTCAATGCATTGGACATTGGATTGGATTTTTAGTGTTCAGCCTCATTATCATTCCTTTTCTTGATATATATCGTACCATCCACAGAGACGTACAATTATAATCAACAGGAATAGCATATTGGAGGAAGGAGGTGGGTGAGAGACGTAATATTTGGATATATTACAAGAGTAATGTTAAATATTATCAAATTATTTTTATTTTTTTTAAATAATAATTTTTTATAATAAATTAATAAAAATATTTTATATATATATATATATATATATAATATTTAATATCATTCGTATGGTAATTCTCCCGCGAGCGTCATATGACTATTGGCAGATCCATCCTTTATACATGCACAAAATTTTATTTGAATTTTTATTTTTATAAAAATTAAAATAAATGATGTCTAATAAATTTAAAAAATAAGACTTTTATTTTCTAGAGTGTTTTAAAATATCCATATTTTCAAAACATAAAATTGCCGCAATCAACGCTGTAAAGGGGGACGTGTGGGACGATACAGCCTAAGCTTCTTTATTCCCAAGCTGGCAAACACACAACTTCTTTACAAGGATACAATCAATTTGATAAATTTTAAATACAAATTTATATCATTATTTATAATCATTGACACATATTAATAATTTTTATTATTAATTATCTTTATCACCTACGAAGAAAAGCCATGGAAGGAGAAATCTACTATTGGGGTAGGACTAGAGGGTGCAAAGCGGGGACCCTACTCTATTTACAGCCATCGTCCCCTCACTGTAAACCCAACAAAATTGCTAATTTCATTCTTGAATTCCCAAACCAAACCATCCAAGGAAATTTTCTTGTGGGCCTTCATGCATTGTGTCATCAGGTTCTTGGGCCAAATCAGGTTGATCAATGACTTGGGCCGCTGGATCTGAAATCAACCCACCACCTTTCGGCAAATTCTTCGTTAGCTGTCAGAACAAAACTGTGTCTATGAGTTTGACGTGCAGCTCTCTTTCTGCTTCCCATTGCCAATTGTCTCCCAAAATACCCTCCAAAACTCTTCTTTCATGCCAGTCGCAACAATTCCAATCATCTCAGTTAAACGCTTGATATTCAAAATTTCAGCTGGTGACTGCCGGTGGTGTACTTTGACTCTCAGCCACCTCAACACCTGAAAGGTTAATACCACCGTTGTCTCTACTTCCAGGAGACTGATTTTCTCCGTGAACAGAAAGGGCAGTGCTGTGAGCCCATCTCCCAATGACTTGAGTGACTAAAAGGTCCGCTGTTTTGATTGTGCCTCCTGGCTCTACATCTTCCACTGCATTTTTGCTTCTCAAGAAGACTATTTTACTGGGAAGGACACGGAAGCAATCTCCCTGAATCTGCTCTTTTTTAGTCGATATTTTATCTATTGATATTTTGGGAGAAAATTATATAATTTATTATTAAAATTATTATTTATTTTTATTTTTATCACCCATTTTACTCAACTTTAATTTAATATAAATAAATCACTTAATTGTAATTTAATTATTTTATTAAATTAAAAATTATAAAATTTATCTTTTAAAAATATTTTTTATATAATAAAATTTATTATATTTACTTTTATTCAATTATATCTTTATATATTAAAATTATTTTAAATTACACCGTACAATAACAAGAACGAAAAAAATAACATATTCTTCTAAAATTTTTAAATTTTAAAGTTAAAAAAATATAGAGAATTATTTTTTAGTTTTTTAAATTTATTATTATTATAAAATCTAAAATAATATAAATAATTTTATTATGTGAATGCATAATTAAGTAAATATAAATATAATGAATTTAATTAAATAAAAAAATATTTTTAGTATGTAATTTTTATTTAATAGAGTGACATAATAATTAAATTCAAATTTAATTATTTAATTATAATAAATTAAATTTTAAAAATAAAAATAATAAATAATAAATTTAGCCATAAATAATGTAAATTATCTGATATTATAAGCATCCGCTCAACGGTCGTATGCCAACGGCTCGGATCATTTTAATATGATATAATCCAACGGTACTTTCATCTCGAGAAATGCAGGCAACTATATATATATACACATATACATATTTTTTTATTTTAAATCCGTCCCATTCGAAGGACGCAATTGCCTATAAAACTGACCAATACTTTGACAGGTAATGTCTACCACCGCATCAACTGTCATAACAAACACCTTCTTAATTGCCCCCAAAGATCACTTTTCTGCTCACCTACAATACTTACTTCTCCTTAGCAGCAAGCAGAGCGTTTTTCTTTTTTTTGTTTATTTATTATTATTATTTTTTGTTTGAAAGAGAAAAATGGCGGAAGCAATTCTATTTGATGTTGCAGGGGAAATCATAAAGACTCTGGCATCTGGGGCTGTAAAAAAGATTGGACTTTGGTGGGGTCTCAACGATGAGATAGAGAAACTCGGGAACACAGTTTCCACCATCCAAGCCGTGCTTCTGGATGCAGAAGACCGCCAAGCAGAGGATCGCCAAATCAATGGCTGGCTTGCAAAGCTGAAACAAGTCCTGTACGATGCAGACGACCTGCTGGACGACTTCTCCACCGAAGTTTTGCAGCGACAGGTAAGGAGTGGTGGCAGAGTGAGGAAAGAGGTAAGCCTTTTCTTTTCACGCTCCAATAGGATTGCTTATGGCTTCAAGATGGGCCAAAAGATAAAGGAAATTAGGAAGAAATTAGATGCCATTTCAGATGATGGTAAAAAATTTGAGCTTGTTAGGCGCATACCTGAGATAAGATCAATAGGTAAAGGAAGGGATCAAACTCACTCCTTTGTAGCTAAAGGAGAAGTTATTGGAAGAGACAAAGAGAAAACCGCAATTTTAGAGCTTTTAGTGGAACACATTGCTGTGGAGAATGTTTTAGTTGTCCCCATTGTTGGAATTGGAGGTTTAGGAAAGACCACACTTGCCCAATTGGTTTACAACGATGATAGGGTGAAGGAAAATTTTCATTTGAGAATGTGGGTATGCGTCTCTGATGTCTTTGATGTCAAAACAATAGTAGAAAAAGTCATAAAGTCTGCGACCAATAGGAAACCTGAGGACCTTGAGTTGGATCAATTGCAAGGTCAACTTAGAAAAGAAATTGATGGCAAGAAGTACTTGCTTGTTTTGGATGATATTTGGAATGAGGACCCTAAGGAATGGTTCGAGTTGCAAAAACTCTTGATGTGTGGCGCAACTGGAAGTAGGATAATAGTAACAACACGTTCCAAAAAGGTTGCAATGGTAACTAGCAAAATTCCACCTTATGTTTTGCAAGGCCTGTCTTTAGATGAGTCTTTGTCTTTGTTAGTGCAAATAGTGTTTAAAGGGCAAGAACCGAAAAACCAGGACATTATAAGCGTTGGGAAAGAGATTGTGAGGAAATGTGCTGGAGTTCCTCTTGCAATAAAGACAATAGCGAGCTTACTGTATTTTAAAGAACCCGAAACTGAATGGTTTCCCTTCATGGAAAATGAACTTTCAAAAATTTCCCAAAACGAAAATGATATTCTGCCAACACTACGATTAAGCTATTACCATCTTCCCTCTCATTTAAAGCATTGTTTTGCATATTGTAGCTTATTTCCTAAAGATTACGAGTTTGAGGTGGAAACATTGATTCATCTTTGGATTGGGCAAGGATTTATTCAATCCTCTAATCCGGGTCAATGTCTTGAAGAGGTTGGCCTTGAGTTTTTCAAAGATTTATTGTGGAGGTCCTTTTTCCAAGAAGTTGAATTCAGTAGGGATGGTGCAATGGTTAGATGTAAAATGCACGATCTAATGCACGATCTAGCAACCTTAGTGTCAGAGTCCGAGATCACTATATCAAATACAAATGTTGAAAATGTCAGTGAAAAAACCCGTCATGTCTCGTTTGATTTTAATTTAGATTCAACATGGAAGATCACAGACAACTTACTTGCTGCCAAAGGGCTGCGAACCTTTCTCTTGCCAGTACAACACAGATGGAGCCGTGATAAAACATTGGAAAGTTCAACATGTGAAGCCATTTTTTCGAACTTGAGGAAATTGCGAGTGCTTGATTTACATTTGACACTAGGTGAGGAAATACCTGTTTCCATTAAAAAGCTAAAACATTTGCGGTATCTTGATTTTTCCACCTCTGGAATCAGGCTACTTCCAGACTCTGTTACTAAGCTGCAAAATTTGGAAGTGCTCAAACTTGCTTCTTGTCATGCACTCAAGGAACTACCAAATGATATTGAAAGACTGCTTAACCTTAGGCATCTTGATTGTGATCGTTGCTATAGTTTGACCCATATGCCAAGAAGGATTGGACAATTAACTTCCCTTCAGACCTTGACATATTTTGTAGTGGCAAAAGAAGATATTCCTGTGTCCAAGCATAAGCAGATTGGTGGCCTGGATGTATTAAATAGACTTAACAACTTGAGAGGAAGCCTAGCAATTGAAAACTTGCATTGCCTTAAAAGTCATAAATCAGAATGTGAGTCTGCTAACTTAAAAGAGAAGCAGCACCTAGAATCATTGAGTTTAGCTTGGGATAGAACATTGGGTGGCACTCAGGGAGATGCTGACTATGATGAAGTGTCGTTGGAAAGCCTCCAGCCGCACCCAAGTGTTAAGACATTAGAAATTAATTGCTACCGTGGTGTAAAGTTCCCAAATTGGTTTTCTTCCCTCACAAATCTGTTGAGTGTTTATCTATTTGTAGGCCGAAGATGCAAGCAATTGCCTTCTTTACACTTAATCCATTCTCTCAAACATTTGAGCATTACTCAATTTCCTGACTTGGAATACATAGATTGCACCGTAGACAATTTTTTCGGTGGTGAAGGAGGAAGAGAAGGAAAATCAACTTTCTTCCCATCCCTAAAGACTCTCGAGCTAAAGCAGTGCCCAAATCTGAAGGGATGGTGGAAGAAGATTGATGATGCAACAACGAGCATGGCAACAGCTGATCTTCCCCAATTTCCTTGTCTTTCTATTTTGAAGATCTATGATTGCCCTAAGTTGGCTTCAATGCCACAGTTTCCTACACTTGATGAAAACTTGTATTTAGGAAATGCCGGCACAAAATTACTAGAGCAGACCATGAGGATGAAAATGCGTATCTCGACTACTGCCGCCGCTGCTGGTACTTCTACTTCTTCTTCTTCTTCTTCCTACTCCTCTGCCTCCTCCCGTCCGCTATTCAAATTGAAGAAACTAGATATTGGGAGAAATGAGGACTTTGAATCTCTGCCTGAAGAGTGGCTGCAGAATCTTAATTCTCTTAGAGAGTTGTGTATCAGGGAATGCCCAAACTTTAAGTCTCTGCCTCATGGGCTACATTACCTTACCTCTTTACAACTACTACGAATTAGAGACTGCCCCAACTTGACAGAGATATGCGGAAATAATCAGGGCATGGATTGGCCTAAGATTTCTCACATCCCAAATATTAAGATTGATGGCCGTAAGGTTCAGTGGGAGGGCTTTTATCGACTGGATGACGAGGATGTTTCTACTCATTTCTCAGGTAGGTGTTTCTTCTCTGCTCTTGATTATTGCATGTTTGCAATTTTAGTATGTTTTTGCAAGCTTAATGAGCAGTGAGGACTTTCTAACTGACTTATCCTATTTGCAGATGATAGTTTGTTTTAAATACAGAAAGAATGGTTTCAAGATGCCAAACGATGTGGCCGGACTTTTCTAGTTTCTAGACACTGCCATTGAACGGATTGGTAGGCATCCACTCACTGTTTATTTTTTTTCCTATCAATGAATCTTTTTATTGGCTTCTTTTCCCTTTTCTCCAGGATGAAATCTCTGTCCTGGCTCAACGAAATGATCCATGCTCCTGTGAAGATCTGGATAGTGCATCAATAATGACAGTGACTAATTCACTTGGGAATTTTGAGCCCAGTCTCCATAATCTGGATTTCGAAGACCCTGCTTGCAGATAATAACTGGGCACTACTTGGCATGGATGTGTGTGTGTGTGTGAAAAAGGTATCATTCTTGCTTTTGTTATAAAGCTGTACCATGCCTTTGCTTAGTCGACTAATTCTAATCAGTGTGATAGATTCTCTCGTCTAGAAGGACGAGGTAAGGGATTCTGAATTTGAGGTTGGTCCTCATCAACGCAACCAAATGGTGTCCTGCTTACATCAAGGCATGAAGATCTCGCATCTGCACTTTCCTGACCTGACCGAATCATTTGATCAAGTAAAGCTGCCAAGAAGACTCGGGAACTTTTTGGTTCTGCCATGGAGTTTGTTGCCCATAGAAAAAGTGTCATTGCCCATATAAAATAAGAATTGTTCCCGAAAAATTCTATTGTCTTACACTCACTGTCCGAAAGCAATCAATGCACAGCTGCCTTGGTTCCATGACGGTTGAGGCATTCGCTGCAGATGAAAAACTTTTTTCAAGTTCCATTTAACCGCCAAAGAAACAGCAACTCCAACTTAAGACCGTGAGTTACATCAGTTCAAGGCATTTCAATTAGGACATGAATTAAGTTCTTCAGCCCCTTCTAACATTAGGATTAGCAATGACGAATCCCCTCTGTAGCCCTGAACTTAATTCTATTTCTTCAGTCTTTGTGAAGCATATATGTGGGATAGTGACCCTAAGAATTTTTCCCCTTTCCAATGTCTCGAGTTTTCCAAGTTTTTGAGCATTTGAATAAATATAATCGGTGTACAACTCTGTCCAATATCGTTGACTTGTTCACCAAAATCAAAGACTGCTTCGTTTATTCCAGATTAACAAAACAAGGCCAAACTAGGCCCTAAGTGATGGTTTTAATTGCTTATCAGTTTTCATCTGTCTTCCACACCGAAAAGGCACGTCCAAACGCAATTAGCATTCAAAGGAAGCACCTAGCCACATTAATACCCAGAGCACAGGCCAATTTATCAGGCAACGACTGCAACACTTCAGCAGGAAAAACTCATTCCAGACCACACAAGATAAATTTCAATGATAAATCTCATATGGATCACAATGCTTACTCCACCTGCTCTGTCAAAAAGTATATTTTAAAAGTAATATTCCCAAAATTTTGCTACAGAACTTTCACCTGACATAGCCATAAATGTTATAACTTCAAGTGACATCAATTGTCTTCCTGGTTAGCCATAGCTGTTTGTGTTTTATGTAGGTGATACCAATATTGAGGTTCAACGACAGACCTAACTTAATGTTACAAGCATGCCAATGATCATGTCACAATATATGATCCAACCAGACATTCCAAGATGCAACTAGCCAGCAAGAGGGTTAGCATGCATTGTCACACGATTGATACGTATCTCTGCAAGAGGTCGATCCCCTGGTCCTGTTTGAGTCTGTGAAATAGTGTAAAAAAAACAGTCAACAATATCAGGTGAGGAAATCGAAAAACCAAATTCTTACCAGTGGAGATCATTATGCAATGCCATGTACTTATCAAATCAATCATAATCTTGAACAAGATAATAACTCAATTGATTATCTCTTGCTTTGTATTACTGCCATAAACATATTCAACCAGACAATTAATGAGACAAAGACAACATAACAGCACAGCACATGCTTAGAAAAAGATGCTTACACATACACATGTATGAGAGAGCACTGCCCTTTGGCTGTAGTACAAGAAATCAAAGATCAAGATCTACTCCATCCAAATCTATATGCAAACATTCACTTGCTTATTAGTTATTTTGGAGTCAAGCAATACCCGAGACTTCCACACTGTGGGGTCTAGGAAGGGTCAATGTACATTATGCCCATTTTTGCATAGAGGTTGTTTTCCACGACTTGAACTAGTGACCTCCAGGTTATTTTAGAGTCAGGCAGAAAGGACATAATCATTGACAATAGATAACATCACATACCTTTTCCATGAGATCAAGGACTTCAAACCCATGAATTACTTTGCCGAAAACAGTGTACAATCCATTGAGATGAGGTTGCTTTGCATAAGTTAAGAAAAACTGGCTTCCATTAGTATTAGGCCCACTATTGGCCATTGACAATATGCCCCTAGCATTATGCTGGAAAAGAGAGAAAATAATGGCTCAGAGTCATAAGCACTCCACTAATGGCAATAATATACTAAGTTGTATATTGACCACTTAATAGCAACAACATCGTATGCAGAAGGTGAAGACTGAACCTTTTATAGCTATCACAAGCCCTGACATTCATAAAAAATTTTGTGGGCAGTCTGATGATAATACTTGCTTTAGTACAGTTAAGCCAATAGTCCTCTACCTCATTCCACTATCTTATAATAATGCACCGAGCAATGAAGGCCATACCCAACCAGGCCTCTGCACAGAAGTTGCTAACAGTGGATTATCAGCTCCTCAAGTAAAGGCTGAAATCTGCCTTATCGATTTTATGATTGAAACAACACTGTCTTGAAGGAAACGGGGGTGAAAAAGAAAAAGAAAATGCAGGAAAAGATGTTTCTAGGTAGATTTCGAGAATATAAAGAATCAAAGTTGAAATCAGTTTTAAGAGGGGCATTGAAGTCGGTATCAAAGAAATGAAACAAAAATTTGTAGTCTAAGAAAGACTCAAAGTTAAGGATCTCAAACAAAAGTTACCTTGAGAGACTCTCTTAGTTCATCATTAAACTTCTTGCCCCAGATACTGGTCCCACCTTTGCCTGTACCAGTTGGGTCTCCACCTTGTATCATAAAACTCTTTATGTTTCGATGGAAAATGGTTCCATCGTAATAGCCACTAGCACATAGCGCCAAAAAGTTCTGTATCCCAAACAGAAGCAGAATCACCGATATATTAACAATTTCATTCAAACAACGGCAAGAGAGTCAGGAAAAAATAAAAATAAAAATAAAAATAAAAATAAAAATAAAAATAATAATAATAATAATAATAAAAATAATAAAAATAAAAATAAAAATAAAAATAATAATAATAATAATAATAATAATAATAATAATAATAATAATAAAAACAAAAATAACTAAAACAATGATTCAAGCAGAAAAAGTAGATTCTCCTCAAACAACAATCATAGGTAAAACTCCGTCAAACGCGTTTCTTAAAATTTCTATAAAGAAATCCCAAGAAAATTCCATATATACATAGAGAGAGAGAGAGAGAGAAGGTACGGGACCTCGGCAGTTTTGGGGACCTCGTCGCAGAAGATCTCGCACTTGATATCGCCAAGATTGGTGTGGAGAGTAACTGACTGCGGAGAGTGCCGAAGCCAAAAGAAACATCAGTTAGAATTAAATGACGCCAAGAACAGAAAGAAGCGCTCACCATCTATACTGTTTGCGGTTTGCGGTGCGGGCTCCCTGTCTGGCTTTCAGGACATATAGTCGAGCTCGGCATCTACTTTATATCCGCGTAAATATTAGACGGCGTCGTTTAATTCATGGGTAAAATGGGAAAAGAAAAATGTTATTTTATTTTTATTTTATTTTTATTTTTTTATTTTTATTTTTTTATTTTTTTATTTTTTTATTTTTAATTTTTTCCTGACTCTCTTGCCGTTGTTTGAATGAAATTGTTAATATATCGGTGATTCTGCTTCTGTTTGGGATACAGAACTTTTTGGCGCTATGTGCTAGTGGCTATTACGATGGACCATTTTCCATCGAAACATAAAGGGTTTTATGATACAAGGTGGAGACCCAACTGGTACAGGCAAAGGTGGGACCAGTATCTGGGGCAAGAAGTTTAATGATGAACTAAGAGAGTCTCTCAAGTTAACTTTTGTTTGAGATCCTTAACTTTGAGTCTTTCTTAGACTACAAATTTTTGTTTCATTTCTTTGATACCGACTTCAATGCCCCTCTTAAAACTGATTTCAACTTTGATTCTTTATATTCTCGAAATCTACCTAGAAACATCTTTTCCTGCATTTTCTTTTTCTTTTTCACCCCGTTTCCTTCAAGACAGTGTTGTTTCAATCATAAAATCGATAAGGCAGATTTCAGCCTTTACTTGAGGAGCTGATAATCCACTGTTAGCAACTTCTGTGCAGAGGCCTGGTTGGGTATGGCCTTCATTGCTCGGTGCATTATTATAAGATAGTGGAATGAGGTAGAGGACTATGTGCTTAACTGTACTAAAGCAAGTATTATCATCAGACTGCCACAAAATTTTTTATGAATGTCAGGGCTTGTGATAGCTATAAAAGGTTCAGTCTTCACCTTCTGCATACGATGTTGTTGCTATTAAGTGGTCAATATACAACTTAGTATATTTTTGCCATTAGTGGAGTGCTTATGACTCTGAGCCATTATTTTCTCTCTTTTCCAGCATAATGCTAGGGGCATATTGTCAATGGCCAATAGTGGGCCTAATACTAATGGAAGCCAGTTTTTCTTAACTTATGCAAAGCAACCTCATCTCAATGGATTGTACACTGTTTTCGGCAAAGTAATTCATGGGTTTGAAGTCCTTGATCTCATGGAAAAGGTATGTGATGTTATCTATTGTCAATGATTATGTCCTTTTCTGCCTGACTCTAAAATAACCTGGAGGTCACTAGTTCAAGTCGTGGAAACAACCTCTATGCAAAAATGGGCATAATGTACATTGACCCTTCCTAGACCCCACAGTGTGGAAGTTCGGGTATTGCTTGACTCCAAATAACTAATAAGCAAGTGAATGTTTGCATATAGATTTGGATGGAGTAGATCTTGATCTTTGATTTCTTGTACTACAGCCAAAGGGCAGTGCTCTCTCATACATGTGTATGTGTAAGCATCTTTTTCTAAGCATGTGCTGTGCTGTTATGTTGTCTTTGTCTCATTAATTGTCTGGTTGAATATGTTTATGGCAGTAATACAAAGCAAGAGATAATCAATTGAGTTATTATCTTGTTCAAGATTATGATTGATTTGATAAGTACATGGCATTGCATAATGATCTCCACTGGTAAGAATTTGGTTTTTCGATTTCCTCACCTGATATTGTTGACTGTTTTTTTTACACTATTTCACAGACTCAAACAGGACCAGGGGATCGACCTCTTGCAGAGATACGTATCAATCGTGTGACAATGCATGCTAACCCTCTTGCTGGCTAGTTGCATCTTGGAATGTCTGGTTGGATCATATATTGTGACATGATCATTGGCATGCTTGTAACATTAAGTTAGGTCTGTCGTTGAACCTCAATATTGGTATCACCTACATAAAACACAAACAGCTATGGCTAACCAGGAAGACAATTGATGTCACTTGAAGTTATAACATTTATGGCTATGTCAGGTGAATAGTTCTGTAGCAAAATTTTGGGAATATTACTTTTAAAATATACTTTTTGACAGAGCAGGTGGAGTAAGCATTGTGATCCATATGAGATTTATCATTGAAATTTATCTTGTGTGGTCTGGAATGAGTTTTTCCTGCTGAAGTGTTGCAGTCGTTGCCTGATAAATTGGCCTGTGCTCTGGGTATTAATGTGGCTAGGTGCTTCCTTTGAATGCTAATTGCGTTTGGACGTGCTTTTTCGGTGTGGAAGACAGATGAAAACTGATAAGCAATTAAAACCATCACTTAGGGCCTAGTTTGGCCTTGTTTTGTTATCTGGAATAAACGAAGCAGTCTTTGATTTTGGTGAACAATCAACGATATTGGACAGAGTTGTACACCGATTATATTTATTCAAATGCTCAAAAACTTGGAAAACTCGAGACATTGGAAAGGGGAAAAATTCTTAGGGTCACTATCCCACATATATGCTTCACAAAGACTGAAGAAATAGAATTAAGTTCAGGGCTACAGAGGGGATTCGTCATTGCTAATCCTAATGTTAGAAGGGGCTGAAGAACTTAATTCATGTCCTAATGAAATGCCTTGAACTGATGTAACTCACGGTCTTAAGTTGGAGTTGCTGTTTCTTTGGCGGTTAAATGGAACTTGAAAAAAGTTTTTCATCTGCAGCGAATGCCTCAACCGTCATGGAACCAAGGCAGCTGTGCATTGATTGCTTTCGGACAGTGAGTGTAAGACAATAGAATTTTTTCGGGAACAATTCTTATTTTATATGGGCAATGACACTTTTTCTATGGGCAACAAACTCCATGGCAGAACCAAAAAGTTCCCGAGTCTTCTTGGCAGCTTTACTTGATCAAATGATCGGTCAGGTCAGGAAAGTGCAGATGCGAGATCTTCATGCCTTGATGTAAGCAGGACACCATTTGGTTGCGTTGATGAGGACCAACCTCAAATTCAGAATCCCTTACCTCGTCCTTCTAGACGAGAGAATCTATCACACTGATTAGAATTAGTCGACTAAGCAAAGGCATGGTACAGCTTTATAACAAAAGCAAGAATGATACCTTTTTCACACACACACACACATCCATGCCAAGTAGTGCCCAGTTATTATCTGCAAGCAGGGTCTTCGAAATCCAGATTATGGAGACTGGGCTCAAAATTCCCAAGTGAATTAGTCACTGTCATTTTGATGCACTATCCAGATCTTCACAGGAGCATGGATCATTTCGTTGAGCCAGGACAGAGATTTCATCCTGGAGAAAAGGGAAAGAAGCCAATAAAAAGATTCATTGATAGGAAAAAAAATAAACAGTGAGTGGATGCCTACCAATCCGTTCAATGGCAGTGTCTAGAAACTAGAAAAGTCCGGCCACATCGTTTGGCATCTTGAAACCATTCTTTCTGTATTTAAAACAAACTATCATCTGCAAATAGGATAAGTCAGTTAGAAAGTCCTCACTGCTCATTAAGCTTGCAACAATACTAAAATTGCAAACATGCAATAATCAAGAGCAGAGAAGAAACACCTACCTGAGAAATGAGTAGAAACATCCTCGTCATCCAGTCGATAAAAGCCCTCCCACTGAACCTTACGGCCATCAATCTTAATATTTGGGATGTGAGAAATCTTAGGCCAATCCATGCCCTGATTATTTCCGCATATCTCTGTCAAGTTGGGGCAGTCTCTAATTCGTAGTAGTTGTAAAGAGGTAAGGTAATGTAGCCCATGAGGCAGAGACTTAAAGTTTGGGCATTCCCTGATACACAACTCTCTAAGAGAATTAAGATTCTGCAGCCACTCTTCAGGCAGAGATTCAAAGTCCTCATTTCTCCCAATATCTAGTTTTTTCAATTTGAATAGCGGACGGGAGGAGGCAGAGGAGTAGGAAGAAGAAGAAGAAGAAGTAGAAGTACCAGCAGCGGCGGCAGTAGTCGAGATACGCATTTTCATCCTCATGGTCTGCTCTAGTAATTTTGTGCGGCATTTCCTAAATACAAGTTTTCATCAGATGTAGGAAACTGTGGCATTGAAGCCAACTTAGGGCAATCATAGATCTTCAAAATAGAAAGACAAGGAAATTGGGGAAGATCAGCTGTTGCCATGCTCGTTGTGTGCATCATCAATCTTCTTCCACCATCCCTTCAGATTTGGGCACTGCTTTAGCTCGAGAGTCTTTAGGGATGGGAAGAAAGTTGATTTTCCTTCTCTTCCTCCTTCACCACCGAAAAAATTGTCTACGGTGCAATCTATGTATTCCAAGTCAGGAAATTGAGTAATGCTCAAATGTTTGAGAGAATGGATTAAGTGTAAAGAAGGCAATTGCTTGCATCTTCGGCCTACAAATAGATAAACACTCAACAGATTTGTGAGGGAAGAAAACCAATTTGGGAACTTTACACCACGGTAGCAATTAATTTCTAATGTCTTAACACTTGGGTGCGGCTGGAGGCTTTCCAACGACACTTCATCATAGTCAGCATCTCCCTGAGTGCCACCCAATGTTCTATCCCAAGCTAAACTCAATGATTCTAGGTGCTGCTTCTCTTTTAAGTTAGCAGACTCACATTCTGATTTATGACTTTTAAGGCAATGCAAGTTTTCAATTGCTAGGCTTCCTCTCAAGTTGTTAAGATCTATTTAATACATCCAGGCCACAATCTGCTTATGCTTGGACACAGGAATATCTTCTTTGCCACTACAAAATATGTCAAGGTCTGAAGGGAAGTTAATTGTCCAATCCTTCTTGGCATATGGGTCAAACTATAGCAACGATCACAATCAAGATGCCTAAGGTTAAGCAGTCTTTCAATATCATTTGGTAGTTCCTTGAGTGCATGACAAGAAGCAAGTTTGAGCACTTCCAAATTTTGCAGCTTAGTAACAGAGTCTGGAAGTAGCCTGATTCCAGAGGTGGAAAAATCAAGATACCGCAAATGTTTTAGCTTTTTAATGGAAACAGGTATTTCCTCACCTAGTGTCAAATGTAAATCAAGCACTCGCAATTTCCTCAAGTTCGAAAAAATGGCTTCACATGTTGAACTTTCCAATGTTTTAATCAC